>CP054668.1:6873761-7473761 GCA_013348765.1 Carpinus viminea | reverse complement strand
TTTATTTTTTTATATAAAATATTTTTACTTTTTACTTTTTTTACATTAATCAATTTTTGCTAGAATTTCGAATAGAAATATAAACAAAATAGTTTATCAAACCAACCCCAAATTAGGATCTTGTTGGCCATGAAGTCAATGATCTTTATGAGGCATATCTTGTCATGGCCGATTGAAATACAAGTAATAATAATAATAATAAAACATATCCATAAAAAAAAGAAACTTGCAAGGCTGCAACTCTGCAACTTTCAGATATTAATTGTAATGGATCAAGACTTTTGTACCGAATTGGTCTTTGTCTATTAAAAAAATGTAAAATGGGACGCAACATGAAAGAGAAGTTCACAAGTCAAACCGTTTGCATTTGAGAGGTTTGAGATAAATTTTTAAAAATGTAAAATGGGTCGCATCCCGCAAGAGAAGTTCATAAGTCAACCGTTCGAATTTGAGAGGTTTGAGATGTAACACGCATATGTATGTTGCGTACGTATAAATTAATTCTTCCTTCTTTTTTTTTTCATTAAAGAACTTTTGTTGGGGGTGCATGGCCCCGCCAAATTAACTACTATATATAAACATCTCTACCGAGCTACTATCATCATATAACATTATCAAAAATCTAAGAAAAAAAAAGCAGTAATAGTTTCTAGCGTAGGTAAACATACAATTTCTCATATATCCTTCCTGTGATTAATGTTCATATATATATATATATATATATAGCAAGAGAAGCTAGTTAGATCGGAGTGCTTGGGACTTCATAGGAAGACTCGGACATGTATGAGTGTGCAGGAACCCCAATGAGTCAAAACACGATCGCAATGCCCAGACCTGACATTTGTGTCTAGACATGGGGAGTAATTTTGAGTTTCTAAAATTGGTGTTTGGACAGGGAGCTCACGTGTCCGAACAAGACTGCGATCTAGGAGTTACTGGAAACCTTGTCTGGACAAGGCCTCTTGCCGTCCGGACAAGGTTGTGATTTGAGAGTTACTTGGAATTCCATGTCTAGACAGGCCTCTTAGCCGTCTGGACACATCTATGTTATTTTATGCATGTTTTGTTTACCTATCCAGATGGGGGTATGTCTTGTCCGGACACGCTTTGTTTATGTTTATTATTTTAAAAGAACGCGCGTGCAGTTTATGTTTATTCTTTGATTTTCTTTAATAAGAATACTTATAATTGAGTTTCTTCATAATTTTCTTTCAAACTTAGATAAAGTCTATTGTTTAGAGAAGTTTTATTTGATTTTGTTGATAGTCTTATTAAACTAATGATTAAGTGATTAAATTCACCTCTTCCTATAACTTAAACTTTTGAGATAACTGGTAATTTAACAAGTCTCATAATTTTAAAAATATTTATCCATTCTACTTACTGTATTTCTTGCTTATCACGATCCACCGTTGCATCAACTAGCATAGCTTATGTGCGATAGAACACTAGCTAGTTCCTCATGTAATCACACAACATGTAATATATATATATATATATATATATATATATATAATTTCTCATTAATTATTTATACAAGAAAACATATGTGTTTGCTAGTTGTCATGCTTGAGATAACTGGTAATTTAATAAGTTTTACAATTTTAAAAACATTTATCCCTTTTACTTATTGTATTTCTTGCTTATCACGATCCACCACTGCGTCATCAACTAGCATAGCTTATGTGAGATAGAACACAAGCTAGTTCCTCATGTAATCACACAACGTGTAATACATATATAATTTCTCATTATTTATACCATAAAACATACGTGTTCACCAGTCGCCACGCATGGAGATTAATATGTTATAATAAAACGTAGGAAACCATCAACGTACTAAGGTTTGATCCCACCGCCACCGCCATTATTGTTGCCAACATGGTTGTCGTAGTCCTTTCTAGGAATAGAGTGGTGATCATTCACATCGTTTACTGGCTGCTGCTCTTCCATGTGCATTTCAACGGCCATCAACGTCTTCCGGGCTGGTCCCGACCAAGAAGAAGTCACCATCATCAAGACCAGAGCAGCTACTGCTAAAAATCTCATTCTTCTAGCTCTTTCACTGTCATGTAAAACCCAAAAACTTTTTAACTTTAAATTAATTTAAAGAAGCTAGCGTTAATTATCATGCGTGATTAATTAAGGGAACTATCTACCTAGCTAGAACATATTCATCTACCAAACAAAAAGGCCAGGCCAGAAAAAAAGATTTATTGAAAGCAATTATATATATATTCTGAAAGCAATTAATAATACAGAATATTATTTACTTACCCAACTATAGGGTCCAAAGCTTTTGTGGGAGTAAGAAGAAGAAGTTGAAGCAATTTATAGTGGCAAGGCTAGGGTTTATACCGTTGACTATTGCCACTACAAGTTAATTTAGTGACGGAGTCTCCACCAAAATAGGCAAAGCTAAGTGGGATATCATTATAATTGTTTTAAAAATAATTAAGTGAAGAAATCTAAAGAATTTATGGCCCTAATTATTAATGCCACTATTAATAGGAGCATTCCACATTAGCGCTACAAACAAAAGTGTCAATCAAGAAATTAATTAATTTTGGCCATTTGGCTGTTGCATTGCCTCGTGATGTAAAAGCATAAGTACGTATGAGACTTTGAGGATAGCCACTTAAGTCTGGATCGTCACGTGGCAGTTTAGTTGGTATTTATTACGTTTACAGATTAACATGATAATTTATGTGACATTTATTAGGTTATAGCCTATACAATGCTACTTTTTATAAAGCGTAAACTATTAAGTGAGTTTGTAAAAACATTAGGGAAAAATATAAAATTAGTCATGTGATTTACTTGATTTACAATTTACTTCTTGTGGTATCAAAATAAACTCAAAAATCCATGTGGTATGCAAAAAAAAAAAGTTTAGTCCCTACAGGTAAATTCCATCCATTGACTTAACGGATTCTGTTAGTGTATTATGTCACATCTAATTAAATTATGACACGTGTCATGTTTTATTTATGACTTTTAAAAATCATATTTGAATTTTTCACGTCATATTATTATGCCAATTAATATTCTCACCTCAGCTTTTTTTTTTTTACTAGGTAAAATATTTTTAAAAAACCCTAATTCTACCAAATTATTGATATGAAAACCTAATTCAAAAGAAAACAAATTATTCTTCTTCTTCCCTCTCTTCTTCTTCTTTGTCTTCTTCTTCTTCTCCGTTTTTTTCTTCTTCTTCTTCTCCTTTTTTTTTTTTTTTTCTTTTCTTCTCCTTCTCCTTCTCTTTCTCCATTTTTTCCTGGATTTTTTCTTCTCTTCCTATATTCTATTTTTCTCTTATGCTCTTCTCCTATGTTGAAATTCATCTTTTCTTGGCAACATTCAAGAGGGCGATGTAGACGAAGAAAAAAAATCTTTGTCAACACCCTCGATAAGATATAGAAATTTAATTCTAGACTTTCAGTATAGTTTGTATATATTCTCACTTCCTTTGTTACTTCTCAACATCTTTAACAATTTAAAATAATTGATTACCAAAAAGTTTACATAGTTCTTATAAATTAATTTATCTATGGACAGCGAAAACAATTTTTATTTACAACAATTAGATCTCAAAATAAGAATTTTTCTAACCCAAACTCCATTGAAAAGAATTCACTAATTCCGTCGAAAAAAGAAAAGACAAACGAATTGAATAAATTAAAACAACAATTTAAAGTTTTCGTTGGTTTTGTGTTTTTGTGTACAATGAAGAAGAAGAAGAAGAAGAAGAAGAAGAAGAAGAATTTGTTTTTTTTTGAATTAGGTTTTCAGATCAATAATTTGGTAGAATTAGGGTTTTTAAAAATATTTTACCTAATGTGTTTAACGTACAAATAATAAAATAATAATAAATAAAAAAGCTGAGGTGAGAATATTAGTTGGCATAATAATATGACGTGTAAAATCCAAGTGTGATTTTTAAAAGTCATAATTAAAACATGATATATGTCATAATTTAATTGGATATGATATGGCATGCTAACGGAATCCGTTAAGTCAATGAATAAAATTTAACTGTAGGGACTAAATTGTTTTTTATGCATACCACATGGACTTTTGAGTTAGTTTTGATACCATAGAGAGTAAATTGTAAATTAAATAAATCATAGGGACTAATTTTGTATTTTTCCCAAAACATTATAATTAAAATATGGAAAGCATTTCCTTCGTAATATCATTTTGTGAAAACAAAACGTTTTGAAACAAATACTAGTAGTTAGAATAGGCACACCAAGAGAAGATCAGTAGAATGATTCCTAACCATTGCCGTCCAAATAAATTACGATTATATAGAACTGAACCAATGTATTTGGAATCTCAAATTTCTCAAGGGCTTTGTTCGTGAAAATATTTTTCTACTCTTTGGTCAATTTTTCTTACGTATCTTCTTCATCCTTGATTAGTGCCTCGTATTCCTTATCGATGCTGGAGAGGAAAGCAGTTCTTCCGGTCATACCCAATTGCCAGGGCTCCTGCCTTTAGTAGTCGGATCTCCTCTCGCTCCATGTGATTGTATATATTCTTCCGCCATCTGAGTCAAGTGCGTGCATCTCTATTTTCCTTTCCGTGCCAAGGCATGGATTATATTTCCCAGGAATGGGTGGGAAATCCCATATTGCTGACACGCAGTGGCGCTTCCATTTTGCTGTAGTCGGGCCATCTTGAAATTTGCTCAAGCTCTCCTTCTTGAATCTTCTCCGGTGATGGGACTTCGGCTTCATTTAATTGATTGTTTGGGTTTTCTTTGTCAAAAAAATTGGATATCCTTGTAATTTATTCTACAGATACTTTTAATGATTTGATTTAAATTTGATATCTTTTGTGATTTGTGTATGAATTGATACATTGAATGGTTTTAATTAATTCTTTGAAGCAATGTAGAACATGCATACATATGCTTTTAGAAATATTATTGATCATGATAATATGTTGCTATGATTTTGTGAATGCGGATTCCGATACCTTAATACTTTGTTATTTAATAACTTTCACTTTATTCTGCTTATGCTTTTGATTTCCTATTCACACCAAAATTCAATCGTCTTTTAGAACTAGGCTATAATTTAATTGGTTTAGATATATTTAGTTTTCAAAAACACAATTTCTTTTGTGTTCGATCTCGCACTTGCATTCTTATATTACAAAACGATTTGTGTATTTGTGAATACATTAAAATTTCATAACATATAATAAGTACAAATAAGCTCGTAGCTCATGGTCTTGCAGTTGCACAATCAACTTGACATTGGAGGACTTATTTTTACACATTAGGGTGCCCCCATCTACTATTTTAACTTCAAACGGCTCACAATTCTCCACATGGATCACGAGTCTTTGAGCAATACCTTCATCAAGAAAGTTATTGGTGCAACCTATGTCAGTCAATACTGTAATAGGTTGTCGTTTGAGGAGGCCATTAACCTTCATGGTTTGTGGGTTTGAATAGCCGGGCAAGTCATGTACAGTACAAGTCACCTCACCTTCGCCACCAACATTATCATTATCTTCTTGCTCGGACTCTTCACCATCAACTTGCTCTGCCAGCGGCTCAATCATCAAAAGTTTCCCTTGTTTGCATACGTGCCCTCATTGCCACTTCTCATCGCAATGCCAACAAAACCCCTTTGCTGTTTTGTCTTTAAGTTCTTCTTGGGTCAAATGGGCAGCTTTTCGTGTTAGTGCTGAGGAAGAGTTGCTACCCCTAGTGATCGGTCTACTTGACATTCGGGTCATTATGCGTCTCTTCACTAAGCTTTTCTTCTTGTACTTGTGCAAAGGAAAATGTAGCTACTATGGTTTGCAGCCGATAGGTCTTAACTTCTATTCTGATATCAGGTGGGAGACCCTCAACGAAGGTATCGATTAGCTGTCGTTCAGACTAATCGCGGGCACTGTTGGCCAAGCGCTCAAATCAACCTTGATATTTGTTGAGTAAGGAAATTTGTCAGATCTTGGCTAGTTCGCCATTGACGTCCCCAAATGCGGTGGGGCCAAATCGTACAAGAAGGTCTCCCACAAAGGTTGTCCATATGGGAGTTACACGGCTTGCCTCAAACAAATCATACCATTGGATGTCTTCACCTTCAAGATTGATGGATGCGATATCAATTCTAGAGGCTTCTGGCATTCCATAAAAATGAAAAAAATCGTTCCGCTCTTAACACCCAACAAGATGGATTGTCTTCATCCCACCGAAGAAAAGAAAGTCCAGTTTCATGCGTGGAAAGTGAGGGTCAATATTGTTGCATTGTGTAGCAGGTGAAGACCATGGAGGGGATGGCCTTGTACTGTGATCCTCCCATGTAGCAGGTGGAGACCGAGGAGGAGATGGCCTTGTGCTGTGTCCTCCTGGATTACTTGTGTAATACATTCCTTCTATTGCTTTATAAACCCAGAGTCGAATCGTGACTCTAATGGAGTTGCTTAGGGGGTGGGGAATTACAGATCTGACTTGTATACTATAATTAAAACTATATTATAATTAATTGAAGAGTTTAGATTTATCATAATAAATATTCATAAATAGATGAAGTAATAGATAAAAAAAAAATTAGTATTTATTATAATATATTTGAACCATTCAATTATTTTAATTAAATAATAATTTTAACCATAACATTCAAGTCAAATCTGAGAATTACCATCGGAGGCCATTGAATAAGCTGTCAAATAAAAAATTCATAGCACTCACCTTTGGTTGCGTGTGTCAGGCATACAATTTGTTTTTTTAATACAAAATAAGCTATCCGCAGAATTACAGAATCTGGACTAAGGTTTATCTTAAAAATGTATCCAAACAGGGCAGATCTAGTACTAAACCAGAATAAACACAAAGCTATAAATGTGGATAGGGATATCCTTGAAATGGAATAGGGTGGACTAGAGTTCACTCTTCAATTAAACTTTCCTGCAACCTGGATTCATGTCCAGATCGCACAATCGCACAGACCGCTGTCTGTCGCTCCAAAATTTTTTTCTACGTTCGTCTAGGCAGCGTACGACCACTTCACGGCTCCCCAACCCCCACACGGCGGCGCGAGAACAGCAACGGGAGCAGAAAAATATGTAGACCATTTTCGTTTTGCTTTGTCTTTGTTTTTGTTTTTGTTTTTTTTTTACCGCCGAGTCTCAGCACCCTAGAGAACCATAGAGAAAATTATGTAGACTATTCTCGGAGAATTTCGCGAGACCCAAACCAAACAGCCTCTAAATCTAAAAATCCCTCTTTCCTTTTTTCCTGGAAAGTTGTTCGACACCTAAATTTGCTTGCAGGTGAGTGAAATTCTCTCGCCTTTCTTTAGTTATCCTGTGTTCTGCGATGGAACTGTATTGGACGGAAAGTTGTCCTTGCTTGTTAATTAGGGTTTTGGTTTGTGTGTGTTGCTAATTGATGCTAATTTGGTTTACCGGTGTTGTTTGTGGGGGTAAATTTGGGTTTCTGGGTATCAGAGCTGTGGCATTGTGTGATTGAGATCTAATTTGAACTTTTGTCTTGGCTGCCAAAGTTGCATTTTTGGTTTTGACGTTTTCTATGAGCCACATGCTCTTCTGGCATCTCTGCTTCGATATATAGCCCTTGTTTTGCATGGTCGTGTTCATCTATGTTCACAAATTGCTACTTTGTTGGCTCATTTATTGGAGTAGGTGGCAAGTCTTGTACTCTGTTTAGGCATAGGTTGGTTATGAGTTTGCGCTTATAGAAATTCCATTAAGGTGACCCATCAGTAGAGGTGTTTAACATGACTATGAGCTGGTCCTTTGAACATGGTGATGGTGCAGTGGCATGATAAGTGTGATGGGCGTGTTAGATATTTATTGTAATATGTTGGAGGATTGCATATGCCAGACGATGAGCCTGGCAAGTTTTGTTTATGAAAAAAAAGAAAAAGAAATGTAGATATATGTAGAAACTTTTTTATAAGTAATGTCGAATTATATAAAAAGTGTGAGGCGCCGTTAAGTACATAGGAAGTATACAAAAGGAATGCCTAGAAAGAGAAAACAAAAAGTAAACAAAGACCCACAAAATCCCAAAACAACAACTGAAGTGAAACCCCCACCCCCCACCCTTACCCTTGAAACCCACCAAAAACTACAATTGGACACCCCCAACATCACAACCAAACCTCAGGAAACTCTTGCCTTTGCCATGACTAGTGCCTTAAAATTAATGGAACATTCTAAGTTTAAGTTCCCTATTACCTTTTGTACTGCGTTTGGAAGGAGTAGCCGAGACCTCTTGACAATGTTCCTTATCAAGGGCTGTCAAGAGATCCAACAACTACTTCCTATCACCACCACAGGAAATCCCCAACATAGGGCCAATCTCCATCGCATGTAGCACAGTCTTGGACACCCCCTCGTGTTGAACCCCGAACTCCCCCTCGTGCTGAACCACATGTTGATCAAGGACCATCATCGGTTCCAAAGATAAAAGGGGAAGGCTAACCAGTGCAGGCCCATCAAACCAAAACACTCCCACAGAAGAAGCCAAGATATATAGAAACTGATAGTGTATTTGTAACAGGTAGATATCTTTAGTAGTCATTCATCCTCACCTTTTTCTAATGGATTGCACTTTTTTGGTCATTTACAGTTGAAGGAATGGCAAATGATAGTCGATCTAGTCGCAAAATCAAGGATAATGAAAGTAGCAATTCAAAAGGGAGGCATAACGGTGGCAAAGAATCAACTACCTCGGGCTCTGCAGCATCAGATACATCTGGTGTGAGAAGGTCAACTAGAGAAGCATCACTGAAGAGAAAGATGATTCCAAGCCCTCCAAGTAGTCGGAAATCTGAGCGTCTTGATAAGCAGAGACCAACTCCCCATACAGTTGATAGGAAATCTGAGAGAATTGAGAAAAAGGGGATGCTGACTCCTCTCAGGAGGTCTGACAGGGGTAAGAAGCTCTCCTGGTCAAGTTCTGGATCAAAGAAATCTGATAAAAGCTCGAGCTCGGCAGATGTGAAGCAGAGAAAGGAAAAAAAGGAGAAGACTGTGAAACTGTTGACACTGGAAACTAAAATAGAGGATGTAGAATCTGCACCAGTGAAAAAGAAGCGAATGGATGCTTGCACTTATAGGGCAATGTTTAAAAAACAACCAAAGAAGGTTACTGCAGCAGGTAACTGGGTCTTCTTTGCCCCCCATTTTTCTTTTTGATTACTCATTCTTTAAAGGCGTGCTCTTTCTTGCGAGTAAATGTATTGCAAATACAGGAATTTAGTTGAATGAAAGTGACAGTTTGAATGTAAAATGTTTTGCAGCTCCCCTTGGGGACAAAAATTATGTATAAAAAAAATGTTTGGCAGCAGTGGACTTAAGAATGCTTGGTTTTTTTAATGTGACGGTTGTTAATACCAGTTCTCTTGTGATAGAGCAGTTGTTCTATAATAGCAACTTCTGTTTTTGTTTGCTTGTGTAAAACTATATTGTAAAAGAGAAAAGCTCAATAAGTTCTCTTGCTGATTAGCTCTTTGCTGCTCGAAATGTAGTTCATCATGAGGAACAAAGTAGGCTGGATAAGTTCTCACAAGGAGGTAGCAGCAATTCTGGGGGTGAAGTTGATGGGGCCAATGAGTGCAGTGAAAGGAGGGAGGAGCAAGTGAGAGAAGAATCTGTTGTGGAAGTTTCTAAGAGTGGTGATTCTCTGTTGTCATCCTGTGATGCTGTGGCAAAGGATATTGGTGATGATACTGAAAGGGTACAGGAGGATTACTTTGTAAAGGAAAAATTGCAAACACTGGAGTTGAAATCTTCTGACAATAACTTGGAAAGACTGCTGGAAGTCATACCTTTAAATAGAAAAAGAAAGTCAGTGGGCATGGATTCTGATGCTTCTGCAATAATAGCAAGTAAAGATACCTGCATGCCAACTGCTGATGCCATCGCTTTGTTGCCATCTGGGGATGAAAGATACAATCTTGCTGAGAAATGTGGCAAATGTTTTAAAAGACAAAGGTACTTATTTGCCTGAATTCATCCACTTTTTTATGGTTGGTAGCTATTCTAAATTCTTTACAGTTTATGATGTCAGTTGCTGTTGGTGCATATGGATATATGCGTTCCATTACTTCATCTTAGAGGTCTGGATTCTGAATTACCTGTCACTATTGTTACACCATGAGACATTATTTTTGTTAGAACTTTGAAGTTGTCTGATGCTTGCTGCCTTCTTATCTTATATAAAAAGGTCTTAAGTTTATTCATAGTTTATAATTAAAACAAACTCTATAATTCTGGCATTGTAAGTAATTTTAGCTGATCTTTATATATATAGCTCAGAAAAAAGCTGATGTGCGTGCATAGTAATGTAATCATGCTTTGGTTAAGTAGTAAGCATTTGGCTCAGTATTATCCAGGCTGTTTATGCCATCGCTTATAATAGCTCTCTCTTTCTATCTATCTATCTATCTATCTATCTCTGTGTGTGCGCGAATGTATATTTCAGTTGAAGTCCCTACCAAGTGAGACATCTCTCTAAGTCTTTTAGCCAAGAAATTTCTTTTCAAGTTGAAGTTCTCCACCATGTGGCCATATGGTAGGCACTGGGCCCCATCAACTCATGAGTTGGGCCCACTTGCAATCCGCCATTCTTCCTTTTGTGATTGTAATTGCCTGGTCCTCGTTACATTAAGCCTGAAATTCGTGTTTGATTTTCTATTGAAATTTTACTACACTCGATATTCTTCCTACTTGGTTGAAGTTACAAATGTATCAAGGCACTACAATAGAGCAACGTGGTTTCCCTTTGCCTCAATTTTGGAGCCTTGCCGTACATTCTTGATGTCTATTGGTAAATTAATGCAATTGACTAGCCACTTAAAATTTTTAAGTCCAACTGGTTACAAAATTGTCTTCAAGAGGGTGGATGTGACTTAGAAGCTGTACCTGATTTGTTGGTGTATGAAGTTTCTGACATCTGAATTGTAAAGTTCAAGAAGAGAGTGAAGGGAGAGAAAACAAAGAGAATGGAAAAAAGGTTTAGGACATCTGAATATATATATATATTGGGATTAGGGCTCTCTTAATGGGGTCTTTTTGTGGGCGTTGTTGGTTTTCCTGTGAATATTTCCTGTGTACTTAAGGGTGCTTTACGCTTTTTGATATATACAACATTACTTATTAAAAAAAAAAAGTTCAGGAAGAGAGTGAAGGGAGAGCAAAACAAAGAGAATGGAAAAATGGTTTAGGACTTTTTCATGGAAGTGGACTGTCTATTAGAGCACTTCTAGCCCAATTAGCATCACTAAAACTTGTGATAGACAAATTAGCATCTGGCTTGTATAACAATCCTCGACCAAGGGTACACTTTAGATAATGCAAGATATGACGAACAACATCAAACTTAAGTTGACGAGGAGCATGCATATACAGACTAACCACTTCAACAACAGAAGTAATGTCAGGGATAGTCACAATAGGACAAATTAACTTCCCAACCAGTTAGTGGTATCAACCAATATCAGTAAACAAAGCACCTTGCTCACCATCAAGTTTAATAGTAGGGTCCATAGGAGTATCAGCAGGTCGAGTACCCAAGAGACTAGTCTCAGACAGAAGATCAAGAACATGTTTTTGCTGAGATAAAGAAATGCCTTGATAAGAATGAGAAACTTCAATCCCAAGAAAATAGTGAAGAACACCCAAGTCCATGGTATGAAATTGGTTAGCCAAATATCTTTTTAAATCACCAATACTTGTTGAGTTGCTTTGTTATGAGAATAGGGTTTTACGCAGAGTAATTAATATTATAATATATTAAATTATATGATATGGTAGGATATTTTATTTATGTTAGTGTATATGTTTTTTTTATTTTTAATTTTTTTTTATATGTAGTATATATAAAAAAAAGCGTAGTGTGCCTTTTATGTACACAAAAGCATACATAGGAAAACTCGCATTAGCCCACAAAAAACCCCATAAAAGGACCCTAAACCCAGAAGAAGCCTAAAGAAACCCCGCATTAACCTACAAAAAACCCCATAAGAGGACCTTAAAACCCAAAAGAAAGCCTAAAGAAACCTTGATGCCAAAAACCCAAATCAACCCTAAGCTCTCAAGGCAAGCCTAAACCACACTTCCTTTGACCCTACTATAACCACAACCTCTAGCCTCAAAATTAATGGAGCATTCCAAATTTTTGAGCTCCCTTTTCCCCTTAGTATTTGAAACAAAAGCCATCTCTTCACAGTACCGATCCTCTTCAATGACCAAAAAAAGATTCAAAAGGTGTTTCTCATCACTCTCAAAAGTCAATCCCAAAGTGGGAGCGAGTTCCATTGCCCCGAGCACCACCTTAGAATAGCCCTCCACCCCTATTGCTGGAGTATCTGCCATGACCTCAGCCAACAACTTCTTGTTCTTATTCAGTTGCTTACCTATTTTATTCTTCACTCTTCGAGAATACCCCAACTGAGACTTTGAAACAGAAGAATAAATATGCTCCACTCTTCGTCATTTCAGGATGAGAGTGGTGAAGTCTTGTACCCAGCTCAGCCGCCCCTGAGGAATAATCACCAGAAAACCCTGGGTGAGCAGCCGTAGAGACTATAAGACTAGCCTGTGACTCTGTTGTTGGAGGACCCATCTTCTGAGAAGAAGTTGAAGAGTCTTCCTTAGCAACTAGGGTCGACGAGGACACCTTCTTCACCTTAGCCAGAGAAGGAACAATAGTTCTCGACCCAAAATTTGTTATGATAGGATATTTACCTTATAAATAATTACCTTTTAGATCTGGATCCCGTTTTGGAACCCGAATCAGTTATTGGCTCAGATCATGTCTTTGGTAAAGTTTTGGACCCTGATCTGTCTCATGTGTCGAATTTGGTGCCTTCCTCAGGGCCAGTTTTTGTGAAGTTAGATAATTCTAGGTCTACAGTTCAGAAGTAGATTGGTGTTGATCCAGTTGCCGCGTCTAGTGATATTGGAGGGAGGCTTCGGTCTCCGATTCAAAAGCAGATTCTGAAATACTATCGGAGAACTAGGGAACCAAGAGGCAAACCGGTGACAGATTCCTTAATTTTGGAGGTGGTGGAGGCTCTCAATAATCCTTCGGTGCAGTTTCAATCCTTTGTTGGGTTTGTTAATCAGTTATCATCGGAGGCTGCTAAGAGCTTAGTGTGTTCGAAGGTTGAATCGGTGTCTTCTCTTGGGGCTATTCCTGCTTCGAAGCCTAGCATTTTATGGTGAGGTTTTCTTAATCCAAGTTCGAAGCCTAGCTCATCTAAGGTGCCGCTTGATTTGCTGAAACCCCAAAACTGCCCGATAGGATACGGTCAATTTGGGGAGATTGTTGTGTGGGATAAGGGTGGCGAGCTATGGGGTGGTGGGGATACCGTCCTGCTGGATGTATACCATCCATCTAATGAGATGGATGAGTGGGATTATTGTCCCCCTTTGGGATTATGACAAAGAGGAGGATCCAGCCTTGGCGCTGTTGGACGCCACTGAAGAGGATTTTCACAAGGAAGTAAAAGTCGCTTGGGTGAAGTATAAAGGCACTAAGGAGCTGCTCAACTTGAAGAGCTTAGTTAACTATGGCAAGGTGCAAGGGCAGCAATGCTAAGCCTCCTTTTGGGTGGTTTATGGTGTCGTGAGGGATTTTTTGTTAGGCTTTCTTGAATTGGTCTATGGCTTTGCTAGCACATCCGCTTGGAGAAGGAAGGGCAAGTCGATGGTGTTGTAGCGCTCCGTTTGGGTTTTGAGGGCTGTTGGGTGGTTTTGTGGGTTAGTCTTGGATGCCTTGGGTGTTTGTGGTGAGGGCTTTGGGTGGGTCATTTTTGTTAGTTGGGTGTTTCCGCATGTATACTTCTAGTGTACGTAGGGGGGCCTTACGCTTTTAATAAAACTTGATTATTACTTATCAAAAAGAATAATTACCTTTTAGAGGAATGATTGTAATTGATGGTAATCAAATCATATAATTTGATTACCATATTTTTATTTCCATGTCTAGGGTTGTAATATTTTCTATTCAAGTGTGATGAAATAATTTTAACGAATCTAAAGTTTCGTGGTTCCCTCAAAACCTAACAATCTATCCCATTGTGTGCTTGTAAAAAAAGCATTCATGTAACACGCTTTTAGAGATGATAATGTCATCCACATAAACAATCAAGACAATGGTGCCAATGGAAGAGTGACGAACAAAGATAAAATGATTAGAACAGAGCGCTGGAACCCATATCCAAGTACAATGCATTGAATCTATCAAACCAAGCATGAGGAGATTGCTTAAGACCATACAAGGCCTTTAACAATAGACATTCAAGGTGTTCACTACCAGCAACAACATATCCAGGGGGCTGGTCCATGTGTACTTCCTCATTTAGATTTCCACGAAGGAAGGCATTCTTTATTTCAGGTTTGTATAAAGGCCAAGAATGACTAGTAACAACAAAAAGCGAAATCCAAACAAAATTGAGACGGGCCGTAGGAGAGAAAGTCTCTAGATAATAAATCAACACCATATGTTTGTGTGTATCATTTTGCAACCAATCGCTCCTTAAGGCGTTCAACAGAACCATCAGAAATATACTTAACAGTGTAAACCCAATGACAACCAACCGTTTACTTCCCAGGGGGAAGAGTAGTAACCTCCCAGGCTTGATTCTTGTGAAGTGCACTCATTTCCTCATCCATGGCATGCTTCCATCCACATTATGCCAAAGCTTGCTTAGAAGAGGAAGGAATAGAGATTGAGGGTGGGGCACATGCAAATGAATGCAAGCAAGAGGAAATACGACACTTAAGTTTTTTGTGGGGCTGATGAGAGCCAAATTAGGCATGTAGGGGCTTTCCTCGTTTGCTTTGAAGCGGCGGCAGGGCTCAAGGTAAATATGTCTAAGTCTGCGTTGATTCCGGCTCATGGCAGGGTGAGGTGGGATGTGGTATTGGTGATTTGCCTTTGAAGTATTTGGGCCTTCCTCTAGGGGCTTCTTTCAAACTTAAAGAGATGTGGGCAGATTTGGAGGATTTGATGGCGGCGATTGGCTCCTTGGAAAAGGTTGTATCTTTCCAAGGGAGCTAGGGTCACCTTGATTAAAAGCACGCTATCAAATTTGCCTACTTATATGTTGTCGTTATTCCCTATCCCAGCATGTGGCAAAGCGTATTGAGAAGATTCAAAGGGACTTTCTTTGGGGGGGAATGAATGATGAGGCCAAATTCCACTTGGTTGAATGGGCAAAAGTGTGCTCTCCCATTGATGAGGGTGGGCTAGGGATCCGGAATACGAGGAGATTTAATCAAGCTCTCTTGGGCAAGTGGCTTTGGCGTTTTGCTCATGAGGAGGGGGCATGGTGGAGGTCAGTTTTGGTAGCCAAGTATGGATCGGTGTGGGGAGGTTGGCACACCGGTGCCATTACAGGGTCGCATGGAGTGGGGCTTTGGAAATATATTAGCATGGGGTGGCAAACTTTCAAGAGTCACATTAGGTTTGACCCGGGGGATGGCTCTAGGATTCAGTTTGGGGAGGATGTTTGGTGTGGGGATAGTCCTCTTAGAATGGTGTCCCTGGGCTGTTCAATATTGCCAGGTTCAAGGAAGCGTCTATTGTAGATAATGTGGAGAGATCAAATGGTATTATACAATGAAACATACAATTCACACGTTTGATCCATGACTGGGAGGTGGAGGTATTGGCTTCTTTTTATCGATGCTTGTACTCTTGCAAGTTAAGAGAGGATGGAGGGGATAAGTTGTGGTGGGTGCCCTCACGTAAGGGGGGTTTCGAGGTGAAGACCTTTTATCAAGCCCTCTCGGCTAATGGGCATATTGCATTTCCTTGGAAGAGCATTTGGAGAACAAAGGCTCCTCCGAGAGTAGTGTTTTTTGTTTGGACGGCTGCGAGGGGCAAGATTCTCACCTTGGACAACCTTAGAAGGAGGGGGATGGTGGTGGTGAATAGATGTTGGCTTTGTGAGTTGGATGGGGAGTCGGTTGACCATCTCTTTCTTCATTGTGGGGCTGCAAGGACTTTGTGGAATTCTTTCTTTACCAAATTTGGGCTTTGCTGGGTCATGCCTAGCACAATAAAAGATCTTTATGCCAGCTGGTGGACGGGTGGTCGTGCGAGGAGTGCGGTTGTTTGGAAAATGGTTCCCTTGTGTATTATGTGGTGCATTTGGAGGGAGCGTAACGTTAGGTGCTTTGAGGACAAGTCGAGGACACAGGAGGAACTTATCCATTTGTTTTATTTTACACTTTTGACTTGGACTACGGGGTGGTTGGCCCCTCGAGTGATTAGTTATTCTGATTTTCTTTCTTTCTTTTCCCCTTCCCCCTAACCCTTTGTATTCCCCCAGTGTACCAAGGGTTGCACCCCTCTGCGCTTTTTTTAATTCTATTGACTTTTCAAAAAAAAAAAAAGAGGAAATACAATTGTAGGAAATAGGAGGAGCAATAGTGTGTTAAGTACAAGTACGCTAACCTCGTCATAAGGCAATAGGTAAATATTCAGTATCCAAAGGAGAGGAGGATGGAGCAGGGACTTCAGACAGAGAAGATGTAGTGTTGGGGTTGTATGAAGCAACACGTCTATCTCGAGATCGTCGATAAACTTACGATAGAGGATTTGGAAGGGAAGGTAAAGATAGCGGAAGAGTAAGAGAAGATAATGAAGACTCCTACTCACTATTAGAGATGAGGCTAGAGACAAACTCTGACCAATTGAGAAGGAGGTGGACTCAAAGAAGCTAACATCAACACTCACAAAGTATCTACTAGACTTAGGATTGTAACAACTTGCTTTTGTGAGTATGAGAGTACCCAAAGAAAACACATGAGCCTAGGGGGATAACTTATCTTTGTGAGATTGAAGGGCACGACCAAAGGTGACACAACCAAACACAAGAGGAGTAAGAGGAAAAGGTGCAAGATTACGATATAAAAGAGAAAATGGAGACCTATAATTTAGTATAGCGGAGGGCATACATTTAATAAGATGGCAAGCAGTGAGAGCAACGTCACCCCAAAAATGTCTATGTACCTTCATATTGAACAACAATGTGCGAGCAACATCCAACAAATGACAATGTTTGCGCTTAGTAACACCATTTTGTTGAGAAGTGTGAGCATAAGTAGTCTGATGAATAATACCATGATTAGTTGATTACCACAAAAAATATCATAATAGGCTAAGTATATTCTAATGCATTATCAGAGCGAAGAACCTTAATACGCTTATTAAATTGAACAAGAATTTCATTATAGAATGTAGAAAAAAATATGGGGTAACTCAAATCTCTCTTTCATTTAAAACAACCACGTCATTCGAGAGCAATCAACAAAAATAAAAAAAATAAAGAAATCAATTCAAATTAAAAATGTAGGAAGGACCCCATATGTCTATATGGACTACATCAAAAGACTTAAGACTGATGACTTTGGCTACTACTTGGGAAGGAACTTTGATGATGTTTCCCCGACCTGTTTCACACTCTAAACTAGACACATGTCTCAATGCAGAAATTGCTGGCTTGAGTGTGGCCAAGGGTGAGTGACCCAAACGAAAATGCTACTGGAGATAAGAGACGGTAGAACTCAAGATCGATGAAAAGAGAGAAAAAGAGCTATCAAGATCCATTTCAGGCCGTCCTTTTCATGTCCCAAACTAATCATCTTCATTGTCTGGAGATCCTAAAGGTTGCAAGAAGTAAGAGAAAAACAAATTTCACATTGAAGGCTTTAGTTAAAGAGAAATGATTGCTGTCAATATTTTTCCTATCTCATCTTACAAATCAACTATTAGATTTGTAGATTTATGTGGACCTCATATAAGTCAATGGTGGACCCCACAAATTTAATGGTTGATCTATTGAACTTGTAAGAGAATATGGAGAAAATATGGGCAAATTATTGACACCAATCATTTCTCTTAGTTAATTGGCTAACAAAAAGCAATTAAAAGGAAAATCTGGAACATAGAGACTAGATGGTAAGGATAAATAATTGGTAGGATGAAGGACACCTTTTCCAACAACAGGCTGAGAAGAACCATCAGCTAAAAAAATTTGGTGTTCAACAGGAGTCAAATAAAAAACAGAGAGATAATATAACAAATATATGTTTGTTAGCGCAGGAGCCAATGAGCCAAGACCCGGGGGGGAGGAAGAAGGAAGTGCAGTGTGCAGGCGCTGAACAAGTTCTCTAAGTTGAGTGGTGAATGCATCAGGGGAATCAGAACCTGAAGCTATATGTCGAGAAGTATGAATACGTTGTGACCAAGTAGTTCCATCAATGACCTAATGCACATAATCTGGCTTGCCATATTTCACCCAACAATAAGGTTTAGTATGATTCTTATCCAAAAAAAAAAAAAGGTTTAGTATGATTAGTACGGCCACAATGATCACTTCTTGTCACCACATCCACCAGTACAACAACCATCACGGGAGCCACCATGAGAACCACGGCTTCCATGAACCACCCTAATCGAGAATAAGCATTAGTAGTTGCAGGCAAGGTCTCACTAGCAAGAATTTGATCTTTGAACCCACATGGATCAGAGTCTATACCAAATAGCAAGGAAACAATCATAAATTCCTCCTAATGTCACTTATGTTGCTCCAAATCAGTAGTAAAGGGACAATACTGCATTAATTGTTCCCCCAAATTTTTTAGAGTACTATAGTACTCAGACAATGGTCTCTCAGAGTGAATTTTCTCCTAGATCTCATATACCCGAGAAACATTACTTTGGTGTGAAAAGGATTCTGCAATAAATTCCTAAATCTTTTTAGAAGAATCACTAAATTCAACGGTAGTAGCTATGTAGGGTTCCATACTATGCCACAACCATCCCATAACAACAGAATCCTCACTCATCCAATCCTCTTAAGTTTTATCTCCTTATCAGGTGGGTGTCCATCAAATATTTCAAGCTTCATTTCCTATGAAGGAAGATTTTCATAGCATATGCCTAAGTTTGATAATTTAGAACATCCAATTTTGTCGAGGTAGTTGATTTAGGCATATCATCATCATGGGGTGATGGTTTTTCCCTCAGCCATATCAACACCTTTTATGTGTGGATTGGTTTCTCAGATACCAAGTTGAATTGTAAAGTTCAAAACAAAGAGAATTTAAAAAAGGTTTAGGACTTTTTGTTGGAAGTCCCTTCACTGTAGCGCATATTTATATTTAGGGTACATATAACAGGATTACAAGAATACCCTTAAGCTATAGGAATATAAATCTAATATAAAATATAACAAGTTTAACACTGACAATCATAATCCATTATTGGATTATGATTTTCGAACATTCTGGCTTATATTCCTGTTGTCTATTGGTAATTAAGACATTTGACAAATGCAATCTTAAGCTCTTAAGTAAAACTGATTGATTTGAGAGATTGATTGTAATCTTTGATACTAGTTATGTGTTTAATTAGAAACTGTATTTCCCATCCTTCTCTTACTTATAAGAAAAAAAAAAGGAAACTGTAATTCCCTGCCTGTTTTTGCTTTTCTTATGTTTTATATATTTTGCAGAGTAGATCATGATTCAACAAAGCAGGAGTTCTGCTCTTGCAATACACAGTTAAGTGAGGAGTCATGTGACACCTTTATTAATAAGGTTGGTTTCTTTTACTTTCAAGGTGGATGGATGGGGGGGGGATGGGGGGGGTGAGAGAAAAGAAAAGACAGATCTTTATTTTTTCTTTAGCTCTTGTTCTTTCACTGTGCTTCCACTACTAATTTTTCAAATTCTCTTAGTTTTCCTTAAATATGGCACAGAAATAATACTACGAATTCTATAAATCTTTTTGTAGCTCTGGTTTGATGATAAAAACTAAACCTTATGGTACTTCTGTGCCTCTCTTCCTGGTAACCAGTATGCGTGTTCATTTTTTCACTTCGTAAGATGAGCTGTACAGGCCATTTTATTTTAGGGGGAGGTGCCTCTATTTGATTTGTTTCCCTTCTTTCTGGCAAAACGATGGACCATCGTCTCATGATATAGCACTCAGTGATTTGGGTGCTCTTGATACCCATTACCCAAGAAGTGTCAGGAAGTGAGTAACGGAGTAATGGATCTCATGTGTTGAAAACATAGATTTTGTTTTCTCTAGTTGATTTGAATCCCCTTAGAAATAGGACTGTACTTTTTTAGATAAGGGTTCTCGTTTTCAGTTTTGTTGCTATCTTCATATTACAGTCTTTTGTTGATTCTCACTCTGGTTTTCACCATTATACAAAATTGACTGTAAAATGTAATAGCAGAGGTGCAAATAATGACGAGGCTGAGGGTTTTTTCGTGATAAAAAGTTATGTCAGTTTTGGTTGGATATGGAATTGAGGTGATCCAAGCATTTGGGTGACCTGCATGAATATAAATTACCCTCTAAACCTGTGGATACTCGAGGACTAACATTGTTCATAATATAGTTTTTATTTTTTATTTTGTTTTATAGCAGATGATATTCTTAGAAGGTTCAAATGGATCATTTTATTGGCTTATCTTAGAAGGTTTGAAGAAAATTTGTCCTCCTACTTTTCCTATTTCTTTTGTAGGGGGTGGGTTGTATGTGGTGTTCTTGTGAAGCAATAATACATTTTCATCACAATTTACAATTTAAGCTTTACAAGAGTACATGTTCCTTGGCCTATTAAACAATATGTGATGGAGAACATGCTTATTTATATTTATCATTGATATAAATTGTCTCTCTATTCTAGGCTCTTTTATTATTTTTCACTATAATAAAGCCCTAGTTTTGCTCAATGATTTCAAATGGGTAGGCTGTGCCATTCAGTTGACTTAAAGACTAAGTGGATAGTGCTTTCGCATATATCCTAGATGAGGCATTGCTCTTGTTATGAATATCATTTTTCTAATGTGTTGCATTAGGATAGAGGGAAACCTGGAGCCACTCTTACTGCTGGTTGTTCCGTAAATTGCACCACTTATTTGCAGCAAAAGGAGTCTTCTGCCGATCTTCAAACAGAAAGTGACCAAAATACATGCCTTGTCTGCAAGCTTGGTGGGAAGCTCTTGTGGGTAACCCTTTTTTGTTTGTTTATTTTTTGTTGTGATTAGATGCTATGAGTTTTCTTTTGTTTTGGATTTCCATGCCAAAGGCATCTTCCCATTTTAATAGATCGATATATCTTGTTACATGGCTATATCCACATGTATATGCAAATGCAACATCTGTACTTTTTTGCCTTGAGTTTCATTGTTTCTGTGATATGACATGGTCTTTATATTTTACCTTCATTTACAGGTGTTGTGATGGAAGAGGGTGCAGAAGGAGCTACCATCTTTCTTGTCTAGATCCTCCTTTGGAGGATGTTCCTCTTGGAGTTTGGCACTGTGTTGCATGTATTAAAAAGAAGATGGAATCAGGTGTACATTCGGTATCGGAGGGAGTAGAGTCAATCTGGGATGAAAGAGAAGTGGATGCGTCAGATGTTAAATGTATGGGCAAAATACTATATAACTCAGGCTTTCTTTCGATATTTTGCTTAATCTTTGACATGTGCTCCACTATTATGTTGTTAATTGTTTTTGAATCACTTGCTTAAAGTTTTAGTCTTGCTCTGTGTTCATACTGCTGTGAGAAATCATGATGATTTCTGATAATATTATTATAGGCCTTATGGTATTTGATTGTAGGTTTGCAGAAGCAGAAGCAGTATTTTGTTAAATACAAAGGTCTTGCTCATGTTCATAATCATTGGTTGCCAGAAAATCAACTGCTTCTTGAAGCTCCATCGCTTGTTGCAAAATTCAACCAAAAAAACCAGGTTCCTTACCTCTTAGATAAAGTATTGGTAAATTGTTGGTGTTTCAATTGTTAATCATTAAATAGATAATGTGGGCTATTTGTAATGTAATACAGATGTGTTGTATGGCAGTGAGATGTCCTTGCATTAGATTAAATTTGTTTTTCTGTGGATCTTATTCCTTCTTTGTTTGAAGCCTTTCTTTTATTCTTCATTTTTTTGTTGAAGCCTTTATGTTTTAGATATTAATTTGCCTTTAGGGATAGAGATACTTTTCTACTGTCATTTTACTTGTGTGATGCCCTTCGGGCCTTCTCCTAAACTTTTTCTGATTTAATTTATCTTACTCCCCCTTCAACCCAGAAGAAGAAACAGATAATTGACAGGTGGAAAAAAATCAAATAAATAACTCCTTTTTATATAATATGCGTTTCCATTTGTGATGTGCTTTTTGTTCATCAGGTCTTGAGGTGGAAGCAAGAGTGGACTGTGCCACACCGTTTGCTACAAAAAAGATTGTTAATGTCTCCTGGACAGCGTGCTGAATATCATAAGGGGCCTGCTGGTGATATTGTAGATTGCCATTATGAATGGCTTGTGAAATGGCGTGGTCTAAACTATGAACATGTTACATGGGAGCTGGAAAATTCTTCATTTTTATTAAATTCACCTGAAGGTCAGGGTCTGATAAGAGATTATGAAAGTCGTCGCAGGAAGTCAGAGTTAACTTCTAGTGTAGATAAGGTGGCCCCAGAAACAAGATTACATATGGATTATTTTATGTTGATTGCTTTACCTTTGTGGGATTTGCTCAGCACAATACATGAATAGATGCCAATCTGTGAAGATGTATACATTAAAGATGTTTTGTTGATTACTGCTTTTATTCCTGAACATATGCACTCATGTTTTGGGTTTGTGTAAGGGCATTAGGATATTTTTAAGATCGTAAGATTTTAAGTTGAAGAGCTACCAGTCAATCTGCAAGATGTATACAATAAAGCTGTTCTTGTGACCACTACTTGGATTTTTGAACATATGCATTCCTGTGGTGGGTTTCTGTAATGATATTAGGATATTTTCAACATTTGTAAGATTCGAATTGGATGAGAGATGAGTTCATATATCTGGCTTTGGAGTACCTGCTGTACTTCTTATGTTTTTGTTTTATTTTATAAAGTTTAGCTGTCAAAAGTCTGATTTTGTTTGAATAGGATGGAGCAAATACACTGACCAAAATACTCAGATTCTCACTAGCCAAATTCTGATTTGTTAGTACAAGTGAGAGATTATTATAGACTATTGAATTCTTCCTTGGGCAGAGTTTTCATTAGCAAGCACTTCTAACCTGGAAATAGAGGACTTGGTACTTTGATGGACTAAAACATGTAGAGGCACGATAGCTCAAACTGGGTTCACTTACTAACATCTTAAGAGATGTTGCCTGCAACTAGGGCCCGTGTCCAGGAATTATGGAAATAATCAAGTACCTTTTGCACAGTAAACTTGAATAAAATCCTAATACAAACTAAGGAATTTTCTAACTAGAAATTGCCATTACACATTTGAATTTATTCCTTCAATTCTCTGCCATTCATGTTATTTCTTACTGTTCGTGTTATAGCACATTTGTTTATGTTTCCTTTTTCATATCTTTAACTTGCCTTCTTGGTCATTATCAACTAACTGCAGATACCAGAGAGGAAAAAAAGTTTATTAGATCGATTTTCGCAGCTGGCCGCAGGAGCTTCACCTGGATTTGTTAATAATCATCTAGATTACATTAACAAGCTATGTGAGTTTAGGGAAAAAGGTCAGAATGCGGTTGTTATGGATGATCAGGTGAGCTTAATCACTAATTTTGTGATTTAGGAGCTTAATCAATAATACTGCTATGAAGGCCTTTCTCGCCGAATGAGATTTTGGTCAGATAATTTGAATTTCTTAAGAGGCATGTAATTCAATAACCTGACAAATTTCAAATATGATTTTCAGTTTAAAGGATTGGATTTGAATATATTGGATGATCTGATCTGATAAAAATCTGATCTAATGGAACTTATGTTAATTTATTTTAAGTATGTAAATGATGTAACTGATAATGTCATAATAATTATATATTTGTTGTACATAATAGATGTAATATATGTCAAATATTATGGTTGTATTCAAATAAATTATCTATTATATATGTTTTTGTTTTCTTTTTTCCCTTTGAATGCTTTTGGATCATAGGGTCAGATATTGAATAGTAACATATTTCAATATGAATTTTGTTATAGACCATCTATTGTGTTCTTGGATAGCATCTCTTCTTCTTTTTGCATTGTTTAATTTTCAGGCCTTTAGATTTTGTGCATTAGAATGTGTTTGGTGTCATAACGTATAAGTGTTTCCAATCTTTTACTGCTTCTCTCTCTCTCTCTGTGTTTGCAATATGCATATGCTTATGCTAAATCTGTCATATCAACAACTAGTTTGGTCTCATAGCATATTTCATTGATTGTTTTTTCTTTAAATGCATTAAGGTTTTCCTGTCAGTGATGCTGATTAATCTATTTTTGCAGGAACGCATTATGAAGGTGATTGCATTAATTTTATCTTTGCAGCCTGATGTCAATCAGCCATTTCTTGTCATCTCAACTTCTGCAGCACTATCTGTTTGGGATCACGAATTCTTGCGTTTGGCACCACCATCTCTTAATGTTGTGGTTTACAGTGGAAACAAAGATATCCGGAAAAGTATTAGAAGACTGGAGTTCTATGAGGAGGGTGGTTGCATAATGTTTCAAATACTTATAACCTCACCTGAAGCTTTAATGATGGTATATCTTTGCGGCTTCCATGGTTTATTTAACTTTAAATGATCTTCAGTCGTGGTGAGGTATCCTGACGAGTGATATATCCCATTAGTTAAGATGGACTAAATATATATATATATATATATATATATATAAAATATATATGTATATTTTCTCGTTTATGCATGGTAGTTTCACCCTTCCTGTTCTGATAATGCGGACCCAAGATCGTAAGAGCTGGTGCTGCTTTCTAGAATGTCATATGCATAATAGGTTTCCTTCGGGAGGAAAGAAAAAGCCACCGCCACATACTGGTTTTCCAATTTTCATTTGCCACAAGCATGTCATATTGAGTCATTGACCTCCTCTGTATTGCTCTGCAGGATCTCAATATGTTAGAACACATACAATGGGAAGCTATAGTAGTTGATGAGTGCCAACGCTGTATAAATTCTTCACATTGTGAAGTTATTAAGATGCTACATACTAAGTGGAGACTTCTCCTTGTCAGTGGTCACTTAAAGGTTTGTTTCTTATATTTTATTTTTGTGTATTATTACATCTATATGTATAAATGAATGTATGTATGTATTTATTCTTTTTTTCACAGGTTCACTCATGCAATGCTACTGGATTTTGCAGGATAGCAAAGATGAATACCTTAGATTGCTGTCTTTGCTCGAGTCTCAGAGTGATTTGAGTAACAGTGATGCTTTGATAACCAGTTCTAATGACAATATCTGTAGATTGAAAGAGAGGTTGTCGAGATATATTGCACATAGATGCAAGTTAGATGCTTCTAGGTTTTCAGAGTATTGGGTACCTGCACAATTATCCAATCTGCAGCTTGAGCAGTATTGTGCTACCCTACTCTCAAACTCCATGGCACTTCGTTCATTTTCAAAGAATGACTCTATTGGGGCTCTCCGCGATGTTCTTATTTCTACCCGGAAGGTTGACTTGATTGAACTTGTTGCCTTAACCAATGGTTGCATGAAGTCTAGATTCTATTTCATTTTAACTTTATAGTCCAAAAACCTTTCCTTTTTTTTTTTTTTTTTGGTGCTGTTCCAAGATTATGTAACTAATATCAAGTTTTTGTATGCAATTATGTGTGAAGTTTATATGGGATTGGTTAAAAATCTGTCAAGATAATTGGATTTCTATAGATAGGATCCCATACAATTTGTAATCTAGGAAATTTCTAAGGTTTTAATTTGATTTTCTATCATTTGTAATTAGTATTTGGAATTTAAGTTGTGTTGGTAAGTTCTATATAAGTTGAAACTCCTAAATTCTGCAATCTTGAACTTTTTATTTCATTGTTTTTTTGTACCTTATTTTTGGTCAACCTGAGTTTTGAAGTTTCTCATGTTTGCATTTTTAAATTTTTGTTTGTGCTCCTTTATGCTTCAAGCTGAGTCGAGTAATATTTGTTTGCAATGTCTATTGAGAAGAAAGGTAGCCCTTTTCATGTATATTGTCATTTTCATGAAGGATACTTGAATTGTTTTCTTGACAGTTGTGTGATCATCCCTATGTTGTGGATCCATCCCTCCAAGTATTGCTAACTAAAGGCCTTCAAGAAGTTGAGTATTTGGATGTTGGAATAAAAGCTAGTGGTAAGCTGCAACTTCTTGACATGATGCTTATGGAGATGAAAAACCGAGGTTTAAGAGTACTTATACTGTTTCAGGTATTTTATATTTTATTTTTGTTTTAATTATTTTCTACACAAGTTTTTCTGGCACCCTTTGATTGATTCATGCTTGATTACTTTTGTATATCAATATATTGTTAATTTGCAAAATGATGTTGAACGTTGATGTAATCTATCAAAATCTGGAAAAACGGTCATTGATTGAGGAATGAGGAATCAATTATTTCAAATGGATCGTATAAGTTTTGCATGATATTCAGTTGCATGGGAAAAGATAATAATGTCAGATTCTTATTGGTTTTTGTTGTATGGAGATATTGATATCTGAAACAGGGCACAAGATGCTCATGAAAAAAGAAGCTTAAAGACCAAAAAAAAAAACGGTGGACTTTTTAAGTTTGATAGCTAATTGGGGACCTTTGAAGATGATCACTGATAATATTGAGTGTTGATTTCACGATTCTTTGGATTAGAAAGCTGGTAGTTTGTTTAAATTTAGGGGAAACTTCACTTACCCTCCTTTAAATTGTCAAGGATTTTGCAATGTTGGTATCCCATGTTTCAGCTCCTTTTAATTTCACCCCAAATGTTAGGGTTTTAATTTCAGCTCTTTTTTTTCGTTTTTTAATTTGTTATACTCCCTTAGATTGAGATGGGGTGACGAATACAAGCTTTGTTGGGTATCTTTCAAGAGAGGGTTGTTTGATGTTATATCATACTGTAATGTCGCTGTTCCCCATGATAGCGCTCCTTTCCCTTGGAGGAGTATTTGGCGGAATAAGACATCTTAGAGAGTGGTGTTCTTTGCTTGATCTACTGGCTTTGGAAAAATTCTAACCATGGATAATATCTCAATTTCAACAAGCCAAGTCACCTTCAAATTCAATTGGCCAGATTGCACTTACCCTCAATCTCAACAGGTTAGATGTCACATTGGGATAGCCCAAATCCATCAATCTGATGGTTCCAACCCAAACCGATTACGTTCGTTTGGAGGTCGGCTGATATAAAAATTAATATTCCAACAATGTTAGGGTTGGTAAGGGTGTACAAGCGGTTGTGGTTATTGGCTAAAACTACTAACCGCAATCGCCTAAGGTGGTTATTGGATTTTAATAACTGCAACCACTCTGCTTAGGCGATTAGCGGTTATTCAAACCAATAACCAACGGTTTTTTTCCCTATATTTTGGCTTTTTGAGGTGTAGGCCTTCATTGTGCCTATTTTTGGGCTAATTTAAATAGTTTTGGGTCAAAGTGTTCCTAAAAACAATGAATATGATGAAACCCTATCCTTAACTCGTATTGAAAATGACATCGTTTTGGTGTTAAACACCAAAACAGTGTCGTTTTAATATTATATTTTTGGGGAAATTACACTTTACCCTCCTGAAGTATTCACTCATTTTCACTTTTGCCTCCAAAGTTTAAAATGTAACACTTTACCCCCCCAAACTTTCAAATTGTGACAATTTAACCTATTTGGCCTATTTATTCCCAAAATGCCCCCAACACTTTTTTTTTTTTTTTTTCTAAAAAAAAATTTCCAAAAAAAAAAAGCCCAAAAAAATATATAAATATATGTTGGGGTGGCCGAACCACCCCATAGGTGGTAATTGACCACCCGTTTCTTTTTTTGGTTTTTTTGGATTTTTTTTTTTTTTTGAAAAAATTGTGCTGGGGTATTTTGAGAATAAATAGGTCAAATGGGTTAAATTGCCACAATTTGAAAGTTTGTAAATCACATTTTAAACTTTGGAGGCAAAAGTAAAATGGATACTCAGGTAAAGTGTAATTTCCCCTATATTTTTAATATAAAATATATATCAAACTTCGGTGGATTCTGTGTTAGATCTTTTTACATGATTCTGGCACACAAAGACAATCCCTCTTTTTCTTGGAAGAGTATTTGGCAGACCAAGGCTCCCTTAAAAGTGGCATTCTTTGCTTGGTTAGCGGCTTTGAGGAAAATTCTTGCTATGGACAATCTTAGGAAAAGACAACTTATTGTGGTTAATCGGTGTTGTCTATGCAAGCTCAATGGAGAATTTGTCTATCATCTTCTTCTCCATTATAAGGTCGCTTGTTCATTATAGCACGCTATCTTTAGTCGCTTTGGTCTTTTCTGGGTTATGCCTAACAGTGTGAAGGATTTGTTTGCATGTTGGTGGTCGGGGGGTAACTCTCAAAGTGCGGTCGTTTGGAAGATGGTGCCCCTATGCATCGTGTGGTGTCTTTGGAGGAAAGAATTGATAAGAGTTTCGAGAATCTAGAGAGGACCTTAGAGGAGCTCAAGTCCTCCTTTTTTTCCCTTTTTTCTTGGACAACTGCTTATTTAGCTCCTTTAATCATTAGCTTTTTTTATTTTCTTGATCTCTCTTCTCTTTCTTTCTAGGGGTTCTCTTGTAGTATACTCCCTATGTACTAGGATTACGCCTCTCTACACTTTTGATATATGCAACATTACTTATATATATTATTATTATATATAAGGGTAGGTGGTTAGCAGTTTTTTTATAACTGCTTACCAAAGCGGTTATCTGGTTAGCAGTTGTGAGGCGGTTATAACTGCCCCATTTGTATACCCCTAGGGTCGGGTGTTGGATTGAGGGTGTTGGTAAACTCAACATATCTGACCCGACATACCATTTATTATATATATTTTTAGTACTTTTTTATATTTTAAAATTGTTTCCTTAACCCTACTTTTCTCTCTTCTTTTGTTTCTTACTTTCTTTTAGCTGGCACATATTCTAGTTTTTACTTTCTCTTTTATTTCTACTCTCATTGTTCTTCTCTTCTCTTCCCTTCCGTTCCCTTCTCTTCTCTTTTCTTCTGCCCTTTCGTGGTTTTGCTAGCTGCCACTTACCTAATGTCTTCTCTTTGCTGTCTCCGATCTTCTTTCAGCTCCGTTTCTCTCTCGCTTGCTCTCTATTGCTCTGTCCCCCAGCATTCTCTGCGATCCTCATACTTTTTTAAAAAATTTAGAAGGTAAGAGATCAAAGGTAAAAGTTGATTGGTCGGTTTTTTCGGTTTGGCTGTTGCTGTGAGCTAAGTTCTGACCCAAGGGGGCTGGTGCTCAGCCTTAGCCTTTCGTTAATGCCTCATAAAAAAAAAAAAAAAAATAAAGAAGACAAAAAAGAAAAGAAAAATGCCACCTATGAAATTTTTGTAACCTCTTTTATGGTCCCCTGAGGAATACATTCCAACAGTTAGAAAATTTTGAAGGATTTGATTGAAAAAAATCAACAACACCAGGGCCAAAGTGAAACAAGTAACAAAGTACGACCAAAAGGTATTTTGTCCTTTTCATAGTAGTAGTTGTAATCAATTTGCATAGCTTATTCTAGAAAGTCTGTTATGTTAGCTACTGTGCTAGATAAACAACTGCATTTACTTCAGTCTACGAAATAAGAAAGTCAAGTTACATATGTGCTTATGAACTAAATCTTCATCTACCTCGTGACCTGTAATAATAGTGCTGTAGAAATACTTATCCCTCTCTCTCTCTCTCTCTATCTATCTATCTCCCTTGTTGTTCATTTGCATGCTGGATAATTTGCATCTTTTGGTTGCTATTTTAATTTTTTATAAATATTTTTTATTGACAGTCGATTAGTGGTTCTGGAAGGGACAATGTTGGAGATATTTTGGATGACTTCCTGCGTCAAAGATTCGGTCCAGATTCTTATGAACGTGTTGAAATGGGAATTCTTCCTTCTAAGAAGGCAGCTGCTTTAAACAAGTTCAACAACAAGGAGTGTGGGAGATTTGTGTTTTTATTAGAATTTCGTGCTTGTCTTCCTAGCATCAAACTATCATCAGTTGATAGTGTGATCATATTTGATAGTGACTGGACCCCCATGAATAATTTCAAAGCTCTGCAAAAGATAACAATCGATTCACAACTTGAGCAGATTAAACTTTTCCGCCTATATTCATCTTTTACTGTGGAAGAAAATGTTCTAATCCTTGCAAAGCAAAATAAGATCAGTGATAGCTTACAGAACATAATCCAGAGTACTTGTCATATGCTGCTCATGTTGGGGGTATCTCAATTATTTGATAATTTGGATAAGTTCCATAGTGCCGATACCCCAGCTCCTAGTGCAAGTTCTGTGTCTGAGCAATCACTTTTGAAAGATGTAGTCCAGGAGTTCTTGTCCATCCTTCAGAATGGTGAAGACACTGGCACAACTAACACGTCTATGATTTTGAGAGTTGAACAAATTGGAGGAATTTACAGCACAAGTTCATTGCCCAGTGAGCGTACAGTTCTATTGTTGGATGAAGCTCAACCCCATATATTTTGGACAAAATTGTTGGAGGGAAAGCATCTTCAATGGAAATATCCTTTTGGTTCATCTCAAAGGAACCGGAAAAGAGTTCACCATGAGTTGCCAAAGAGACCAGAAGTTGAGAACACAAATGACCAAGTTGTAAAGAAGCGCAAGAAGATGCTCAACAGTAAAGTTGATCCGCCCTCTCTGAAACCTGGACTAGAGGAAAAAATAATTTCTAGAGACAATGAAGGTAAGTGGCTGATGAGACAAATAATTTCACTTTGTTGTGACATTCTCCATTATCCTTGATAGGGCTTTTGTTGGTGCAAGGAGATTCAGTGTTATCCTTGGTAGGAAAGGATTTTACATTTTCTTAATCCTAAATTTAGCTTGCTAAGGCATCCCTTACTTCTGCAGGTGCAGATACTGTGACTCAATCTTTGTGTAGGTCAACTGCTCTTGTGAATGATAGCCTTCATGCACAAACAGCTCCTACCACACTTCAGCTGGTTAATAGTATCTCAGAATCACTGGAAGGTAATATGGTTGAATCTGAGGATCAAAGAAATTTGCGTGATGAGCAGGAGAGTCTTCATCTTCTTTTGAAGCCACAGATAGAAAAACTATGCCAAAGTCTAAAACTCTCGGTATGTATGAAACTCATTTCCCTCCTGTTAATATTATATTTATAATACTTGTTGATCTGCCATATTTATTTTCCTCTACAATGATATCAATACATGTTATGTTAATGCAGGATGACGTCAAGGGCATGGTTGAAAAGTTTCTTGAGTATGTGATGAATAATCATCGTGTCAAAATAGAAGGAGCGACGATATTGCAGGCTTTTCAGATTTCTCTGGTTAGAATTTTTTCCCATTCTCTTTTTAATGGAAAAGAAAAATATTCCTTCTCTTATCTTTACCATTGTCTATCATCTGTTTGTTTGTGAAGTATCTGTCCAATCCTGAATGAAATGTAATTGGTGATCTTTTCTGTATATGAATATTTGAAATGCAATTAAATGTATGCAGCTTACTCTTTCTATCAACTAAGATATCATTATTATTTAATTCTTTTATATTTATATTTATATCCTATTTTATTTATTTTTCGTTCAGATGTCATAGCGTCTTCATCATCCAGGCCTCTGTTTCCTCTGGCAAACATACATGAGAAAGCAATTTTTCTGTTTTAGGATGTATTCAGCTTAATGCATGTTGGTTCAATGAATGGACTAACAGCACTCTCAAAAAATGGAGAATTGAGGGTGTATCTTGCCTAGCTTTTATAGAGATCATATAATGTCTTTATGTGTAGTCTTTTTGTACATGGATATTTTTAACTGATTTAACTTGCAATATCTCTTGCAACACGTGTAAAAGCCTGCACTCCCACTCGCAAAGAAAGGATATTGCTCTCAAAAAGTTTTATCAAGCTTTTGTAAGTGTCCACAGTAGTTAGACCAAACTGATATGGAATACCCAGTAGGCAAAGTGAAGGAAAATTGGTATATATTTGAAAAGTTCATACATTTTTTGAGCACATGAAAATGTTTGCTCCATATATTGTCCACTAGGGAGGCTAGTGGACTGGAGTCTAGCCAGAATTGGTCCAAAATCAATATCAGTACAGTGGATCTCTCTTGTTTGTGTGTATTGGTTGCTACTAGCAGGGATGGAGATGATTGTTTTTGAGAAAAGATTTGTACAGTGCAGGGGGCCAGCTTCCTTACTGCTAAACGGGATTATCGCACTCAAGTTAAAAATAAAGCTCAGCCTAAAAACATCATGTGGCTAGTTATACTTGGAAAGACTCAATGCTGATTCTTTAGAATTTCTATCCATCTAGTCCCCTCTCTCTGATGAATGTTTGGGAACTCTTTTGTTTCTACTTTTGTTTGCGAATCCCATGCCGCCAACTAAGCTGCTTGTTTTCTTTTTGCCCTAAACAGCTTTGTATCTTTTTTTAGGTTGAACAAAACTTTCATTCATTGAAAATAATGAACACAAATATTTAAACATGCAAGTATATATTTTACTATTGTACTGGACTTGTGTTTGCATGTCTGCAATTTTTTTTTTTTTTTTTCTTTTTCCATAATACTATGGCATTTCTAACAAGATGTTTTACCGGTGCATTGTTCAAATTTCAGTGTTGGACTGCGGCTTCGTTGCTAAAGTACAAAATTGACCACAAAGAATCACTGGCACTTGCAAAGCAGCATTTAAATTTTGACTGCAAGAAAGAAGAGGTGGACTATTTTTACTCATTGTTGCGCTGTCTGAAGAACATATTTTTATACCGTACAGGAAATTGTAAAGAATTCTCTGATAAACAAGTCCTTTCATTAGCAAAGAAAGATGTTTCAAAAAGTATCAAAGAAATTAAGAAGAAGTGTACCAAGCAGTTGATGAAACTCAATCAGAAGCAACAGGAAGAAAAGGATAAGATTAAGAGAACTACCGAGGAAGAAAAGGCACAGCTTGAGAAAAAGCACAGAATGGAGTCAACTATAATCTGTGCTTATTTACAAAGTAATTTTTCTATGAGAATAGATAAACTTAAGGTAATGGATAATGAACATGCAAAAAGAATTGAAGGACTGGACAACCAGATGGAGAGACGCCTTAAGCATCTTGAGGAAACACAGCTGGTTGCAATTAAATACGTGCATGAGAGGGAGACCCTTTGGGTGGAAGAAGTGAAGTCCTGGGCTCAAGTTGAGCTATTAAATAAGATACCTTCAAATAAACCTTTGCATGGGGTGAAATGCTTGAAGACTTGTGACCTAAGTGCAGCTCATGATGCTGGTCCTGCGAATGTTGCACTTGTATCTGGTCATCTTTCAGAAGAACATAGTCCTGATAGAGCTGTACAAAGCTCACCAGGCAATGGACCGGGATTTTATGGAATTTCTGAAACTGTTCCTGACGAAGCTGTAGGATGCTGCAGTGCTGTTGAAACTCCAGCTCTCCTGTGTAGGCAGGATAGTGTGAGTGATGAATTAAATACCATGGCTCCTGAGGGTGTCTCAGTTACAGGATTTGAGAACTGCAATGGAGCTGGCAGTTCAGGTGATGATCAGGTTAACATTGGCTCAGTTAATCCTTGTTCCAAAGAGCATAATGCTGATGAAGCCACTTCTAGCAATCCAGATGCAGAGGTCCCACTGAAAGTGCCTGAAACTGTCAATTCCAATGATGATCAGCAAAATGTTATCTCCGTGAATCAACCATCAGAAGAACAAAGGGCTGACCAATCCAGTGTTCCAAATAAAGGGGTCCCATTGGGAGTGCCAGAAACTGTCAGATCCAACAATGGTCCAGAGTATCTCTTCTCCGTGAGTCCACCTTCATCTGATGAACAAATTCCTAATGGAGCCACATCAACCATGCCCGATGGTGAAGTTCAATTGGTAGTGTGTCAAGCGGCTCCTTGTAAAGTAGTGGAGGTTGATAACATCAACAATCAGAATGATAGAGCATATGCTGTGGCCCCAGATAATTATACTGGGGTCGACCAGCAAGATGCAGCGAGTAATACTATCCATCAAAACTCTCATTCTCAGGAGCTTTTCCCGGTAAATTCACCTTCAGTGCAGCCCATGACAAACTTGGCTCAAGATGGTCCTGTGCCATGTAATCAGGTAATGTATGTTTCTATCATAATGCATATATCAAGGAATGTAATTTTGTTCTGAGGATGGAACAATGTAATATCATTGTAGTTTTTAAACTGAACACATGTAGCAATATGTATGCTATAACATTCTTGGTTAATTGTTAATCTGATTTCATTTTGTCTATTCTCCATATTCTCCTACAATAATATCTGTCGAAAGAATTGAAAAGAAAAAGGTCAGTTTAGCTGCCCAATTCTTACTAATGAATCCATATATGTCCAGGCACTCCAAGATGAATGTACCCTACCATCCACATCTGCTGGGTTGCCAGTTGGGGAAGTCCCAGTTACTGACATGCAGAATACTTCGCAACAAGTTGAACTTTTAGTATCCCATCAAAATGATGCTGTACTTTCCAGAATAGAGCCTGTAATGCAAATACAGTTACCATCTACTGATTCACATTCTGGCAACAGTGCTTCTGACCTACATTCAGCTGGTAGAGTTGAACATCTGCCAAGCTTTGAAGGCCATATGTCCAGCCAATTTGCTCAGATTCCCATGCAAGTGGTTGAGAACCCTGTTGAGCTTTCAGAACAAGCTGTTTTGCAACCTTCAACATCTTTGTTGCATTTTCCCATTGATGCACCTATAGGTGGCTTGGGAACACAATTATCAGACACAAGAAGTATGCCCATTGCCACAGAATTTAGTAATCGTCCTGTACAAACTGCACCCCCAGTGGCATCCCGCATGCCTATGCTATTGTATCCTGACCCACTTCAAAACGAGTTGGAAAGAATACGTAAAGAAACAGATCAAACCATCAAAATTCATGAAGATACGGTCCGTTTCCAGTTTACTTGGTTGCTTGATTTAGTTATAATCTTTTTCATTATCTAACAGCTAAGTTGTTTCTTTTTGAGCAGAAGTTGCAGCTGAAATCTGATTGTGAGAAGGAGATTGAGGAGGTTGTTGCTCAAATTCGTAGAAAGTATGAGACTAAAATTCAAGAGATGGAAGCTGAGTTTGATATTAAGAAGAAGGAACTGGATGTAAATCATACCAAAGTGCTGATGAACAAAATCTTGGCTGACGCTTTCAGGTCTAAATGCATGGCACCTGGTTCATCAGGAAAGCAAGGTATGTCGCATCTCATTCCTTTTGATCGATTAGTGTTCAATCCATTAGTTGGCTGCTCAAATTTAGATGTTAAGATGAGTAATGTTGTTTACTTAAGCTCTATAGTTGATGCAGAATGTATACCTTGGTCCTTAGACTTTATTTTCTGTATAAATTAGGGCATGTTACAAATCATGCTTCTGCTTCGTGTTTTATAATCAATTGAAAATCTTTTTGTATGAAAGATATAACTTCTTGTGTAGGATGCTTCTTCACTTTTGGAATAGAGCTATCACAATGTTTGACTATATGTTGGAAACTGGTTCACTTGACATCACTGCCTACTTGTGTGCGTGAGCAGCTTTTGCACTTACAAAAGAGCGTCTTTTTCTTCCCCCTTTCCCGGCAGCTCCTCGTCCAACGAAGAAAAAGCAAATAAAAAAAGTAAACTAGGTTAAAAACAAAAAGAAATCTATGATGATTGAGAGGAAGAAGTAGATACAATGATTAGTGGATTTCATGCATATAAAAAAATGATTCAGTAAATATGAAATTTGAATAGTAACAATGATGTAGGACAGTCAACAAAAGTTTAAAAGCGAAGAGAAAATAGGAGAAAAGAAGAAATAGAACCAGGAGAAAAGAGAAAAGTCAAAGAGGAGGAGGACGACAAAACCATGTCAATAATATTATTCATCAAAATCTGCTAATACAAATGAAAAGTAAGTGAACATACTTGGGCTAATGACCACCGCTAAATAACATAAAGTCCAAAAAAACTAATAAAATAAACATGGAAAACTAATAAGCCCAGTAATGATCTACCTCTCAATCTCCCAACCACAAGATCTTGGGCTGGTGTGATCTGTGGCTCATGTATGGTGCTCCCTATCACTCTCCCGTGGTGGGAAGAGCTCAACCTTGCGAGTTTAGCTCATGGTAGACCTGGTAGTACTATGAAAAGCATAATCATCTGCTGCTAGTTGTCCTCAGGAATCCATGAATCTAGTTGGTCCTTCCAACAGACTAGAAAATACTGAACTCCTCCATCCCTGGGAAAAACAACCTGCTCATCTAAAAAGATATCAATACTTTCTTGATGTGCTGGTGGGAGGGGTTGCTGTGTAGGATCATGTCTAGGGTAGGTGTTGGGGAAAGGGGGAGGTTATTCAAGAGGATTGTCTGGAAGAATGGTGTGGACTGGATACGCAATTAGTTCCCTTACATTGAATGTGGAGCTAATATCAGGATTAGGCGGAACATCACTGACAAACACATTTGGTGTATCCCACTGCAACACTTTTGAAAGTCCCAACACTATGAGCTTGTAGTTTCCGAACAGATCCAAGTGGAAACTGTTCGAATAATCTGGACCATGACATTGTTCCAAATGTTGAAGTCATTGAGATGCTGACATAAGTCAACCTCAATTTTATATTGGGCACGGCTTGCTTGAATTTGTTTTCGAGTCTCATCATGAAAATCATGACTGACAACTGTGTTGGTTGACTTAGAAACTCTAGCATGCAGGGATATCGGGAAAATGTCCAAAGGTTTCCTATGCTTAGGACAATGCACAAGTTCAAGTGGGTTTGCACTTGTAGACACCTACTGACAGGATCACAAGGTAGATTGGAAAGATCAGAAAAATTTACCACCTTAAAGTCATCTGAGAGTCCGGAACTTTTAAGAATCCACAGAATTCTCTTTGTGCTGTTCAGACATACACCTTATCATACACACACTGGGTATTTCAAGACCACTATCTTGTTGACCTCTCTGACTCTGACACCAATTATTGGTGGTTCTTATTTGGTCGTTGAGGTCTTCCAATTGATTTTGGATGCTCTTTAATTGATCTAGCAAATATTTGCTGAAAGTTTCAAATTGGGTGGAGTCGATGACAGCTTGGGATGGCAGACTAACGGGCTTACTGAAACAAATTATTGGATATTTAAAGCCACTGGGGAATTTGTCCCGCCAAGCACAAAAGAGATTTTGATATAATTTTAAATAGCACATGTAATACCAAAAAAAAGGAAACAGCAAACGCTTTAACGAGGCTGGACTGGCCCGTTGCTGTAGCAGATTTGGGCCCAATGTTTTGCTTTCTCTGTTACTTAGGCTTGCAGCTAAGATTTGAAACAAAAATTAGCCAAGGTAGCGCACTAAAGAGGAGTTCACATGCTGGACACATAAAAAATAAGACACGTTCAAGAGGGAAGCATGTGTTTCACTTGGATTTCTATTAAATACGCTGCTGGCCCACTGAGCAAAGGAACAAAACAACTTGCTTTTGTTCTTTCTCAGTCTCACATAAAAACACTCACAAGGTACAAACGGCCGAAACAAGGAGCTCAGGGGGCAGGGATCGTGGTGCGTCGCAGTGCTGTCTGAGCAATGGGCTGATGGTGGAAAAGGCTGGCAGGGCTGTTGTAGCTCAGTTGGAGTGATGCTTCATGGGCAGTAGGTTGACACTGGAGGTGGATCGCAGGTGGCATCATGGTTGTCTGGGACTGGAGACGCGGTGGTATTTTTAGGGTCCGGGATGACACTGGCAATTTCCATTTGGGTTCTTTTGATTTATTTTTGTTTCTCTAATGCAACACATTTGGGGATCATTCGATTGTTGTTGAAAACATCAGAACTTGGCTCTGATACTAAAATTGATGTGGGACAATTAACAAAGGTCTAGAAGAGTAAGAATAGAGAGGACGGGAGAAAAGAGGAGAAATGAAGAAATAGAAGCAGGAGAAAAGAGAAAAGTTAAGAGAAAGAAGAAGACAACAAAACCATGCCAATAACTTTTTTTTTTTTTTTTCTGATAAGTAACAAAACCATGTCAATAATATTATTCATCAAAAACTGCTAATACAATAGAAAAGTAGGTTTAAATAGATTAGGGATGAAACCCTAAACCCTAACCCAAAATAAAATAATACAACCAGTCTGAAAAATAAATAGTAAAACAAACATGCAAAGCAATAAAAGGCCCAATAATGATCCAACTCTCATTCATCCAACCATCAGATCATGGGCTGGTGTGATCTGTGGCTCGTGTTTGGTGCTCCACATCAAACAATTTACAAAAAATAAGATGGGAAATAGTTCTAGGAATGTGAGTTTGTTTCTTCATCAGCACTCGGAATGTGGATTCATGCTATGAGGTTCAAGGTGACACTTTTCACATGAATCATGTGATGATGGGTTGAGTTCTGGCAGTACAAAGCTGATCTGGGTTTGTTGTAAATTTGGACACAGTACTGACTGAGGTTTATTATGGATTTTTACGTTTTCCTTTTTTTCTTCTTCCTAATAAGTGATAATTTGGCCATTGCAGAAAAATGCAGGAATATTTATAGAATTAAATAAATATCTAGTGAATAATTAATATCTCATTAAATTTAAATAAACTGACATTGTCTCTGGAAACCTACCCAACTTTTCTATTCGTCAGGAAAAAAATTAAAAATTATCCTACCAAAATTGTCTATTGTCTGTTGTGCAGCATAGCTCTAAGGTGCAATTGGAGGTGGGATTTTGCTCAATATAAATGTATTTATAAGAGATAATCAGTGATAACCCTGCAATCTGTCAAGATTGATGGGACCTTACTTCTCTCATATAATTGTAACCTTTCGTAACAATATAGTTCATTCAATATATTAAGGGCCTCGATTTCATAATAAAGGGCCCCGTATATGAGGGAAAAATAATGTAAAACATAAATTGAATTGTTTTTGCAAAGAAGTGAACGCATTTTTTGAGTCATAAATGCAGTGGTATTCAAGTACTAATTTATTTCTTTTTGCTCCACTAATTTACTCATACTTTTGAAGATGTTTATATTTGTAGGTTGTTTCTATTAGAAAATCACATTATTTTATGTGAGAATGGGTTAGGTCCGATTAATCATGAGGTTGTATAAGCATGGCAAGTTTATCTCTAGTTATGAATGTAACATAGTTCTGTATTCAAATACTAAACATAGTGGATGTGGGTTATGTGTTTTGTAAGAGCTTAAGTGAAAGACAAAATATAAATTAGTTATATACTTAAATACTAAACATAGTGGATTTGTGTTGTGTTTTACAAAAATGGAAAAAAATGGTGCCTATTTGTCTCTTCTAGACTATTTGGAGGGAGAGAAACAATAGGAACTTTGAGAACTTGGATAGATCATTAGAAGATATTCTATCCACATTTCTACGTACTTTGTATCTTTGGACTGCGGCATATATTTCCCATTTGTCGATTAGTTATGCTGATTTTCTTATTCGTTTTTTTCTAGTTAGGTGTTTCCTCTTGTATACTTTTGGTTTACTTAAGTGCACCTTACACTTTTAATAAAACATGATTATTACTTAAAAAAAAAAAAAAAAAAGTACCAAAATGGAAAAAGAAATGGTTGAGATTATTCGATTGGCAGGTAACCTTATGTTTTGTTCCTCTTTCCTCGGAAAGGCAATCAAAGGTTATGGTTTATCTTTTGACAAATTTGGTGGTAAAAAAGTGGTGGAGGGTTAGCTTTATCAGAACTAGAGCTGTGTGTTATACTATGTATGTGCCTTATCTCAAGTTTGGCTGTAGTGTAACTTCCTCAATGGAAGTGATCTTCATGAATATTTGTTGTGGATGCATAACATCACTAACTGCTGAATGCATATTGGATTTACTTGTATGCTTGTTTTCCCTCATCACCCCCTATATCTCATTTTCCTTGCAGATGTGAATTCGGGTTTCATGCAGCAGGTGGTTCAGCTATCGATGCAGCAAAATGCACAAGGGCCTTCTCTTGTTGCTGGTCCATCTTCAGCCAGCCTTTCTGCAGCTATCCTACAGACTACCAGCGTACCTGCAGCTAGCCCTCATATTACAAGCCCAGCTGTACAGTCTCACCATCCTTCGGTTTACTTGAATACTCCTACAAGACCGCCCAACATCAGCTCCATCTCCCCTCCCACAGGAAATCTCCAGATTGGCAGTGAAATTCGTGCTCCAGCCCCACATCTGCAACCTTTTAGACCTGCTACATCCATGTCTACAAACAGTCTGCCTTCTCTTCCACGTCAGCAGGCACCTGGCAACACTACTACAACCCGAGCAGCACCTTCATGCCTATCTTCTGGTTCTTACAATAGGGGCCCGAGGCTTGAAACTGTACGTACGGCTGACATTGTTTGTTTATCAGACGATGACTAACTCACCCAACCCATAATACATTGTAAGGTAACATTTGTGCCCCCAAGAGAGAGGGCTTTTGACAATGGCCTAGTAACTAGTGAGAGAGAGCAGAGCTGGTGCCAGATGTTGATATTGTTGAAATTGTGTAGTAATGTAAATTCAGTCTCTATTTCTAATTGTTAAATATTGAGACTTCAACTGACAACTTTGATATTCAATCTCAGAAATATGGAAATTTTTACCCAGAAAGTTGGTACTTTTAATAATCCCTAAGGGGTGGCACGAAGTTAATTTTTTGTTTAGTCGGGGATGATGTGATTTTATACATGTGAGGAAGTAATTATATGTTATGCATGACAATGATAAATTCCAATTAGCGAGTAATCGTCAGATTGTAGTAAGCGTTGTAGCAAAATGAAAATGATAGGTGGTACAAATATTATTTATTTATTTATTTATTTTCTTTCTAATTACTAGAATATGTATACTCACTCAAACTAAAATCCCTTACATATAGATTTTTGAGTGAGATTGAGAGGTAGATTTTGCGATGATACAAAGCTTCCTTTTTGTAACTTCATCTCGGTTATCTTTCTAGAATGAAGAAGGTGAGTGATATATTTGCTTTTGCTTTGTTTCTTTAAACTTGTGACTCGTTAGAATCGTAGGATTTATTCCAAAATGGCAAAATGGATGAATGTGCTCTTATGAAATAAATTTAGGGCCTATTTGAGATTGTGGTGGGAAATAGAGTTTTTGTCTAAAGTGCTTTTGTCGGTAAGTTTTTGTCGAAAGTGTTACTAATAACATGATGTTTATTTGTTTGGTAACTGTATGTCTTAACTCTTAAGTGAGATTTTTTGGAGTGTCACTCATATTTTCATAACAAAACTTAAAAAGTTTTTTCAATTGCAAAAATGACAAAAAATGAAAAAAAAAGAAAAAAAAGACATTGTATATGAAATAACATATTGCTCCAAATTCATACTTTTACCGCCACCCTCAAATTCATATTGAAGTGACTTTTATTGCACCTTTTGTTACATATATTGGCTTTCAATACGATCATGTGTCAATTAAAATCATTGTATAACAATCATTCATATATTCATAAAAAAATATGAAGGATTGAGTTTAATCAAGATAAAATGGTTTTCAAGACAATAGAAGAATTTCGTAATGATAGAATATAAACATTAAAGATCAATTCTCAAAGATAAACAACCATCATGCATATATATAAAAGCCCTAAATTAAAATACAATCAAATAATTTTTACTTGAAAAAGGTTATATCAACACCCTATTATAGAATTAGTTGCTCATAGTTGTGTTGGGATGGCCTTCTGCCATGTTCATCTTCTCTTCAACTCTTTGAGCCTCCAAAAAGATCTTTACATGAAATATCTCCCAAAAACCAAGCACCCCTTCTTGACAAGTTTGCACACAATTGATTCATGAGATATTTATGAAAGATGAAGCCACACTTATTTGCAACCTGCCGATGAGTAGGTATCGACGAGCCAATACGTTGATATGGAGACCCACTACCATGGATATGTTTACTGTTCGAAGCGCGTACTATCTAGAGAAGCAAAGGCAAGCCTCGAGAATGGGGGAAGGATCTAGCCGGCCGGGGTACAATCATCTTTGGAAGGCAGTATGGAACCTCCAGGTTCCAAATGCCTCCAGCTCCAAGGTCATTATGTGGAAGGCCTGCTCAAACATCCTCCCCACCAAAGAAAAAGGGGTGTAGTTAAAGAAGATTTATGCATATTCTGCACCAAAGAAAAGGAGACTGTTGGCCAGAAGCATCTAGAAGAGCATAGGCACTGCTTACACGTCTTTTTTGGACGTTGTGGATGCTATGACAATTAGACGCAGCAAAGAGGAGCTTAATTTTTTGCCCTTGCCGCCAAGAAGATACGGGCTAGGAGAAATGCTGTAGTACACACAGGTGATTTCCAGCACCCAAATCGGGTTGTACAAGAGGCGAGGGAGATGCTATAAAAGTTTACGTTGGCGTTAGGGAGGAATTTGGCTGAGAGACCATAGTGGCTTCGTGATGGCAGCCCAAGGGAAGATAACTATTGGGCTTCCAGAACCAGTGCATGCGGAAGCAATGGAAGCTCTGGCAGGGGCAGAATTTGAGTTTGCAGGATGTTGTTATGAAAGGGGACTCACTTCTTCAAGTGCTCCAAGCCTTGCGAAATATAAGCCCAAACTGAAGTCCCTACGGGCAAATTGTAGAGGATTCACAGTTGGATGGTAACTCATGTCGAGAGAGAAGCTAACTCGGGGCCCATCATTTAGCGAAGAATGCCCTTTCAAGCTCTCAGGACAAGACCGAGTATGAATGGAGGAATGCCCTTTTTGTACTGTTTTTACTGTTTCTTTAGAGCAAAACGCTCCTGTTGGTTAAAGTTTTTTTAATTCATAACTTGTCGGCGTGAGTGAACAGTATTCACACTGATATTATTTATTTATTATAAATAACACCAACGTGAATACTATTAATTCACGCTAGTGTTATGAATATCACTGCTCATCATGGATATCCATTCCATGGAGGGAATTCATGTGTAAGAAATAAAGCATGGGGACAAGAAACTTGGTATTTCCTTCCCATTAAAAAGAAAAAGTAATGGGGAAACTTCATATACCCCCCGAACTTCCATCGATTTATAGAAAACCCCCCGATACGAAAAAACTCTCAAATACCCCCCCTGAACTTCCAATTTCTCTCGCTTATTAGGACCCTTCAAGGGTATATATGCCCATTATACCCTCCACTCCAAAACTACGCTGTTTTGGGCTCGTCCAAAATGACGCCGTTTTGGGCAAAACGGCGTCGTTTTGCATTTTAGGTTTTTTTTTTGAAGAAAAAGAAAAAAAAAAGAGGTATCAAGCCACCTTCCCAAAATGGGGTGGCCGGACCACCCCATTTTTGGCCAAGGGGGTGACTCCAACCACCCCCAACGGTCGGTATGGGGTGGAAGCCACCTCAGCCTAGGGGTGGGCCATCGAAGGCAAAAAAAAAAAAGGGAAAATGGGTTTTGGCCTTTGGGGGTGGCCGGACCACCCCCTAGGGCTTGGGGGTGGCTTCAACACCCCCTGCCGGCCGTAGGTGGTGGCTTCGGCCACCTCCATGCCCTTGGGGGTGGTCCGGCCACCCCCAAAGGCCAAAACCCATTTTTCCCTTTTTTTTTTTTGGCCTTCGGGGGCGGACCACCCCCAAAGGCCTGGGGTGGCGCCACCCTTCCTAGACATCCAGAAAATGGGTGGTCCACCACCATTTTGGCAATTTCCTCTTCTTTTTTTTTTTTTATTTCCTTCTTTTTTTCCAAAAAAAAAAAAAAAAAAAAACCTAAAATACCCAAAACAGCGTAGTTTTGGAGCGAAGGGTAGTTTAGACAAATTACTGTCAAAAGGGTCCTAAGTGAGAATTTGGAGTTCGAGGATCTAATTTTTTTTCAGAAAAGTTCGGATATCTGAGATAGCATGTGGTCATTTAATGGAGATGGGTGGCTGGCCATACGGGCATTAACCCAAAAGAAAGAAAGAAAGAAGTAAAGACAACTTTTGCAATAGCTCCATCATCCATGTGCTAATTTAAGACGTTGAAAACTCAACTTGGGTCATTGAAACTTCAACAAAAACTGCACTCTATCCAATAAAATAAAAGTTGGTTGCTTCAACGTAATAACAACTACTATTATGAGTTGGAAACAAAATATAAAAAAGCTTGGAAATATTCAATTTGGGGAAAAAAGAAAATTCAATGGGTACAAATAATAATAAAGTGATAAAACCCAATGGCATTTAAGGAATGTGGAATATCAAACCAAAAACTTTTCCACATTCTACAGCGGCCTGCCTTCCTATATCAAGTATCAACATCGACATGCATCATGCATTATGCATACATATCTTCTTCCCTTCCATGCCACTTCACTATTCATAAAAATTAAATAAATAAAATAAATGTTGCCGCTATCCTATTTCCTATCCACCACTACTCTTCCACCCTTCCTAAAAAAGAGGTCAAAAACCAACCAAATCAAGCCAAAACAAACTCATTCTTCTTCTTCTCTCTCTCTCTCTCTCTCTCGTGCCTAAGGCACCCTTTGCAGCACGTATAATCGGTGAGCTCAGAGCCGTTGATATCTCTTACCAATACCCACTTTTGAGATAATGGGTGACCGCTCAAAGATCTGATTATCACTTTTGGCTAACGAAGTGAGAAGCTATTACACAAGATCTCAGAGAGAAATGGGAAGCAAATGGAGAAAAGTTAAGCTTGCTCTTGGCATGAACACGTGCCTTTACGTTCCCCCAACTCTCGAGGATTCATCGTCGTCTACGGCATCTACCGCAAGGCTCTCCGACGCTGTTTCAACCGCTCAGGTTCACGGCTCCGATTTCCGTCCTACTACGCCGACTCCGTCCTCTTCGGGGCTCCGGTTGTCCCTAACCGGACCCAAATCCTCTAAGGTTTGGATTTCCATGTACACCCATATTACAATATATGAATATTTGCATGGTAATTTTGGTTGTAACTGATTTTTATATTTGTTTCTAAGATTCTAGTGTGGAAAGTTCAGATTTTTTATTTTATTTTATTTTTTTCTGCAATTTTTTGCGTCGTTTATTAGTCTTCTCTTTTGTGAATATCCATGGGAGATTCTGGCGATTTAGTTGGTTGTACCGGTTATGCTAATAATGTAATTTTTGTTTTTATGTGGGTGGCTGAAAAATGATTTAGTATTGTGTTTTATAACCTGTCACATCCAGCGTTTTCAAGTGGTGGTGGTGGTGGTGGTGGAGATAATATGATGTAACTGAATATTGCGGAGGTGGGTATTGGTTGTCATGTTGTTTTCAAGTGTATTGAGGGTTGTGGGGTTGGATAAAGTGGACTAGTCCCTTTGAGGACCATGTTCCTTTGGCTTATTAGAAAAGTAATACACTGCTACATTTCACTGTTTCTTTCCTTTTCATCCTACCTTGAAGGCAAGTGCTTTGTCTGGTCAGCACAAGTGCATTGTGCCACAATCCTCTCTCTCTCTCTCTCTCTCTCCTTTTGATGTCAATTTTGTGGAAGCCTGTGGACCATTGATTGGGAGATTTCTTGCAATAAGCTTCGACAAAGGAAAGAGGGTGATGGAAGAAAATGAAATTAAAATAGAAATACTTGAGAAATTCATCATTTACTCTTCTTTTGATGGGCTTTTACATTTTCTTTTCCTTTTTTTTTTTCCTTTTTCTTTTGTTATTGTATCGAAAGCTTCATCATTAGTTTTTGAGTATTTCTGCCAGAAAAGAAAGGTTTGAGAATTGTTTGATTACTCTTACTTTTTAAAAGTCACCCCCCTTGATTGTTGTTAAATATCCATTATGTCCTCCATAATGTTTTGACTGCCTAAAACATTGACTTCTTTTTTGGTTGGTTAGCTGGTTTACTAAGGGGTCTACAGTATCAGCGAATAAATTGTATTCAACTATTCTCGAAATTGGCATCTATAGTGTAAATACGTTGCATTCTATTACATCTTTTTATGCACTGGTCTCAATAGTGGACCTGCGTGGGGACAGAGAGGGGCTAGTGTTAGACACTATACTTCATACTGACCTCTGCAGTTTCACATTTATCCAAGAACAGAGAATATCATTTTCTGGTGGTTGAAATTGTCGAATCTCAAGTGGGCTGAATTGGATCTAGTCCAAAAATCTAAATACAATAACATTTTCAATATGTTGCCTTTTATATATATATATATATATATATATATATATATAATCTGTCTTCCGAGTTTAGTCCACCTAACACTAAACTTTCAGAAGTTCATCTGTAGGGCTATCATCGAGCCAAAGTATTGAATATACAAGCTCAGCTCATTTAATTTTTGTTGAAACCCTGAGAGCTTATTACCAAACTAGATAATTTGTTTAAGCTTTGTTAATTTATTTTCCGAACGAGCTCGAGATTGTTTACAAGCTACTCAATTAACTTCTTTATTTTATATGTAAAGTAAATATCATGATTGTTTATTTTTATGTTTTTGTAGATTCATACTAATTATTAGTTATTTAATTTTTTTTACAGTTTTTTGTTCTTAAAATTAAACTTTCACTAAAAACCCAAAGGGGTAGCCCAAGTGGTAAGAGTCTTGGTCTTTGTGGTAGTCTATGAAGTCTCAGGTTCGAATCCTTTGAATGCACACAATTCCTTGGGGCTAGCCCACTGGCGAAGCCAGAGTATTACCTGATCCATGTGGAGGGGGTGCTTTACATGAGTTTGAGGTTTACCTAACAGGGGTTCCTTGTTATCAAAAAAAAAAAAAAGTGAACTTTCACCAAACAAGGTTGCTTGAAAAATTTCAGTTTTCTGTGGCTTAGTGGTTTTTTACTCATTGATAAACATTCACAATGCCATGGAACCCCCGCCAAAATAAAAGAGAAAAGGGGTTTGATAGCACTAAAGCAGGTTTGACATTTGAAGCCCACGGAAGACAATTGGGGCTATGGTTTTTTATGGTTATGCACAGATTTTTTTAGGAGTGTTTAAGCTCTGAAATTAAGGCTCCTCACTGAATTTCATACTGCGTGTGAATGTTAGGTAGGTTCCTTTGTTTTTGTTTGAATTGTAAAATATAATTTCTTTACTGCGGATGATGGATTCTGAGATGAATAGTTCTGCCGTAACTTCAAGACTATGTGAACTGCAACACCAGATACATAAAATGGGATTCTCCTCTAAGAGGGCCTTTTGAGTTTCCCACATTTGCAAATACTATAAATTTTTAGTTCAAGTAATTTCTTATCTCTGTCATTGTATCAGAGTTTGATAATAGAACGTAAATGTTTTCATAGTTTTATCTCTAGCCTTTATACTCCTGCTAAGTGTTTTGTTGGTGCCCTGGTGAACTTTTAATTCCAGCAAGAAATTTCAACGAGGTGATGAAAAGGGTGATTTACACTCCCAATTGGACTTTTCTGAAATTGCATAAGATTCTGTCTTTCTATTTTCTTTTTTTGGTCCAAGGAAAGTACTTAGGAATATATGAAGTGTCTTCAATAGATGGCTTGCAGATTAATTCATGTAATTGCATCATTTTGTTTAGTTTTGCATGTATGCTTGTGATTACAACTATTTACCGTACTAAATATCTGGGGATCATTCTCACTAGCTTGTCTTTCAAAACTGCAGAAGACCTGTGCAATATGCCTTACCACCATGAAAACGGGCCAGGGTCATGCCATATTCACTGCAGAATGCTCCCATTCTTTTCATTTTCATTGTATTACATCTAATGTAAAACATGGGAACCAAATTTGCCCAATTTGCCGAGCAAAATGGAAAGAAATTCCTTTCCAAAGCCCTATATCTGATCTTCCTCATGGAAGGTCAAGAATCAACCCAGTAGGTTGGCCCCAAGATGATGGTTGGATGACAGTTCTACGAAGGCTCCCTTCCCCTCGGTTAGATACAAGTCGGCAGAGTTCTGCAATTTTTCATGCCCCTGAGCCGGTTGTCTTTGATGATGATGAAATTTTGGATCACCAAACTGAGATTACCGAGAGAAGCACATCTGCTACAGAAGCTGCCGATAACAATACTATTGGAACAATAGACATCAAAACATATGCAGAAGTTACTGCTGTTTCTAGATCGGCATCCCATAGTGATTTCACTGTACTGATCCATCTCAAGGCGCCAGCTACAAGTGAAAGACAGGATAGCCACAGAAACCTGTCTGAATTGCCACCAGTATCTGAAAACACTCGTGCTCCAGTTGACCTTGTCACAGTGCTCGATGTTAGTGGCAGCATGGCAGGTACTAAGCTTGCTTTGCTAAAACGTGCCATGGGCTTTGTGATAGAGAACCTTGGCCCCTCTGACCGGCTTTCCGTCATTGCCTTCTCTTCTACCGCACGTCGCCTCTTCCCTCTTCATCGAATGACTGATAATGGACGGCAGCAGGCATTACAGGCTGTCAATTCCCTGATTTCAAATGGTGGGACAAACATTGCTGAAGGCCTAAGGAAAGGTGCCAAGGTATTGGTAGACCGCAAGTGGAAGAACCCAGTTGGCAGTATTATACTGTTATCTGACGGGCAGGATACATATACTGTCAGTAGTCCTGCTGGGTCCCGTGCTCGAACTGACTACCAATCACTTCTACCAAATTCAATCTGTCATAACAATGGCGAAGGCTTGCAAATTCCAGTGCATGCATTTGGGTTTGGTGCAGACCATGATGCTGCATCAATGCACTCAATCTCTGAGATTTCTGGTGGGACATTTTCTTTCATAGAAGCTGAAGGTGTAATTCAGGATGCATTTGCACAATGTATTGGAGGCCTCTTGAGTGTGGTAGTGCAAGAGCTACAAGTTCGAGTAGAGTGTGTTCACCCGAGTATGCAACTCAGTTCAATAAAGGCAGGAAGTTACCGAACCAGCATGGTGGAAGATAGACGAATGGGCTTTATTGATGTTGGATACTTGTATGCAGAAGAGGAAAGGGATTTTTTGGTGGCAGTCAATGTTCCAGTTGTTTGTTCCTATGATGAGATGTCATTGCTAAAGGTTAGTTATGTTTACACGGACCCTATTACAAAAGAAATGGTGACTTTGGAAGAAGCCAGTGAAGTAAAGATCGGGAGACCTGAAATCACTGGAGAACTGGTTGTATCCGTGGAAGTGGACAGGCAGCGAAACAGACTACGTGCTGCAGAGGCAATGTCTGAGGCTAGAGCTGCAGCTGAAAGTGGAGATCTAGCTGGTGCAGTCTCTGTCCTGGAGAGCTGTCGTAGGGTATTGTCTGAAACTGCCTCTGCACGAGCTGGTGACCGCTTATGTGTTGCACTTTGTGCTGAGTTGAAAGAGATGCAAGAAAGGATGGCAAACCGTCAGGTGTATGAGGCATCTGGAAGGGCTTATGTTCTATCAGGGTTGAGCTCACACTCATTGCAGAGGGCAACCGCACGAGGTGATTCTGTAGATAGTACAAGCCTTGTGCAAGCTTACCAAACCCCATCAATGGTAGACATGGTGAACCGGTCTCAAACCATGGTATTTGCGAATCCAACACCTCAGCGAACGCTCCGGCCTGCTCAGTCATTCCCAACCCGATCACGGCCACGGTAATCGTTAGAATTGCTTTTGGAAATTATCCTCACCCTACATATATTCTATATGCACGGACCTTTTTGTTTCTTTGTTATCATTATCTTTTTTTTTTTTTCTTGTGGTTTTGGGAAGTGGGGTATAATTAGAGAGAAGTTTTGGGTGTTTTGACATGGTAGAAAATATTCCTCGTTCTGCCATGTAAATGAATAAGAATTGGGGGAAAGGTGGGCTAAATGGGGGCTGAGAAAATGGTGAAAAGGGAAAGGTGGGGGGATTCAAAGGATTACAAGTGTGACTGGTTATGTACATAGAGAAAATTTTCCTTTTCTTTTTATTTCTTTTGAGAAGAGGGGGTATAGCCTTGTAATTGTGGGGATACTTGGGGTGAATTCTTCACTTAAATATATATATGATATATCTGCTCCTGATTCTTTTCATAAATTCTGATTACTGTTTTAAAGTCGAGATTTGGCAAAAGGTCCAAGATTTCTGTCTTTTGCCCAACTTGTTTGCTCAACTACTTTCTTGTACGCCTGAAGCCTCTTTATGCCTAACAAAATTTATTAGCACTTGTGAAAAGAGAGCTTTTTCACCAACCCCGGCCAAAAAAATTAAGGAAATAGGAGTATTAATATTGGTGGTTCTGGTTGAACTCTACCAAATATCTTCATTGTGGAAGATTATTATTATTTTATTATTAAAAAATAAAAAATAAAGGATCTTTCATATATAGAAATAGACAAAGCCTTCCCTGCGAGTAAGTTGGAAAATTTGGATGACCATGGAATAATGGTTTATTTGAGTGAATGGGATTTGTTAAAGGCCAAATACATGAAGAAGAATCTAAACCAATCACCATTGGCCCATTTTGAGATCTTCAAGTTTACTGAGTAGACAAATGATAAAATCACAACTTAAATTCAACTAAGATTTAACTTTCTCTTAGGTCTCAGCTTTCTTCTTCTTCTTCTTCTTCTTCTTTTTTTTAATTTTTTATTTACAATGAAGGAGAGAGAGCCTTAAACTAAAAATTGAGTCTAAAATAAAAGAGAAATTGGGTCTTTGTTGAGTCTATGTTATGGTTGTATCATATTTCTACCGAGAGTACCGAGAATCTATTGGCATCATCATGCATTCATGAAGCCAAAAGTGAAGTGATTTTGGACATCATGGATGATGGCAAGACCTTAACAAAGTGACATAAAGTAAGAGATGGTAGAATTGACCCTCAACACCAGTTCATTTCCTGATCTACTTAGGATAATATATATGTATATACTGGAAATATAGAGCACAAGAGATGCAGCTTTGGAATAATAATAATAATAATAACTATGATTTCAGCAATGATAAGAACTATGCATTTAACTCTAATAAGAAGTTTGCGTTCAATATTAATAATAGACAAGCACTTGGTACTCGGTAGTAATAAAATGTAAGAGATGTTATGCTCAAGATTTTTATCAATAAATTCTGAAAGATTCTCGTTCAAAAAAAGAAAAGAAAAGTAGTAATAAGAATTGTGGAAAAGGATAATTGTGCTTTCAACCGTAATAATAATGACAAGTCCAACTGTAATAATAGTGATGACTATGAGTAAGAATACAAAAGAAAAGACTTTATCAATAGAAATGATGATAGGTTCAAGTTCATGAGTAGGAACAACATCATCAATAATAATAATAATAGTGATAACTTTTATTTGTAATGGTAATGAAAAGAATAATAATGACAAGAAGTTCTAATGACAACTAATAACTTTCCCAAAACGAATTAATTAAAATAACTAGTTTAGAGTTAGCTCTATGGGCCTGATTTTTTTTTATATGTAATTAAGTCAAAAAGTCTTTAAAATATTATCAACTACTAATTTTATTTTCTTTTTTTAATTAACAAATTAGCTACAAAAAATGACAAATGTTCTTAAGATGATTTTAAACGTAGTTTTATTTAATAACATAAACCCACATATCCAATAAATTTAAAAATTCATAAATTTTAGTTCGCATAAATTTTTTTTTTTTTTGGATAAGTAAATTATATATTTAAATAAAAGTATAAAACCAAAACAAAAGTGATGGTAGGGGAATTGAAATCGGGACTTCCTAAAGTATAAGAGGCACATAAATTGAAATGTGTTAAATATTTGTTCCCATATATATAGTTTAAAATGAAATATAAAGGAAAAAAATTCAAAATAAAAACCTAGAATAATCAATTATAGAAAATGATTGATTAATCATTATATTCTAATAATAATACCACTTCTCTTCCACTACACAATTAATTATGGTAAACTTTTGTCTTTCAGGAGTTGAACTTTTTCCTGATAAATAATTGTTGAGCAATTTTACTACTACATAGACAAAAATAAAGAAGTGTTCTAAAATATATGAGTATGTTGATATCTGCTTACAGTTATGTTTACTAATTTTGTAAATAAAAGAATGTTGGTAGTTTAATTTTTCTTCTAAAAAAGAAGAGATAAAAAATAGCGGTAGAAATATTGGAATACCCAAAAACAAAAATGAACAAAAAAAGTCAATTAAATTTACAAAAGAAAATTTGTAACTTGTAACAAATAAAAATAAGTAAATTTGAATAAAAAATAATATATAAAGACAATTTAATGCATTACAAATAAAACCCCTGTGTTTTAATTGTCTTACTAAAAGGCTATCTAAACATACATTTTCATACATTTGTATTAAAAAACATGGACACATATTGCAATTCTAAGCAATCTCTACGTCAAAACTCGAATTTTATATATATATATATATAATATATAAAGAGAAAGCAAGAGAAGATTAAAAGAAAAATAAAGAGTGATAATTTGTGAACCTTTTGTTTTCTTTATTAAGAAAATTCAATACATTACAAATAAAACCCTTATGTTTTAATTGTCTCACTAAAAGGCCATCTAAACATACATTTTTATACATTTGCATTAAAAAACATGGACTCGTGTTGCAATTTTAAGCACTCTCTACATCAAAACTCGGCTTTTATATATATATATATATATATATATATATATATATATATGATAATATAAAGAGAAAGTAAGAAAAGATTAAAAGAAGAAAAAAAAAAAAAAAAAAGATAAAAAGATAATTTGTGAACCTTTTGTTTTCTTCATTAAGAAAATTTAATGCATTACAAATAAAACTTCTATGTTTTTTTTTTTTTTTCTAAATAAAACTTCTATGTTTTAATTGTCTCACTAAAATGCTATCTAAACATACATTTTCATACATTTGTACTAAAAAATATGGACACGTGTCACAATTCTAAGTAATCTCGGCATTAAAACTCGGTTTTTATATATGGAAAATATTAGATCAAAAGCATGATTTAAGAAAAATAAAATTATAAGACCTCCGGGTTTTTAGCATTAGCACCAAAATTAAGGCATTAGCACTAAATTTAGGATGATCAAATCCATTTTGGGTGATACCATCCCTAAAGGGTTAACCTTCCACCCCTATTTTTAGTTTTGAATTAAAAAACAAGTTTTAAAGTATTAGAACCTAAATATTAACTCATAAAAATTAATTTGTTCGTAAAAAACGGTACTACAATTTTATTTTTTCTTAAATAATGTTTTACGTAAGTATGAAAAACTCAAAAAAATACTACAGAAAGAACCCCTAACAAACCTCTTTATATATATATATATATATATATATGATTAACTTAGAATGTTACTCGTTGTACTTTTACACTAATTAACTTATAGTTAGACCTACTACACTAACATGAAGAATGATCTGAGATAAACTAAAATATCTTTAAATGTTATTAATTATTAGAAAAAACTTTAGAAAAGTCTCCTAAACTTTCATGAGTTTTAAAAGTAATTGGACCCGACCATGATCACCTCCAAACCTAATCCACCGTCTTTGGCTGGAAAATCAATAACAAGCCTTCGAGAAAATAGGGCTTCGGCAACGAGGCACAATTCTTGTCATAGAGGGTTAAAGCAAGAGAAGCAAAGCTTTAAGGCGCAAGAAAAGAAGGGTGAGATAAATGTTCAAAAAAAAAAGATAAATAATAAAAAAAAGCTATGCATTGAACTTGGATACTCTTAGTTCAATAAATATTGCATTTGGGCGCACATGAGCCGAGCCGATGAATGCATTATTATTATTATTATGCCTTTTCATTAGCCAATTTAGCTATAAAGACTAAAGAGGAAATGGCTCATGCTCCGAGATGAAGGGTTGATTATGTATTTACTGGCACTAATTTTTCTAATTTGTTTGTCAACAAACTAACCTGGAAAAAATATATTCAACCCTTCTCACTACCAACCATTTTAAAAACAATTATATGAATTGACTAGTATGATAGTTGTATATACCATTTTGTGTAAACAAGGCCACTCTGTTAACTTCGCAAGTCATGTTGGATAGAAAAAGGATCCCAGGCTAATCTTGATTAAGTTCAGGTGATCCGGATGAGTTTCGATCAGGTTCCGGTCAAGTTCCAGGCAGGTTCCATCCGAGTCTCAATCAATTCCTGGACAGGTCCCTGTCAAGTCCTGGACAGATCCGGGTCAAGTCTCGCACACGAGGTCCTCAACGATTCTTAGCAAGGTACATCGATTTGAGAATGAGATGCTCAAAGTTGAAAAATGGTTTACAGTTTTCAAAACAATAAACTATTTTCCGAAAATTAAAAAATAATTTTCAGTTAAAGGGAAAATATTTTCTATTAACTATTATTTGATATCGCACTAAACACCGTAAAATGCGAACATCATTTTCCTATAAACCACTTTATGTTGAAAGAAACAGAGCCTTAATTGCACTTGAAGTAGGAGTAATGCTACAAGTCCCTCTTATCTCTCTCTTGAGTCTCTCCAAGAATGATGTGGCTATTACAATTGTCATTGGACTTGTGATTGATCATTATTGAATTTTGATCAAATGGAGGAACACAAGAGGGACTCGTAGAATTATTCTTTAAAGTAGAGTTAAGTTATTTCATGACATATATGTAATAATGTACATAATATTACATGGCAAGTATATTGACATAACATTTAAAATAGGATTAAATACATTTAAGACTGGGAAATGTTAAGTGTTTTTCTAGTGTTTTCTTGGTGTCTTCCTAACTATGATGTGATTTTTAAACCAATAGATTAAAAATTAATTATGATAATCTTATATTCAATGATAATTTTAAAAGTCACATCATATTTAGAAAGACATAGAAGAATACTAGAAGAACACATAATATTTCCCTTTTAAATCCTCTAAACTATCAACTATTAAAAAATAAAAAAATCATGAGCCAAAAAATGTGACACTTAGATACATCAAGCTACTATTTTGTGACAAAAAGGCCAAACCATTAAATATACTCATTTTGACCATTGAAAAATCAAATTTTCCCTTTATAATTATTAATCGGTAAAAAAGAAAAATGGTATATGTATGATAAATCCCTAAGTAAATGCGTGATCCGAAATCCCACACATATTTTTTTTAAAATCTACTTTTACTGCTTAATTTTTCATGAAATTGAATGAGGTACCTCCGTGACTTTTCCATCCAATTTTTTGATATCCGTTAATGCCATCTCATATTTTTGTCACATTACTTTAAAATAAATATTTTTTTCATTATGTAATAAATTAAAAAATATATATATAAAAAATCTTAAAAAAGAAGAAGAAAAAGAAATCATCATGAGCATTCTATTGCTGGAGATTGATTGTAATGCTCCCAAAACTTGCCTTGATTATTTTAGTAGGGTTATTGGCAATCCCTCTAGCCTAGCTCACGAGTAATTATTTGAAGGTGTCGCCCATCAAGTTTGTTAATTTTTAGGTTGACTAATTCAGTGTTGTTTTTCAGTTTCTAAGTTAAAAAAATTTTATTTTATATTTTTAGTTGGAGTTACCATTTTTTAAAAAAAAATTCTGCAGCATACATGACACTAAAAACATAGTTACCACCTATGATATAAGGCCATGTAATTTGGTCTGCTAATTTGCCCTCAATATTTGGCATTAGGGACACATGTCACAATTTTACGCATATTGACATGGAGATCCGTTAAATATTTGGATAAAACATTGACGGAAGTATCAAGTGCGTATTTTCAATAATCACATGTACCAGTTGAGACTTTTTGAAACTGAGGGATATGTTTGATTTTGGTGCTAACCACATGTACTAAAATTACATTTAACTTTTATATGAGAAAAATATAAAAAAGCCCTCTCAACTACCAACTGGTTATGGTTTAGCCCCCTAAGCTTTCAAAAGTGATAAAATAGCCCCCTAAACTACCTAACAGTTGTATTTTGGCCCCCTTCATTAGTTGTTGCCGTGAAATTGGATAGAAAAATCAAAACTACTTCGTCTTGGAGATTCAAGTTACCAAAATACCCTCAAGTGGAAAAGAAATATAGATAAATGACCCCTCATTATCACTCATTTATAATTTAGTTTCAAACTTTTAATTGATATAAATTAGCCCTTCAACTACCAACTACTTATAAATGGTTCTTTAGATGAATGTGAAATGGATGGAAAATCGACGTCGTTTTTGGGTTGTTAAAGAAAATGCCCATATTATAATAAAAATAAAATATAGAAACCCTCAAAACGTCATCGCTTTTGTTGCACCGCAAAAACAAAAACTCCCCTTCTTCCCTTCCTTGTGTTCTTTCAATCTTTCCCATTGCAACCCTTCCTCGGTGGTTAAAGATGCCGAGAAGGCGAATTCGCTTAACTTTGAATCCGTTGATGATGAGGTCGAGTCCGTGCTTCATTGGCGCTTTTGGGGTGCCGACGGCTTTGGTTTTTGTTGGGATGATTGTTGTTTGGAGCGTGGATGGGTGCACCATAAAGAGCTTTCTTGAAGCTTGGAGGCTCAGGCAAGATTACATTACCATGAAGCTAAACACTCGACTGGTTAATCTCACCCAAACCCATCAAAGTTTGCCACTTAACACCTCGAACAACCTAGCTAATCCAATTCAAACAAAACAATACAACCCACTTTGATTCTCCCTTCTTGAACCGTTTCCTATTGAGATTTCAACTAGGATTCCTAAAAAACTAGCCCAAATCATAATTTTGAAATGTTGCAGTGGGAAAGATTGAAAGAATATGGGGAAGAAGGCGGTTTTTTTTTGAGGGTGCAGCAAAACGACGACATTTTGTTGTTTGGGGGTTTTTTATATTTTATTTTTTATTATAACATGGGCATTTTAGTAACTTTAACACCCAAAACGACGTCGTTTTGGGTTTTCCATCCATTTTCACGGTTTCATCTAACAAAGGGGCCATTTTATAAGTAGTTGGTAGTTTAGGGAACTACTTTATATCAATTAAAAGTTTGGGGGGCTAAATTATAAATGGGTGGTAGTTTAAGGGGCCATTTTATATTTTTCCCAAAAATATATGAAAACATTAGCTAAAACGGCGCCATTTTGGCTAATGTTTAGGTTACCCCTCTTACCAAAATGGCGTCGTTTTGTGTAGCCAATGTATCAAGAATATTGAGCTGAACAATGGATTCAGCCGGAGCGCCACCGGGCTCACAAGTATCGGTCAGAGCCGGGGAGCTGGTCGGCTGTATGATTTAACGCCAGGTTCAAGATCGTGTTCCACAATCGGGTCTTGAAGCATAAGTGCTGGGTTTGGAGCACAAATCCGCCACGACTTTCTACATACCGTTCTACGCTGGACTCTTGGTGGGGAAACATCTGTGGTCGAATTCGAGCGCCAGAGAGCTCGATCGCCACTGCGAGATGATTTTGGGGTGGGTTTAGGACCAACCGTACTACAAGAGATCCAACGACTGGGATCACTTCCTCACGATGGGGCACATCATGTGGGACTTTCGATGGTCTAAGGATCAGGACTGGGGCTCCCGGTGTATCTATATGTCGAGGATGTGGAACATCACGCGCCTCCTGACCGAGCGGAACCCGTGGGACTACTTCAACGTCGGCGTGCCCTACCCCACTAGATTCCACCCCAGGCCAAACTCCAACGTTATTGAATGGCAGCGCTTTGTCTGCGAGCGTAACCGCACCAACCTCTTCTCCTTCGCCAGAGTGACGCGTGGCGCCAGTGGCGGAGCCACAGCAACCCTTGGCACCCCCAAAGACTTTAATTTTTTTTTTCCTACCAATGGGACTCATGGCAAAAAAAAAAAAAATCTTTTTCTAATACTAGTACTTAAATACAATGAGGAATTGAGCTTAGAATTGTGTCAAATTCTTCAATTAAATGTTTAAATTTTAATTACCAATATTTTCAATATTTAATAACCAAAATATCTAAATTACAAAACCATTTAGATTAAGAATTGTGTTGGCAAGAAAGAAAAGAAGAAAGTGAAAGTGAAAGTCCTAATCTAAGTGATCTTGTAATTTAGATATTTTGGTTATTAAATATTGAGGATATTGGTTGTTAGAATTTAAACATTTAATTAGAAAATTTGACACAATTCCATGCTTAATTCCTCATTGAATTTAAGTACTAGTATTAGAAAAAAAAAAAAATCAACGGCACCTACAATATAAAATGTCTGGCTTCGCCCACTACGTGGCGCGGTTCAGAATGACTTTAGAGGGCTATTACCGACAGACGATGTAAGATTGTTGAGATTCCCGACACACGATCTTGGACACGAATTGGTCCGTCCAGTACCACGCCGAGACCAGCTCCCTTAGCACGATATTGGCGAGCCCGGTGGCGCTCCAGCAGAATCCATCGTTCAGCTCAATGTTTTTGATACACTGGCTACACAAAACGGCGTCGTTTTGTTAAGAGGGGAAACCCTAAACATTAGCCAAAACGGCACCGTTTTAGCTAATGTTTTCATATATATATTTTCCACTTGAGGGTATTTTGGTAACTTGAATCTCCAAAATGATGTAGTTTTGATTTTTTCATTTACTTTCACGGCAACAACTAATAGAGGGGGCCAAAATACAACTGTCAAGTAATTTGGGGGGCCATTTTATTACTTTTGAAAGTTTAAAGGGCTAAATCATAAATAACTGATAGTTGAGAGAGTTTTTTTATATTTTTCCCCTTTTATAATATATAAATTATAAATAAATAATAAAAATCATTCTCTCGGTCATTTTTTTAACATTTTTGTATAATGAATGTGTAAATTATTATTAAATTTTTTGTAGAATCTATATAAGCCAATAAATATAATAAAAGAACTATTAAATTTGAGAAATGATAAAATTCATTTCATTTTTAACTGTCTTTGATCTTCATAATAATAATAATAAAAAAATGGGTTTTATTTTCGGTGAGATTCCCGGTGCAGATGCGGAGTGGTGGCTTATGAGCTTTCATAGTGATAATACATGAGAAGAATGAAAAAGCAACATATAGAAGGGCGGGCCCAACAGGGGACCACCTGCAGAAGCTAGAAGGAGCCACCTCGGCAGTGGTGCATCAGCTCTCACTCACTCTTCACTCATTCGCAGCCTCAGACTTGGCATTCTTAAAACGTTCAAGTTTTCCAACATCTGAAGCAGATCTGAAGCTTAGTAGGTGGAAATGAGAGAGCGTCTGGGGGTGGGAGAGAAAGCTAATTTCCAGGTTCGATGGTCTCTCTTTCTTTCCTCTACATTCATTCTTTGTTAAATTTGTTTAGGTAGAGTTTGGAGCCAAGCTTCTTTGAATCTGAATGCACCATCATTCATGGCTTTTATTTATTTATTTATTTTTTTACTTTAGCAACCAGAAAACAAAGTGAAATATTACTTTTCTTTTTTTAATTAAATTCTGTGATTATTTATTAATTTCACGGTCCTGATTTAACCGATCAAATGCCGTATTGCTACGTCAAAGCGGGCCCATTGTGATGCAATCCAGAAGCCGACATGGATACATGGGTCCCTGTGTATGCAGATGGGTTCAAATTCTAGATTTCATGTCGCTTTACCGACGCCACAGTATCTACTTTTGTCTTTCAAGCCAAGTTTATACTTACCGTTATTTATCCAACAAACAAAAAAAATAAAAATTAAGGAAAAAAGTTTTTTTTAACAGTTGGGTTGGGTGTGTGAGAGATAGATATATATATATATATATATATATATATATATATATATATGATTTTTATTTTTGGAGAAGTTTCCAGTTTTGTTTGAAACCAATTGTTTATAATGCAGCCCCACCAGCAGGCTATGAGTGAGTGTATGACCAAAATGATGATTAGCTACATTCATGGTTGAGGGGTCTCTTTCGGATTTGCAAAAGGGTTGCTGTCCGAGAGGTAGTTGATGGGGTTCTTATTATCTCGATTCCCTTTTTGAATATTTGTAAGCACCCCATTTAGTCTCTATCCACGCTATCTGCTATCGTACATCGCGATTCGCGTCTGCACTGCACTTTCTTACTTCACTTCCGGGTTTTAGTCGTGATAGATAGTCTCAACTTTGATTTTCTGGGTGTGTAGGTTTTACTTTCATTCTATTCTCTCACCCACATTTTTAGAATATGAGAAGTTAGTTAGCGCCTAGCGGGAATGGGTTTTGATTGCCCTGTATTTGGAGTAATTCTTCTAAGCAAACTGTGAGCTGCCGTATCAGTTTGTAGATTCTCAGACAAGACTTTGCTGTTTCTTCCTCTCTTAGTCTTAGGTAAAAAGTGATTCTTCTGAAATTGCTCCTTTTCTGGATCATTAATTTGTGGTAGGCCTGGTATCCAGCAGCTTATAATATAGTTTTGACACAAGTATTTCATGTTATATACGGCGGTAGCAGCCTTAAATAACTGGTGGACATGCTTGTTTATCATGCATTTAAGATGTTAGTTGTGCATCAGTCTCACTAGTCACTCACTGGGTAATAGGCTTATAGCTATACCCAGCCAGCTGTGGATGACCAATAATTATGGGAATTGATTGTACCAGAAAGTTTGGCTATATAGTTTTACAGTTTAGTATAGTCTAACGGTATGTGCCTGCTTAAGTACTGTATGTTGGAATGAATTGGAAGCTTCAGATGTTTGTTGGCCAACCATGAATTTGGCCACCCTATTTCTTTATCTTGACTTCAAGGCCACGTGTTTTAGATGAGAATATTGATACCCCTCCTCCCTGACCCCGCCCCTTTTCAGAATATAAATCACTTGAAACTGAAAGCTGAACGATGGTCGATTTTTTCAGCTCTGTTTTGATGTCCAGCTCGTCTTAATATATGTAATTTGATGTTCTTGCTATCAAAGATTTTGTTCATGGATATAAGCTTTTGGTGATTCATTTCGTTCAAAAATCCTTCTCTTTTTCTTACTGCATAGATATACTTGTGTTCTTGCTTGATTGAAATGTCATCTATTAACAGCTTGTGCAGTTTGGAGAGGGTTGAGATCAATGAAATTTAAGGAGTAAAGCTCTTGTCCCAAATGAAGGTTGGTATAGAACATTCCTTTTCCATTATGTTGTTTAATGATTTCCAAGAAGCATAGTGACTCTGTTTATTTGGTTCTTTGGTTGCTAAAAATATTTCTATTTTTTCTTGTCAAATTACTAAAATTGCTACATTTCTACAGTAGCTAATAGAAGATAAATCTAAGGTTCTTATTTTTATTTTTTATATTTTTTATTTAAAAATTTTTATTTAAAAAAAACCGTTGTACACTAAATGTAAATGCAGTCTAGCCTTTTTTATTTATTTTATTATTAATCCTTTTAGCTTGCTATCAGTGTTACTTGACTAGTAAGTTTAAAATGACACGGGACACAGAATACAGTTAATTTTCTTTTACAATTGAGAAATGCTATCAGTTGTAAGAAGTCGATGTAGAAATTATCCTTTTGTTCTTCTGTAAAATTATGAAGCGCAAAGTTTTGATGATTTGCATCAATGTATTGACTAGCTTCATTTTTGTCTCTTATAGTGTTAGGGTGGAATAAATGAAGCTTGAAAACGAAGTTGTAATTGCTTGTCTCATAAGCTTGATCTGGATTGGGCAAAGTCATTGTGGTTAGTATTAAAACTTCTATCATTTCTGGAATTCAGCTCTGATCATTGTTAGTTAACAATGGAAAATCCAAGGAATTCTTTCCCTGGTAGGAAAGCTTCTGAAACTTAAAATGGCACAAATTCTGCAAATTGGAATTATAAAGCTTGTTCCTCAAGTTGAATATATGTGACATCTGGGAATAAAAACTATGATGCTTCTTTCTCAAGTTCAATATGTCTGCAGATGAACTTTCTGATACTTCTGGAATAAACAAATGGACGTGTAAATGTTCTTCATATCAAGGAAACAGGAGCTATGCTCTTAAATCCAACTGTTCCGCATCCTGTGATTGCATTCCAGGTATGCTGCTGCTTTTATGGTCTAAGAATCCAGAAGCTTTGATTGGCATGTCAAACTCCTGCTGATATAATTGCTGCTGATAAACGTTTTGCAGAAAATTCTCTCTCTCTCTCTCATTTTTTGTTAATATATATTTGAATTTCACATATATGTGTCTCATTCAATCAGTTATTCTTAGAGACTTCTATCAGCATACATACCAAGGACAGAAGAGTAAAAAAGAAAAGTGTATTGCAAAATAGTTTGGTCTGGACAACAGTTTAATGCTTCTTATTAATTATTTAGTTTGTTTTCTAGTCTTCTTCTCCTTCTTCTTCTTCTTTTTTTTTTTTTCCTTTTCTTTTCTTTTCTAATCCATTATATGGTTTGTTTTCACTTGAACTTATCACCGATTAAACTAAAACAATACAATTTTGGTACTTGATGGTAGAATGTAAAGTAGGGTGATGGAGCTTTTTGCTTCTTTTAGCTAGATTTTTCTCTTGTATGCTTCTTGTGTATTTAGGTTACGGCTTTTGTGCTTTTAATAAATTGCGTTTAATCATAAAAAAATTGTAAAGTAGGGTGATAACTTCTCACATTGTCATACCTATATTGTTGGACAAAGTGAATTGGAACCATTGCCGCTATATTGGGTGTTTCCAATTTGATGTATCTACAATTGAATGGAGGAAGTCTCAGTGGGATGTGTGGCATGTGTGTTTCGTATGTTTCGATGGGAGCTCTTAGCGGAGATCTGCATGTCCTGAAAGCATGTTTGATTGAATCCTTTCATGTTGTAAGTTTATTACATCTATTAGCAGCATTCTGCATTGTGGGCACCAATAGTTCTTTACTTTGTCTTTGTGTTTGTCAATAATGTTCAAATAATTAGATCATGCATCACTGGGCAGCTGACTGTGTATTATGTACACTAATTGCATATGATTACTCTAATGTAGATGCTGAAGGAAGTGGGAATTTGTGGACATGTACATGTGGTGATGGGTTCCCTAAAGTAGCTTCTTACAATCTTGATACTAACTGTTTTACAGCCTGCAACTGCACTTCCGGTATGTTGCTTTCTGTCTCTTTTACTTTCCGTTGAACTCCTTATGGAGTTTGTTCTTCTGAATAACTTAATAGGTTAATTGTATCTTTGTTGTGCACAGCTCCAGCACTGACTGTCCCAACATTGGAAGTGTATAAAAATAATAAACACTTTATAACCAACATTTTTACCGATCAAAAAAAATCTTTGTGATGATTAATGTCCTCATCACAGAGACTAAGTTGGAGTTCATTTTTAGAGAGTTGGTACGCAGTTTATGGGGTTTTCAACATGTGGATTGGTGTTATTTAGATGGGAAGGGTTTCAGGAGGGATTTTGTTAGGGTGGTGGAAATGATTTAGGACTGTGAGAGGACATTTTCTATTGCGTGCTCTTTTAGAAGTATCAGTGATAATTTGTGTGGGCTTTTGTTGGTGTTTATGGTCCAAATGATGATAATGATCATAGGAAAGTGCTATGAGATGAATTGGCTGGGCTAATGAGGTGGTGGGAGATGCCATGGTGTATTGGAGGAGACTTTAATGTTATTTAATATTTGAGTGAGAAAATGGGCGATGCTCATCATTCCCCAGCTATGATGGAATTTTTAAATTTCATCTTTTATCAGGGTCATATACCTCGTAGGTGGAAATTTCACGTGGTCCAATAACCATGATGCTGATTTTGGTCCAAAATTGATAGGTTTCTACTTTCTTATGATTGGGAAGAACAATTTCCTGATGTCATTCTGATGAAACTCCGTAGAATCTTGTCGGATCACTTCTGAATGATGCTTGATTATGGGGTCTCAAGTAGGAGAAGAAATTTTAATTTTGAGAACAAGTAGTTGATGTTAGAGGGCTTTGTGGATCAGGTGAAAACATGGTGGAGGGGTCATAAAGTTTTTAGGGTTCCCCTAGTTTTGTGCTAGCATGCAAGTTGAGTGCTTTGAAAACGGATTTGAAAAAATGGAATGAAGAGATTTTTGGCAATGTTAGGAAACAGAAAAAGGATCTAGTGGATGGTATCCGAGAGCTTGATATGATTGCAGAAGGTAGACCATTAACTAGGGATGAAAGGTTGAGAAAGGAAGAACTTTCTAGGGACTTGGAAGAGGTTTATTCCTTTTGAAGAAGTGAGTTGGAGGTAGAAGTCAAGGGCTCTTTGGCTGAGAGAGGGAGGTAAGAGTACTAAATTTTTTCACTGAGTGGCAAATTCGAATAGAAGAAATTACACCGAGGATTCCATAGTTGTTAAAGGGTCTATATCTTCGGATTCTACAGAAATTAAGGGAGCACATTGTGAAATTTTACAATCAGCTTTACTAAGAACAGTAGCTTTATTAAGAACAGTTCAGCTGGATAGCCTTTCTTTCAATTCCATTGATACTCATTAAGGTTCTTGGTCTAAAAAAGAATTTGAGGAGGGTGAGGTGGTTAGGTGGTGAGAGCCATGAATGGTGATAACGCCCTGGGTCCTTATGGTTTCTCCATGGCTTTTTTCCAGACTTGTTGGGAGGTCCTTAAAAAGGATATTATGGCCATATTCAAGGAGTTTAATAGTTGAGGGAAGTTTGAGAAGAGTCTCAATGCAACTTTTATTTCTCTTATTCACAAGAAAGCAGATGTCGTGGGTGTTAGGGACTTCCATCCTGTTAGTCTAATGGGTGGAGTGTATTCAATCATATCTATGGTACTAGTGAACAGGTTGAAAACAATGTTGGAGAAGATTATCTCTAATTCTCATAATGCATTTATCAGGAGGAGATTGATTCTGGATTCAATTCTAGTAGCTAATGAATGTCTTGATAGTTGAATGAGATCAGGAGTACCTAGTGTGTTGTGTAAATTGGGCTTAGAGAAGGCCTACAATCATGTTAATTGGGAGTTTTTGTTGTATTTGTTGAGGAGATGTGGCCTTGAGAAGAAATGGAGAGCTTAGATAGCTTATTGTATTTTTATGGTGTAGTTCTTCATTCTTATTAATGGTGCTTCTCTGGATTCTTTTGTATTCTTGTAGATTGAGACAGGAGAATTTGTTATCTCCCATATTTTTTGTGGTTGTTATGGAGGCTTTGAGCATGATGATATCTGCCACAGTGGATAAGGGACTTTTATCAAGTTTTTCGACGAGGTCAAGGAATAATGATGAACTTCTAGTGTCTCATCTTTTGTTTGTAGATGATAGTTTGAATTTTTGTGAGGCTAATCAAGACCAACACTGTCATTTGCAATGTTTATTCTTATGTTTTGAACCAGTTTTAGAGTTGAAGATTAACTTATTTAAATCAAAGATGGTGCCAGTTGGAGATGTTGATGATGTACAAGGTTTGACTAGTATTCTTGGGTATAGGTTGGCTTTTTTGCCGATGAAGTATTTACTATTTAGGTCTTCTTTGGGAGCATCATATAAGAATCATCTATATGGAATGACATCGTTGAAAAAAGGGAACATCGTTTGGCTGGTTGGAAGAGGCTAAATTTGTCAAAGGGAGGCATGTTGACTTTGATTAAAAGTACTCTTTCCAATTTGCCCACTTATTATTGGTCCCTTTTTCCAATTCTCGTTGGTGTGGCTAAATAATTGAGAAACTTCAAAGGGACTTTTTGTGGGGTGGTATTGGTGATGAGTTTAAGTTCTATTCAGTCAATTGGTCGAAGATTTGTAATCCGACTGGGGAATGGTGATAAACTCAGTGATATTCTGGTGAATCTAAACCAGATATCTTATTTTGGACTTTGGATTTAAATTTTGTTCAACTGTGAAACTCTTGATTGTTTGTATGTTCAGGTGTTTTATGGATAATGATGCATGAGTGATCTATTTTTATTTTATACATAAAGTTATTTGCCAGTCTTTACATCATGAGTTATCTGTTCTTAACAGGACCTCTCGGCACGGCACAAGACTCAAAAAAGCACATTTCGAGCAAAGTTGTTGCAATTATACTATTACTATGTGTTATACTTACAACTTTTGCATTTCTTGCCTCCGCTTTGTGCTATTTCTATCGAAGAGACAAGTGCCCTATTCAGACACCGATGTTCTCATCAGATATAGAAACAAGTTGCAATAGTGCTACCAACTTAATAAGTCTTGGGACTTCTTCAGTGCTAGCAACCAAAGTTACTTCAGATTTCCCTATAAATCCTTCAACAGGCAAGTCATCTTTTAACTTTGTTTTAAGGTATTTGTCACAAAGGTTTGTTTTCACATTTTTGTGTGCTTATTTCTATCAAAGATTATATTAGGAACCTGGATTTTATTTTTGACTTTTGGGTTCTAATGTGGTTTTACTTTAATCCAAACTTGGCATTGATGGTCAAACCATTGTGAATCATCATTTTCATCTCACAGGGTGCTTTCTGAAGGCTTCTTCCTTAATTAGAAGCAAAAGAGGAAATACACATGGCACCATTATCCAATTTTCATACTCTCAGTTGGAAAGTGCAACCGAAAAGTTCTCAAACTCTAATCTTATAGGAGTTGGAGGAAGCAGCTATGTTTATCGTGGTCAGCTAAAAAATGGTAGAACTGTGGCAATTAAGCGTCTAAGATCTCAGCGAGGACCAGATGCAGAGTTTCTGTTTTTAACGGAGGTACTACCTTGACTTGCCATTAGGTTTCATTTTTTGGTTGTTTCCAGATATCTTAAAGAAAAGAAGAAAGATTGGTTTGATTTTCTCCCTATGACATTTGTGGGCATTTTAAAATCTTCTTTTGCTCAGATTGAACTGTTATCCAGACTTCACCACTGTCATGTGGTGCCTTTGCTGGGCTACTGTTCAGAATCCCTAGGAAAAACTGCTGAGAGGCTCCTGGTGTTTGAGTACATGCCTAATGGTAATTTGAGAGAAAGTCTGGATGGAGGTTTAGGGAAAGACATGGACTGGGCTACTCGAGTTACAATTGCAATTGGAGCTGCAAGGGGATTGGAATATCTTCATGATGCAGCTGCTCCACGGATTCTGCATAGTGATGTCAAATCAACAAATATTCTTCTGGATGAGAATTGGAAAGCAAAAGTAAGAATCTTGATTCTTTTAGACATCTTTTGTGATTATAACATGTCAGTAAGATTGAAGGAGAAAAAGATAACCTATGTTGACTCTGATTTTTTTTCAAGGAATTTCCTTAAATGGGTCATTAAAAACAGAAAGAAAACTCCTGAGCAAAAGTAAGAATCTTGATTCTTTTAGACATCTTTTGTGATTATATAATGTCAGTAAGAGGGAAGGAGAAAAAGATAACCTATGTTGACTCTGATTTTTTTTCAAGGAATTTCCTTAAATGGGTCATTAAAAACAGAAAGAAAACTCCTGATTCATAGTGAATTCGGTCTAGCATTACAGCAACTTTTTTACCTGGCCAAAAAAGAAAAAGAAAAGAAAAATGGTTATTCAGCTAGTCAACTGCTAGTCTTGGGCGTGTGATGTTCTTTCCTTATGAAATATCATGAAAAATCTTTAGAAAATAGGTGCTTTTATCATCACCTATTCAGCCAGTGGACATACTTATGATAGTTTTTTTTTTTTTTCTTATATACTCGAATGTTTGTACAGATAACTGATCTCGGTATGGCTAAGTGCTTAAGGGCTGACGGTCTCCCCAGCTCTTCCAATTCTCCAGCAAAAATGCAGGGGACTTTTGGTTATTTTGCACCAGAGTATGCAATTGTTGGAAAAGCCTCTCTCAAGTCAGATGTTTTCAGTTTTGGAGTAGTTCTTCTTGAACTTATTAGTGGTCGGCAGCCCATCTACAAATCGACAAGCAAAGGAGAAGAAAGCCTTGTCATTTGGGTATAGTAAATCCTCATTGTGTTGTTACATGAAACCAATTGCTTTTACATGCATTTTCTATCTCATCTGCTATCTCAAAAAATTTTCTTCTTTCAAATCTAAGAATGAAATAATCAAAATATCAATCAGGATCATGTCCCACCTGTCGTGGGAAATACACTTTCTTCTTAAGCCTTCACCTTTTAAAGCAACGTGTGAGAGATCACCCTAGGTCAAGTTGAATTGTCTTTATGAATTTTAGGATGCTTCTATTGGTAAATTGGTGTGTGAAGCATGCGAGGACTTGATATTCATCTCCACTAGGTGTGCGATGATTTTGTACACTTATAAAAGAGTTCACTTCATCTTCTAGAAAAAAATGTAAGCATTCTGACGATGTTCTGCTATTTTGTTGAAAATTCATGGTTGTTAATTTGGAGCTTCTGCAATCAGACAGCTGAGCTTATTAACACGCAGCTGATCTCGGCATCAGTGTTTTTGACCTTTATAGAGTACCAACATCTTTAACTTGTTAACCTTAATTTGCATATATGGTTTTTTCCAATTATTGGTTATTTTAAACAATCTCTTGTTCTTTCTTCTTTTTTTCTCTTCTGTATTTCTATTATGTTTGATGATAAAATTAGGTCATTTACAGATATCATGTTGATGTAATATGTTTGTCGTGTCTTTGTATAGGCTACTCCTCGATTACAGGACAGTAAACGAGTAATTACAGATTTGCCTGATCCCTGCTTAAATGGGAATTTCCCAGAAGAGGAGATGCAGATAATGGCTTATCTAGCAAAGGAGTGCCTGTTATTGGATCCTGATGATCGACCTACCATGAGTGAAGTTGTTCAAATTCTCTCAACTATTACACCTGAGAAGTCTAGAAGGAGAAACCTTCCTGTATATCTTTATCAGGTAAATACAGTTTTACCCATTATATGATAGGTATTTTACTTTGCTGTCACAGGTTGTTTTTCTTTTCCACTTGATCTTTTATCCCCTTTTACTAATTATTATGGGACCACAATGTGAAGACCCTTGTCCGTTGTTTTGTTGTCCACTTGTTCCTTGTTGCCCAGACGTCTTAGCACCTGTTGGAAGGGACCTAGCTCATTAATAACTTTTATGATGTGCTTGTATGAAGAATTTGAATCGTTTTAAGAATTTTCAAAATTACTGAAATTAAATTGATGTGGAGTTCAATTCCATCAATTAAATCCTATTGTTTGTATATATATATTTAAAAATTAAGAAACTACTTACAAAAAAGAAAAGAAAAAGAAATTAGAGTATTATAGTGGTTATAACGATGACATATGGTGGTGATAATAATAAGTGTTGGTGGTGGTGGTGGTGGAGGTGGCAGTGATGGCTGCAGTGGTAGTAACAATGGGGGTGGAGACAGTGGTGGTAGTTTTGGTGGTGATAACATTAGTAGTGGTGGCAATATAAAGAGTTTGGTAGTAATATGAGAACTGTGATGTTGGTTAAATTTGTGTAATGACACATTTCCAACGGAATTTGAACTTGATCTTCGGATGTTTGAAAATTTCAAGTTAAAAATTCTATAGAATTTATTAAATAACTCTTTTATTAACCTAAATAAGAGAAACCAACATGGAAATTCCTAAATTACAACTTTTAAATAAAACCCCACCTCAAAATCTCTCATCTCATCCAAACACAGCATTAAGTAATTTTAAAGCTTCTATAAAGCAACAACTTAGATTATGCATTTTATTGTATGATCTAAGCAGGGTCAACCAAGTCTAGTTGATCCGTACTGAGAATGCATATTTGAGCTGACCTGGCCCTGACTTTTCTTCTCAGAAATGTTTCAGATGAATAAACTAGACATAGGCTAGGACTTTTTTTCTTCACCAACTCGTGTGTTTTAACTCTCAATACTCAATAGATTCTTTGTAATGACCACACAATGACAGTCTATTAAGTAAATTTCAGATGGATATTGAATTGTTCTAAACAAGTGCTAGAATAGATAAAAATTCATATTTCTATCTCATTCTTGTACGTGAGAGTCTACGCTTCTCACTCCTAGTAGTGGTGCACATGCGTAAAAGAGATTGATTTTTTTTCCAATCATAATTAAAAATGAAGCCAGTAGGTGAAAGTTATTAAAATTACTCGCTTTAAACTTGAGCTAGATTTTCCTCACAAACCAATACTTGCTCAACTGATCATTGCAATTTTCATGTGCAATATAGAGGTCATCTCCCCATAGGATGAAAAGTGAATCATGCATTCAGAGATCTTACAGCCAAGCGGAGAAGAGGTCAGTCTCATCCAGTAAATGGTCAACTCGATGCTCACTACATTTATCAGGCCCTATTGATGCAGAGGAGATAAGGCCAGCCCCACCAAGTAAAGAATCAAACCTGTGTTCTCTGGCTGTAAATATTGATAGTACTCCGCATGTTGGAAATAATACTGAGGAAGCAGATACTGTTTCGGCCGAGAATATAGAGAGATTGATCCGCTTGACTTCAAATAATAGGAGCCAGCATGACTCGGATGATGAAGCAGTGGACTTAACTGAGCCACGGCTTGAGTCATTCTGCGTGAACAATATTAAGACCCCTTGACAAGAGCTACCAGAGAGCTTTGGGAAAAGAGGGAGAAAATTGCTGGTAATCAGGTTTTGTGGTGGTACGAGTTTGTTGAAAATCTTGATTGGTGGTAGTAGATTGCTCAGAGAGGATATCATAATGCAAGCATGCAGGGTGGTGTTTTTTCTTTCTTTCTTTGTATTTTTTTTTTTCCTTTAAAGAAGATCATATCACCGGTGTTAGATGATCATATAAGTTTCTTTGTTGTATTTAATGCATCTTAATTGTTTATGTACAGATGGAAGTATAGAAAATACATGTTGTATGATGTTTGGAGAGATGAAAAGGTGGTCTGCCATTGATTTGAGCACATAAAACACATGCTCCCTTAGAAAGTTATTACATGACAAGAATTTTGATGTAGTTGTGTGTTTCTTTGGGGTTGTCAGTTTTAGGCCTAAGAAACATCTCAATAAATCATATACCTCGGACATTAACAACTTTTGTAACTTGTGTTTCTAGAAGGAGCCAAAGAGTTGGAATGAAAAAGTTTTCTTTAGTTAATTTTGAGCGTGGTGATACTATGGGCTTTGAATCCTACCCATTTTGTTTTTTGTGGGAATTTTAGGTGTCCTAAAATGAATAGTAAAAACACAAGTGACTCGTGTCATAAGATAAATGTTGGGAAAGTCCAACCATTTCAACGTAAGCATCTCAGAAGACTAGTGGTGTTTGTGAATGCTTGCCTCTCTTTTAACGATGATAGCCAGATTGCCTGGTCAAACGCAACAGTCAAAAATGAAATCAAATCAAAGGGTGGTAAATTCCGTCCTTCGTTGTTAACCTGGTCTCTGAGGCATTGCTAAATGAGGTGGTTCCATCTGTCAAACTGATGATAAAGAAAATTGTGTTTGGGAATTTTGAATGACAAGATTCTGCCATGTCCATGTGCTTTCATCTTAGGAGTAGTTGTTGGTAGTTGAAGTCCATACTTTATCAAAGTCTTGTTGAATGGTAGATGAGGAAAGGATGGTGCCATGTGTATATACATATATATATATATATATATACCTTCACTGGAAAGAAATTCAGACCCATATCCTCCCCCATATACTTTTACCGCTATTCTCTGCAATGGATCCACCTCCGCCGCCAAACGCACCACTGCTGGCCCCACCAACTGGGCCTGGGTTCTTGGACTGCTGGTGAGATGCTTTTTACCGATTCATCCAACATAACCCAGAAATTTTTTTTTTCCCATTCTTTTTTCTAATTGCTGTGTCTTTTAATCCTGCAGTATGTGGTTTCTGTGCTGCTGTGGTTTATTCAGAAGCTGCTTCCCCCCACTCTTTGAGCCTGGGCCTCCCCCTCCCTAATGCCTGCATTTGCTTTTATACCTTTCTTTCTTTTCTATGAGGGGTGGGTGTTTGTTTATGTTACGGGAGATACCAAAAAAAACATGTTAGTTGACCAAATTCTTCTTTTCTACTAATCATTGTAAACTCAAATTTATTTCTCTTTTATCCTTTCATTCATCTTCTCTGCTCAATCTAATAATGTATGCGGATGTTTAAATTCAGTGTTCAAATGTTGCAGAGGTTTGTGCTTTGTAAAAATTGCTCTCTTCTCTATTTCCTCTAAAGGTTGTCTGTCTGAATTGAAAACCACAGTAAATATATATTTGTTCATATTCAAAGGGAAAGATCTCTCAATTCTTCTTCCGTTCTGATCAGAAGTGGGAATAATCCTTCCCTGTAATTCTTTCCTTATTCAATTAGAAAAAAAGAAGGGAAATACCAGAATAATGTGAATTTTCTCCACTCAGTCTCCTTAGGAGGTGGTTCCTGGATCTGAAAGGTTGAAACTGTTTCTATGGAAAGTCTTTTGGAACATACTTCCAACTAAGGTATGCAGCTTCTCCCTCATTCCTGACCTCCTTTGTCCCCTCTGCAACATTGAAGACCAAATTTTCCTCCGGTTTTGCCTTTGCCCTTGTTACATGGAGAGAATCCTCTTGCCTCTTGATGTACTTTAGCTTTGGGGAATTTTTCTGAGGCTAAAATGGGTCTCTTTCATTATTGAACCAGAATGTACCCTTGGCATTCCCAAGCAAGTCAAGATTTGGCCTCTATAACTTATGATTTGTTGCTTTGGTAGTACAACTTGGAAAATCTAAACCCTGTCACCAATATTCATGGCTTTGTGTAATTAGGTCAAGTCCCTCTATAACGCACACCGATACCCTATTATAAGGTAGCTGTATTCATATTGGAAAATCTGTCTCCAAGTAATCTGTAATGCGTATCAATTTACTCTTTGGGATAATCATAACTCATACCACCACTCTCATTGGGTAATTGCAAATCTCATATTCATATCTATTCGGTAGTTGTAAGTCTTATATGCATACCTTTTAACATTTCACCATTAAAACATGCCTGATAAATTATCATAATTTGCATTTACAAATAACATTGTGCAATTGAAATATAATTAGGACTCATATCATGTTAGAAAAATAATCGTTTTATACTTAAAGAAAAATCTATAGTTTTCATTTACAAATTCAAGCACATATATTTCTATCTATTTCTATTATTAGATTACTTCCCTTGAACGCTTAGATCAAATCCATGACACACTGAATGATCTAACTCTCTAAGTTGCAAATTAAAACCATAATATTAGTCAAACACTAATCACATATCCTAAACACACTTAGAGACCTAAAACGCACATTAGAAACCCTAAAACAGGTTTTCAAGAACCGATCCTAAGGATTTTGGGGTCAATCGTGATTATAATCAATCTTAGGAGACTAGGAATTTTCGATCCTGTTGGGCTACGATCAATCTTGAGTGACCTAGGATTGATCATGTGGGACTTTGGATCGATCCTCGAGTTGGGATCAATCTTATTTGGCAGATGATCAATCCTGCTTGTACCATGATCAGTCAGCACCAAGTTTTGGTTCATTATGAGCCCCCAAACACACATTCAAACAATCTTGAACATCCATAGGGTTCTTACACTCGAAAACGTCCAAGAATAATTTTAGGTGTCAACGGTTACACTCTTAATATGAGATTATCAAGAGTTTAACTTAATGCGATCATAAAGCAAATTAACGTGGGTGTTTGTATTTGTTTAAATGATTGTTTGAACACATAAAATCATAAACACATCAACTCAACTCATAACCTTTCATTTTAAAACAATCAAACGATAAAAAAACGTAGAATATTAATTTACTTTGTTTGAAAACTATTGCTTAAAACACGTATTTCTTTGAAAACAATTCATCTTGTCATGATGAAAAGGTAATCCAAAAAATTAGAAGTCATGGCTACAACAGAAATACTACAAGAAACTGAAGGGCTAACTGTTTTCTAGCATAATGAAAGTTATTTAATCATTAGTTGAGCACCCAAAAACCTCGACTCTTTGCATTATGCTAGAAAACAGTTATAATGTTATAGGGACCATTAAAGCGGTTGACGATTCATGGTCAGTGATTCCTTGCCCCCAAAAAAAATCTCTCCTTTACGCCATACACGTTATTCTTGTACCCAAAAATGTTTCATTTCCAACCCCACTATATAAAGTCTAAAAGCATAGTCTATAATGTAAAAACATATGCCCTTTCTATAATGCCCTGACCCGTTAGGGTTATGTTTGCTAACTCGATCTCTTAAAGGTGAAAGCTATTATAAGGCTTTTTAGAGCAATTAAGAGCATGTTTGTAATTGAGTTTGAAAAATAGAGCTTTTAAATCAAAAATAGCTTTTGGGCAAAACTTTATTTTTAAGCTTTTGTCAAAAGTGTTTTTTTTTTAACAACTTTTAGGCTTTTTGGACTCTTAAAAGTGTTTTTAATTTTTTTACAAAACTACCTTTTTTTTTTTTTTAAACGGACTTTTTGAATATTAAAAGCACTTTTAAGTCTCTCAAACGCAATCCCAAACAAGTCCTAACTAAATGCGGAGATTAATGCACGATAAAAATTTATTGAATGCGGAAGCATTTGGTCTAAACAATAAAAACTAACATAGTTCTAAAAATCCAAATGGCCAAACTCTGTGCTAGTGCACTTACTGTAAAAGAAAACATATTTCATGACATAAGCCTATGGTCTTCCTAACTCCCATTCCGGCCTCCTATTCCTTCATGCTTATTCCTTGAAAACAAAAATATAATAAGGGTGAGCGAAAAAAAAAAAAGGCTCATTAAGTAGATCTTCAACCATAAAATAGTTGAGTTAGAAATCATTTTTAAAACACTAACTTTTCTTTTATAGTATCAAAGCCATCTAATTAGATGGCAAAACCGTCACTAATTAGTGACGGTTTTGCCTAAACCGTCACCTTTTCAGTTTTCCCTACCCATGATTCTCTACCTTTTAAAACCGACACTATTAAACCGTCACTATTTTATTAGTGACGGTTTTTTGCCTTAAACCAACACAAAACCAACACTAAATTGCTTTTTTTTTGTAGTGTAATAAGGCCAAGTCATGTTGTACTGGAAGCGTTAGCCACATCTGTCATATCACTTCAAAGACTAGTCAATTTGGAGTTTTCCTATAATTCATTATAAAGCCAAGTTTTACCTCGGGGTGTTACAAACTCCCCTTCTTAAATTCTTAAGCGCTAACCACATCTACGCTATCGACCCAAAAGTATTTGTCAATTTGAAGCTTCCCTAGAATTCATTAAAATGTCTAATTTTACCTTGTAACTAGGCAATGTGGGATTTAACACTCATAACTATATTTATAAACCACCCACTTTATTTGGGTTTTTTCTTATCTTCTTAGTATGGGACCGGTATGGAATCGGGGTGTTACATCTCTTGTCTGAACCTTGATTCACTAGGTGCAATTGCCGTTTGGATGGCTCTGCGAATGCCCAACGAATGAAGCTCTGGAGTTTTATTATAGAACACATCATGCTTGGACGGTCTAATGAACGTGCAATGAACAGAGCTCTCAGATTTCACCGTGTGATGTAGCCGTTGGACACTTGTGAACGCTCTTGCAAATGGATCAATCAATAATAGATTACATTTTTGGCACCGAAATTAACCAACCTAAAACCCAGCAGTTTTTTATGGAGGTTATTGTTGTCATTTCAGGGATTTGGGTATATTAACCAAATTGAAAGATTAAGTATAATATTACAAATTAGATAATAAATTGAAGGGATAAATGTCCTAGAAAAATTTGAAAAGTAGGAATAAAAATAAAAAAAAGGGTGACTTTTTTGTTTTTTTTGGATGAATAATAAGAAAAAATATCAGATACATAAATCCAGGGGCACTCCACAAAGTAGCTGTAATTGAGTTTTTATTCAAAAAATAAAAATGTCATATCTTTGAAACGGCGTCGTTCGCCCTCAATATACAGAGTAACAAGTTAAAACGCACCGTTTACAAACAAGCCAAGGAAACAAATACACACAACTCAATTCTGTTCCGTGCACAAAAACTCAGCTTCGAAATCGTTAGGAGTCGCCGCCGAGAATGGCCGGGAAACCTGGAACGAACCCGACGACTTACTCGCCGTCAATGGAGACCGGTAAAACCCGTCCGCGCATCTTCAAAGACCACGACATTGATTGGGTCCGACCGGATGGTCGCGGCTTCCACCAGTGCCGGCCCGCCTGTACTTTCTTTTCTTTCTTTTATGGATTTTTATGTCTTTTTAGTTTCCTTAGTTTTTCTCTTACGTTTATCAATGATAGTTGTGGGATTTCAGCAGTGGGTTGTTTTTTGTTTCTTGTTCGTGCTTTTAATATGATCAGTGTTGCCGATTACTATTGAATTTATTTTAAACTTAATTTTTGCGAGACTTAAAGTTGATGGATTTTTCCATGTGGGTTTTTTGAAACAAAGAAAATCTGCTTGTGGGTTTGGTTGATTCCGTGGTTCATTTGTCTGGGGGGTGAAAAGGACTCTGCTTTACAGCTTTTTGTTATCTTGGATGTAGTTCTGTTATAAGGTTAATGAGGGTGACAAGCACGTCTTATAATGTTTTGTATGACTCATTCTACACTAACATTGTCCAAGCCAGCCTAATTGTTTAAAGTCTAGCTTCAAAAATGTTAGTTTTTTATTTTTATTTTTTCAAATTATATCTTTTCATCTCGCTACGTAGTATGTGATCTATTGTTCCATCTGATTATCGGGTTGTGGCTTTCATTATCTGTGTAGTGAATTTGCTAGTGCTGGTGGTGCTTCCATTACATGGTTTGTGGTTAATCGTGTTTGGTTTAATGTAAATGCATCATTGGATTCCTATTGTTTCTGTTGGTTTACGTTGTTCTTTTCTGAATCTCTCTATTTCATTTGGCGTTATTTGATTTCTAGGTTGGTTGACGACAATATTTTCTTCTTGTTTTTTATTTGTTGGGGTTTAAAGTATCCGTTATCTGTTAATGAATGATTTGGGGTGACTATGCAAGTTCGATAGGAATGTGGCTTCATTATCTAGTGCACTATCTTTGTTCATTTTTTGATGCTCTCTCTCTCTCTTATAATTAGTGTTTTTAGGTAAAAGTTGTGATTGTCTACTTTAGTTGATACCATAGTTATAGCGCTAGACTTGTTGAGTAATTTTGTGGATACGGAGTGGAGTTTTTAGTGTTAGGCTTTTGAAATTGACCCTATTCAGTATTTCAAAACCATAATTGGTGTTTCCTTAATTCTCCCAAGTGTTTGATGTGAAGAAGGAAGTTTTTAGAGGATTCTGAGTGGTTCTGTTATATAGCCGTCTGAAGGCTGTTATGATCTTGAATTTGGAAGAACATATGTTCTCTGTCTGGTTTTGTTAGATTGCTGTCGGAAGGCTGTCATGACGTTCTTGCATCTAGAAGTACATATATTTTTGGCCTGGTTTCGTCAGATAGCTGTCAGAAGGCTGTCATGACGGGATTGTATCTGGAAGAACAAAGGCTCTCGTCTTGCTTCCGTCAAATAGCCGTCAAAAGCCCATCATGATGATATAGCTCAAAAATTTCTCTGCTAGTCTTCGTCAGAAAGCTGTCATGACGCGTTCCGCCAAATCTGTGTTGTGTAAAGAAGTTAGCGATGAAACCCTGGCTTTCTTCATGATGAAATTCTACCGTGCCTGACACCGCAGGAAATTTTAGATGATAAAAATCAAATCTCTCTCTTGTATTCACTTCTTCCTCTTAACTCTCAAAAGAGAAGAACGTCCCCCATTCTTTGGTGAAGAAGTTTTTGGTCTTAAATTTACCTTAAAGTAAATTCCTCTTCACCATGGTTAAAAAGTGGTGCTTTCCTAAAAGGCTTGAAGCTTGTATTGATTTTATTCAAACCATGCCATACACTACCTTGGTCCACCAAATATCGAAGGAATAGGTGAAGAAAGGCACTTGAAAAGATTGGCTAGCTTTGAGGCAAGCAAGAAGCTTGTTTTCATACGGAGTCTTAGATTTACAAAACAACAAATGCATAAATAAACTAATAAAGAATCAATTTGAGTCTCTCTCCTCTTTGGAAAAAGTAAAAGTGGTTAAAGAAAGAATATTTTAAATAGGATAGTGAAAATGAATAACTAAAATAGAAAAAAAGGTGATTCTTTAGCTACAATTTTTGTTGTGTCAGATGTGAATGCTTTTACTTTTTTTATTACAAACTCCAAAAGATTCTATATTCTCTTATGTACTTTCTTTAAATATGATTTCTCATTTCATTCTCCCCAACTGGAGAATAACAGTGAGATCCTCATACACCAGCTTGCCATTCTGATTATACTTGAGCACAACCTTCTTTTCACGTTTCTGAGTTGGATAAGCTACACTAGGAACTCTTCTAGCAGCAAAACGGTCTTGAAGAAACTCCATTGAAAACTCTTCACCTGTCCATTAATAGAAATTGTTGTGTACATTGTTCCCTACATTTGGAACGATCAAAGTTGGCTGTTCTTTGATCCACTGAGCTGATGAACCAGGCACCTCAGCACCCACTGCGTCAAGCAACTTCTCAGACTTATTTAGCTGCATAGGAACTCTTCTAGCAGCAAAACGGTCTTGAAGAAACTCCATTGAAAACTCTTCACCTGTCCATTAATAGAAATTGTTGTGTACATTGTTCCCTACATTTGGAACAATCAAAGTTGGCTGTTGTTGGATCCATTGAGCTGATGAACCAGGCACCTCAGCACCCACTGCATCAAGCAACTTCTCAGACTTATTTAGCTGCATAGGCATAGTTTCTCAGATACTAGAGCTGCTAATTCCCTCTCCAACCAACAATGTAAGACTAGACCCTCTGGTGGTAGCCCATATCAGCTAAACCTCCTCGCAAATTCAATTCCAACTTTTTCCATCACTGTGACTATCAGAATTTTCACTTAATTTTTAAACTCAAAACTCAATTTTGCCAAAAAAAATTTGTTGAAACATCGGGTAATTGACATTTGCAGTTGTGTTGCATTTGATCAATTCCTGCACATAAATCTCTTTCATCTTGATCAAATGTAAATGACTGGATATAACAGCAACACAAACGCACAATCCTGATCAAATCCAACAAATTTATACACAATCAAATACCAATATTCCCAAGGCTATCTCTCCTACTTTCAATTACCCTGATGAAATGAAATAATTCTTGGATCGTCCATGCAACAAAAACGTAAAACCCAAACTGAATTACTTACAAGTCCTTATGTTAAATCATAGCCAAATCGCAGCCAGTGTACCTCCAAATCCAAAATGGGGAATTTGTGTGACACCAATCATTTGAAATCTAACTAAATATCATGCCTGATTTTCCATCTAACTCAAGCGTCGGAGAGCAATATTGTCTAGAATAAAGCGGCATTGACCCACAAAGGAGCAGAGAAAAGAATGCCTTCTTTTAGAACCTCCACCAGAAGGTGCACCAGGGTTGTAAATGGGCTTTGATGGGCCTTCAACTGAGCGAGCAAGAGATGAAAGAGAAATGGTTAAAAACTGGATGAAGAAGTTACAGTGCTTCACATTGAAGAAGCACCGTAGCAAAATGTTGGCTTAAAGATTCTGAACATAATCTGTTGGAGTGGGGTTTTGGGGCCTTATTAGCTAAAGTTTAAAGATTTGGGAGTTTTACAGCATCTGTTGGAGATGCTTAGCATGACAGTTCATGGTACAACCTGTTTATACAAAAAATTTGAGCCGTTTTGTATCATTGAATGAGAACACCTTTACAAGACTGTCTGTACAAAATGGTTACAGAAAACCAAGTGTATATATATTTGAATCAAAACTCTCTGTCTCAATGTGACTGCCTTGTCGTAGCTGATGGTTGCTCAAGTATGTTTGGGCAATGGAGAAGGGCAGAGAAGCAGCCTGTATTATTCTCTTGTATTTTGGTCTCCAAAATAGGCATGGTTCGAACACATCTAATATGGCAGCCTAGAAAGAACTCAATGTTATATTAAGTCTCTTGGTACCAATAACCATAAAGCATACATAGCAGACACATACATGTTGAGCCTATTAGAGCGTATAAAACTAAAAATTAGGCATCTAAGTAAGCATCTTGCCACTTGAAACTCTTTTGGGAGTATTTGTAATGAACATTTATTATATTTGTGGAAAAAGGTTCATATTTTGAAGGTTGATATTTGCTATTGATATCATTTCTACCAATGGCTGTGATTGTGCTATCTTCTGTTATCTGGTTCTACATTTTTTTCTTTGTATAATTATATTCTCATCCTGCTTTAGTTCTAAATTTCTTCAAAGGCTCTTGTTTCTGAATGTCAGCTGGCTCTTTTTTTGGCCCTGTACAGCGATTAAATAGATCCCTAGTAGCTGCTTTTACTATAAGATTCCTGGATTGGCCAAATTCGATTGACTAGATGGCTCCAATATTGAAACCTCAAGGATGTCTAAGTTTTATATGTTGTATGACCGCATTGAAGAGTCAATATATTACTACACAAGGTTTTAGAAGTGTGGTAATATACTTTTTAGTTTTTGCAACTAACTTTATGTTAATAATATATTCCCTCAGTCCCATATTGTTGGTGTGGTTTTCCATTTTGGGATGTCCTAAAAAATTATCTGGTTTGAGAAGTGAAGAGGCCCAAATTTAAAGACTTTTCTAATATGCCCACTTTAAAGTCAATGGTTTAAATTATTTTCATAAATTTGCTTGACCTTTTATAAAGAGTGGTATCAGAAACTTATATATTTTTATTTTAAAGAAAATGCATTAAATTCTATTTCCTTAAAGTTGGATAAACAATATGACATGGACAGTAGTATACACTGCTTAGGTTGTAATATCATGTGCAGTGTGAGTCTCAGGTGTTCGTACTTGTTAAATTGTCATGGGTATTGAATCATATAAATTTTTCCATAAAGTAACTAACAGACTGAAAATGCTCTTCTATTAAATGGACATAGTTATGCAGCTACCTTTGATATAAATTGTTTCGGTCTTCTAAGCATGTATAAGTTCAGAAGTTTGAGGCTTATAGAACATTCAAACCTCATGTTTTGGATTTTTATTTCATTGTATTCTCATATTTGCTTCATTGTAAGGTTAAACTATGACTGTAACTCAAAAGGAATAACAATTTTTTGGTTGCTTGCAGTTTTTAGGACTGGTGCTGTGAATTCTGCTTCAGGATCTGCTTATGCGGAGTTTGGAAATACTAAGGTCATTGTGTCTGTGTGAGTGTATCTTTTAACTCAGAAATCGTGTTTTCCTTGGTGCCCTGCTATTTTAAAATGGACCCATTCTCTAGTTAGTTTTTCTATTCTAATTATTGAAAATGTTTTTCGGAGTTAATTCACATTTTATTTTTTGTAATATACATTCTAGCAAGCTATATAATAAACAGTTGAGAGCATATAAAGATGCAAGAAAGTTTGATAGGGTGTTGGTTGGTTCAGATTTGGGCCTAGAGAAAGTAAGAAGGCAATGATGTACAGCGATATCGGGCGGCTAAATTGTAATGTCAGCTATACAACTTTTGCCACCCCAGTCCGTGGACAGGTATATAGATAGGATCTCTTATTGTCAACTTAATTATCCCCTTCTTCATATTTTTTATTATTTGCATTAAATTTTGAACTCCCATTAGGGATCAGACTACAAAGAGTTTTCCTCAATGCTTCATAAAGCTTTGGAGGGTGCGATAATTTTGGAAACTTTCCCCAAGACTACTGTAGATGTTTTTGCGTTGGTGCTGGAATCTGGTGGCAGTAAGTATGAAGTTTTGTTTTAAAAGAAATGAAATATACATACATACATATAACAGTGGTTGTTTAGCATCTGAATCTTGTTAACGAATTGTATCAGGTCAGAGACCTGTTTTTGTTTGGGTGAAATAGTTTCCAACATGATATTTGAGTGGCAGACCATAATATTATTTTGAGTTTTTGTGAGCTTTTGCATGTTCATTGCAGGTGATCTTCATGTTGTCATATCATGTGCCAGTCTTGCCCTAGCAGATGCCGGGATTTTGATGTATGACCTTGTTGCCTCAGTTTCTTTGGTATGCAACGTGACCTGGCGCTTCCCTACATGTTTCAATTGGTAGTTGACCATGATAGAAAAATCATTTGCATAGAAGTTAGTAACTTTGATTTTTAAAGTTTTGTTTCTCCTGCAATTTTTCCTCATTCCCATTCTTTTCCATTTCCTTATTTGGCTGCTAGTGAGACGTTTGTTCTCTTGCTGTTTCCTTTTGATCAATTATCAAAATTTGTTATCTCAACTCTGAATGTACTTCCACCTTTATCTCATTGCTAATCCAATTATTTGGGAAAAACCGTGTGTCAGTATTTAGGCTCTTAATATATCTTATGAATTTGTAGATCTCTACTTGTTGAAAATATTGACACAATGTTATTTAATATTTTGGTACCTAGTCTTGTCTTGGTAAGAACCTCGTCATTGATCCCGTTTTGGAAGAGGAAAGCTACCAAGACGGAAGCTTAACGATTACATGTATGCCTTCTCGATATGAGGTCACTCAGCTTTCTATTACTGGAGAGTGGTCAACCCCAAAAATTAACGAGGTATGTCAACTATATGAGGCTCTCTCTCTCTCTCTTCATTTTAGAAGAGTTTGTGCTTTATAAGAGAATGCAATGAACTGCAGAAATGCCTGCATGAAAGGTTGAACTTGCATGCTCTCATTTGTGGCTTTGGTTCAATAAAACCTTGTCACTAGTGACATGGGAAGTGTGAAGTAAAATTTGACCCTGTAACTCTTAGTAGTTTTGACACAATTGGTTGTATTCATGTATTCATAGAATAGTTCTGTATTTGGCCATTACTGTACTAATATTGCTTTTGCAAGCAGGGGATGCAGCTGTGCCTGGACGCCTGCTCAAAGCTTGCAATGATCATGAGGTCTTGTTTGAAAGAAGCTACTCCACTTCACAGGAGTAGGAAGAAACTTCTTTCTAATTTTTTATATACATGTCAATGTTTTAGCTGTCACCCATCCCACCAAAACGGAAGAAGAAAAGAAAGACTTGCACAGATTTTGTGACAATCTGAATTTTGGTTCTTGTACATCACCGATTCCTCTGAATTTTGACTCAACGTTGCAGTGCATTTGAAGTTGTAATATTTGTCTTTGTTGAACCAAATCAACCAATCGAAATTGTTTTTCAGTCATTTTTATGTATCTGTCAATGTATTCAGTGATCGAATGCCATTGGACGGAATTTCTCAATATGAGAGAGCTATTCCAAGTAGTATACAATCCCTTTTATAAAAAGGTGAAAATTTGATAGAACCCTATTAAAAATTTATAAGGAAAAAATCATAATCCATTATTCTCATAATCATTAGGATTCACAAATTGAGTAAAAAATACAACTCAAAATCCTACGAGATAAAAAACTAGAATTTGTTATCCTACAATAAGTATAACATAGTGGACATGGGGTCAACGTCGCCATAAATCAAGTAAAAGTAACAAGTTAACTACCTTGGTTTTCATTAATACATGTCCTGGAGAGATTGGGTCAGGTTATAATTTAGTCGAACTTGAGGGAATGTATGTGGTTTTTACCGTCTAGGCATCTCATGTACGGCTTTTAGCAGGTAGGTGTTATTATAGTCATGTCCATGTAGGATGAATAGTCTATTCAGCCTACCATTTTTATTAAAAAAAAAAAAGAAAGAAAAGAAAAGAAAGAATGAAAGTAAAAGTAACAAGTTCAAAAAAGCCTTTATCCCAAATTTATATGCAATATCATGCCCTTTCTTTTCAAATTTATATGCAAGTAAAAGTAACAAGTTAAAAAAAACATTTATTTCAAAGTTATCTCCTGAAAAGTTGAGATAGACTTGAACTACCTCTCCTGAAGAGTTAGTATAAGAGTGCTGTCAAAATAACTATGCTAGATAAGTCACTTTGTAGTAAAAGAGTTTGCTTAGAATTGTGAGACAAGTAAAGCTATATAGCATTGCTATGTGTATTGTGTGTTGGGAAAACACAGCATCATCTTACAAGAGAGAAGTGTATGTCAATAGAATGATGAGGAAACAATTTGATTGGACAAAGATCCTTTTCACAAACAATTTTCTGTAGTGGACTTTAGAAGTTGATCGAACTTCGTAAATATAGATGTCATAAAACTCCAATTGATTTGACAATTATACTTAAGTTAAGGCACCAATAAATACCTCTTTTGAAGAGAAAAGGAAATGCAGATTGTTTGCCTGAAAGAGTAGGAATATCGCTTACGTGTATTTTGATATTATGTTGTCTTATGTTAATAGGTGGTGGGTTAAATTGTCGGGATTGATGTCATGGGCTGATCTGTGTAGCCACCCTAAATTTGTCTCTGGGCTTCTTTGACTGGCTGCTCTTGTTTGTATTGTTCCCCATGTTTTGTTTTGTTTTTATTTTATTACTTTCTTATCCATTAAAAAAATAAAAATTCTTTTGGCTAATGCAATCAAAGGTTATTTGCATGATTTGGTGTTGGTGAAAGAAACCAACGTAGGCCGTCCAAATGGGTAGGTAATATATGCAATAATTAGATCCTACACTAGTAATTTTTTTTGGACCTGGCTTCCATGCGGTAGCGAAAACTACCGCATATCTGCTGTGCATAATTTGGATGGCCAAGATGCAACCAAAAGTTTTTTTAACTAAAAAACTCACGCCGTTTACTTTTTCTCCGTGCAACAAAACAGACCTCTCTTTCTCTCTCTCTCTCTCTCTCTCTCTCTCTCCACCCAAAAGCTCCCATGGTCACCCTTTGCCATAGCTGCTCCATGATGTCGTCCTCAGGCCTGCGTTCTCATTCTCCATAAAAAAAATTATACCCCAATCGCTCAAAATTCTGAAACAAATTGAAATCAAACAGAGAAAAAAACTCACAAAGACGAAGACGATTTGCTGGGGCGAGCAAGGCACGTAGTGATCATACATTCTCTAATATCTGATGAAACTACAAATCCAAATCTAAAACACAAAAGAAGGAAGAAAGAGGACCTAATAAACTATCCACTCACACATAGAGTAACCTGTGGGCCTGCCTGTGGCATGGGCACCTAACAGCTAGCAGCGCCCCAAACAGGTATGGCGGCTATGACCTTGATCTAGACCATAACCAAGTTCGAAGTTTTCACGATGACTGGTTCATTAGCTCTTGTTTAAGTTTTTGTTCGTTCAGTGTTTTCCGTTTTGATTCTTTTTTTCTTTTGTGTTTTAGATTTTGGAGTTGTAGTTTCAGATATTAGTGATTCGTAAATGTATCACTGCGTGCCGGATTTCGAATGGCGTTGCTCGCCCCAGAAAATCATCTTCGTCTTTGTGAGTTCTTAAGTTTTTTCTCTGTTTGATTTCACCTGAGCGATTGGAGTATAGTTTTTAACAGAGAATGAGAACGCAGGCCTGAGGACGAGGTCGACATCATGGAGCTGCTATGGCAAAGTGGTGGCCATGGGAGTTTTTGGGTGGAGAGAGAGAGAGAGAGAAGAGATGTCTATTTTGTTGCACGGAGAAAAAGTAAACGGCGCGAGTTTTTTGGTTAAAAAAACTTTTGGTTTCATCTGGGCCATCCAAATGTTGCACAGCAGATATGCGGTAGTTTAAACTACCGCATAGAAGCCAGGTCCATTTTTTTTAATATATATATTTTATGTGGTGGTGGGTGCTATCCATGCCAAGAATTCCAGAAAGTAGAATGCACTCTCCTAATAAATAATCAACTCAAATAAATATTAAAAATGACCATTTATTGATTTTTTTTAAGGGAAAAACATTTCATACTCATTGATAAAAAGATTGCAAACAAAAGGTCTTAAAAATAGAGCAAAAAACTCTAAAGCAAATCATAGCCGAGGCTTTGAGGTTACAGATGTCAAAGATACATACATTACAATTTAACAATCAAGACCTATCAATGACATTAATCTGCTAATCTATTATTAGTCTTCAGTTTTAATATCAAATTTGCTCTAAGTAGACTTAATTCAATGTATAGATAGCTCTTATTCTTGGCCCTGAGAGCAAAAAACCCATGTCAAAAACTTATACTCCTCGACCCGAAAACTCTTTCATTCAACTGACAAATATATATATATATATATATATATGTATATATTATTTTCTTATCTGAAAAAACAAATAATAAATTAAGGGACAAACCATTACTATTCCCACAATGAAAATATTTTGTGAACCAAGTACTATTTTTCTATGTAACATGTGAATATCAATATATCATATTAAAATTTTGTAAAAAATTATAAAATAAAGGTATAAAGAACTTTATAAAAAATTTGGGAGGCATGGTTCCCCATTTTTGACAAGTGTCTCCCACCATCGTAGTTGTGGGGATAGCAAAAGCCAAAAGGAGTTATTTAATTATTTTTCAAAGTGTGCATGCACTTCACTTTATTTGTTAAAGTTCAAACAACTAAATTCTAAATTGGTGTGCATGAATGGATGGTGGAGTAATCAGTTGATTAAGGTTACTAAGGAGATGCTTGGTAGCCTTTTTTTTTTCATCAACTATTACGAAAGAATTCATGATCCTCTCTATCCAACTCTTCATCAATTATTTAATTCACAATGAAATAGTACCAATGGAATATAGGAGATCATGTTTCACAAAGTGGGTCTTCAACATTATTACTATTTTTAATTTTTTTTTATTTGAAGCCAAAAGACACTAAAAATAAAAAAATAAAAATAAAAGAAAGAAAGAAACTGGCGATGATTTCTAGTACTATTTCCCTCACTAATGTAGAAGGATTTTTTTTTCATTGAATAAAGAAAGAGCTAGAGGGACGAATTATTTTAACTCTTAATCTAAAAATAAGAAGTGGATGATCTCATAAACGAATGAGTGAGTTCCTTAACAACATACCTAAAATAAATTAAAAAAGTACGAAACAATTATAAATAATAAAAAATAGGTTAAACAGGTCATTTGGGCCTAGCAAGGGCCTTCAGAAAGTGGTTATAAAAACAAAAAGGAAACTATAGGGTTCTCAACTTTACAAGATCTCACTCTTATAAAACCATATCAGATCCTTCTGACGCATCTATGTTGTTGGCCAAGGGACAAAAAATAAAATTAGAAATTATTTATGAGTGTGAAAAAGTAGGCATAAAAAAGTAGAATTGTCTGTAAGCATACTCGAATGGAAATTTTTCTAAAGCCCTGAATTGGTTGGCGTGCACCTTGTACGCGTAAGGAAAGTGTTTTTCTCTTTCATATAGTCATTTTTTTAAAAATTTTTTGTGGTCCTCTCAAATCTTTTTCCCTAGATATGAAGAGATTAGATGTGTACTTTATTAGATGCAGAAGCAGAAGCTGCATATTTTCCTTCCTTTCAACAACATATATACTTCTTTTAATTCCATCAAACAGCCTTGTTTGATGCTATAGACTAGGGCACCCTTTCATTTATAGAATAAGGCTATTACAAAGACATGTTCCTGATATTCCATGTAAATCTGATGGCAATAGTTTAATTTTTCCAATGGCCAAACAACATAAACTTATTTTCTCAATTAGCAATTATGTATCTTCGTTACCATTTGATCTCATTCATTGTGATATTTGGGGTCTTTTGGTCTCTAAGTCCATAAATAGATATATTTTCTTTCTTACAATTGTGGATGATTATTCAAGGTTTACTTGGCTTCATTTAATACAACACAAATCTCAAACTCATTTTAAAACTAACTGCTACTATACAAACTGAAAATACAAAACTGAGAGTTTATGTGCATATGTATACAACTCTCATATGAGTTGTCTAATATATGTTATTTTATTTATATTATTTTTTAAGATCTTGTCTGATCTAAGTTAGATATTATATGTTTCTCTCGGGCTTACAAGGCCAACGATGCGCCTCTCTCCCGCCTTCTCCAGCTTCTCTGCCACCTGTTGCCATCCTCCTCGTTGCAACACTATCACTATGTGCCAATGCGTGGCCTACACACATTGACGTGGGAGCTTCACTCTCTATATGTGTTCCACACGGGCGGTTGTTGCTTCACCTCCACCGATGTTGCTATTTACTGGTTTTGTATTTTTTATGTACACGTTTGAATCACATGTAAGGTCTTTTAATCCGATTACTGACTTTAATTAGCATTGAAGGTGGCGGTCTCCCATAAAAATTTGTAAATGACGCTTTTGTATTAAGACAAAATAAACATAGTAGAAAAAATTAAATGGTTTTAGAAAATTTTCATATAGTATTCTAAGACATCTACGAAAAACATCACGTCTACTATACTATTGGACAAAAAGAAAGCTCCGTTTTAAAGTTCGTCCCACAAACTAAATCTCTCCTCAGACGGCACTTTCCGCATCACCCGCTCTACTCTCACTCTCTAAACCTCGTACCTGCACCAAATGTTACCATCATGATTTGGGCATCACTTCCCCACCATTGAAATAAACTAAATTCAACATCTTATAGAGCAGGTATATACGCCCCTTCTCTCTCTATCTCTCTCTATATATATGACGCACTGCTAAACTTAATTAGCGTGCAGATCAGCACCTACGACTTTTAACTGTAAATAATAAAATAAACCTACGGGATTATTCTTTGACATTATGAATTTCAACGTTGATCGATCAATACACCCATGCATGTCGATTGAAGTTTTAATATATATATATATATATATATATATATTTATATATGTATTTTAACATGCATGGTAAAATATAGTTTATTAATTCCAAATATATAGAACGTATTTTATGGCCCGCAGAGGTATACGTACACTAATTATACGTAGAGAAATGTTCATTTGGTATTGGTCACGTATCTTTCTTTTGGCTTTAAAAGGTGGCAAAGTCTTCAACTTTTGGTCACCACAAGGTCTTGCAGACTTGCACGCCCTCTCCTTTCATGAAATTAATCTTCAGCTTTTGGATGAACATCATCAGAATGGGCCACAGTAACTCGAGGCTCAGAAGGTATTTATTTTTCTTAATTACATATATATTTTTTCAAATAGGGTATTAATTAATTTCATGCTCATTTTTATTCAGAGTTCATCAAGATGATGTGGAAATGGGAAACCTACCAAGAATCAGTGGAGATGAAGTGATGAATCTAACGAACAGGGAGGAGACGGGAAAATGTTTCAAAGCCAAAGTCCTGCGCAGAGTATTTTCCGAGGACTACGAGAAGGAGAATAACAAGATTCTGGACCCACGAGGACAAGTCGTCAGCCAATGGAGCAAGATATTCTTAACATCATGTCTTGTCTCTTTGTTCGTGGATCCACTGTTTTTGTTCATGCCGGAAGTGAGAGCGCCGGCGGTCTGCATACAGAATGGGACGACTCTCAAAATCATCCTCACGATCATACGATCCATGGGTGATGTCTTTTACGTCATTCACATGTATGTACGGTTCCATACAGCCTACGTGGCACCTTCTTCCCGCGTTTTTGGAAGAGGGGAGCTCATCATTGATCCTTCCAAGGTTGCATTCAGGTACCTCCGAAGAGACTTCTGGATCGACCTCGTCGCTGCCCTGCCCCTTCCTCAGGTACCTACCCCACAATTTTTTTTTTTTGGTTAAATTTTAAGTTTCACAAAGGATCCCTTAACTGACATGCGATTTCAAAAGACTTCACAAAATTTAAGACCTTTTAATTAATTCACTCCCGAACTTTTGAATTGGATGCAATCAATCAATTGAAGAAATTCGTGGGCCTAACTCATTTCATAAATCCGGTCTTACAAGATAAGGTTATTCATTCTTTATAACATGTCCAAGGTCTTGTCCATAGGCAATGTGGGACTTTCTCAACATTTACTACCTCGGTCAATTTTTGAACATTAAAAGTAATGAAATTACCTTTATACCCTTGAAATACTTTTATAAAAGTTCAAATTGGAAAACAGATTTCAAAACAAAAAACAAAAGATGAAGGGTAATTTTGTCTATTTATTGGTTTTGGTGACGTAAAAAATTGATGGAGAATGGTGAATTGCATCAAATTAAAGGTTCATAAGGTAAAATTGAGAGTTTTAAAAATTTTCAGGTCTTCTTTTCAAAACTTCTAGTAATTCAAGGGTTTTAAGTAAAGTTATCCTTTTATATTTTATTTATTTATTTTTAATTTTTTGGTTAGGTATAAGAATGAGTTCATGCGTTACATAATAAGATTGAGGTTGGACTTAATTAATAATTAATATAATTAATGTATGTTTCAGGTGATAACATGGGTAGTTATACCCAATATTGGGGGAAGTGTAGTGGCAGTGAAGAAGATCTCTCTTTGGTTTATAATGATGATCCAATACCTTCCAAGAGTGTTTCTTATATATCCTCTCTCCTCCCAAATTGTTGATGCAACTGGTATTGTCACTGAAACAGCATGGGCTGGAGCTGCCTATAATCTTATGTTTTACTTTTTGGGTAGCCACGTGAGTTTAAACAAACTCCTTTTGTCTCTTTTCACTGCCTTGTGCTAATTAATTGGTTAGAGCCCCGACTCCAAATTATTATTATTATTATGGTAAAATCCATTTAACCCTTTTAAACTACTACCATAATGATAATTTACTCCAAAAACTATTGATTGTGATAACTTACCCCCTAAACTGCCAAAACAATGACAATATAGCCCCAATTGTAACAGAATGACGAAATTACCCTTACTAAAATAAAAACAAAAATACTAAAATTTAATTTTTGTTTCAAATTTTTAAGGGTATTTTTTGCCTTATTGAAAATTCTATAGAGGTAATTTCGTCATTTTATTAGGGGTGTATTGTCATTGTTTTGGTAGTTTGAGAGGTAAATTATCGTAATTGATAGTTTGAGAGGTGGATTGCCACTGTGGTAATAATTTAAGGGGTTAAGTGAACTTTATTATTTTTATTTTATTTTAGACATTTATAAATAATAATAATAAAATACCGTCTATAATATAAACTATATTATAATTATAACAAAATAAAATTTGAAACCTAGAACATTAAAACCTGATTTTGATTAGAATATTATAAGAATTTTGTCATTCAAATCAATGGAGATGTTGTTGATAAGGTGAATATATGAAAGAAGTCGAAACCCATTGTTGGTGTTGTTTGCATGTGAAAAAGATTTCAGGGGCATGGTGGTACATTCTATCAGTTCAGCGACAAGAAGCATGCTGGAGAAGTGCGTGCAATTCAGAGAACTCAATAGGTTGCGAAAACGACTTCTTCGATTGCCGCAGGGTTGATGAGCCTCCAAGGCTTAACTGGCTGCAGTCAACAAATGTCACCAATCTATGCAATCCAAGTGCTACCTTTTATCAGTACGGTATATATGCAAATGCAGTCTCATCAAATGTTATTGGCTCTGCGTTCTTCAACAAGTACTTTTACGGTTTGTGGTGGGGCTTGCAGCAGTTGAGGTACCTATAACATTCCCCTACCTAATATATATATATTTTTAGTTAACCTCGTTAAGTCGAACGATAAATTTATCATATGTGCATAAAGTTTGTAAATGACGAGGTATATGATAATCGAATGGTAGTTCATGAAAAAATGATAATTATCCCAAAAAATGCATACGCATTCAAAACATGTAACATGCATTTAAAGAGTTGACTATCTGACTTAAAGACCTTGACCGACAGAATTGAGGTTTTGGTAACAAAATAGTAGTTTGATAAGATTATAATGTAAAGTTGGTAATTAATGGAAGTATATGATAATTGAGTGATAGTTCATAGGAAAAATGATGATTACAAAAAAAAAAAAAAAAAGGCTTTGAAAAGCAGTTTGCATTCTGTGAATTTTGAACTTGAGATCATGAGAAACACTAAGGAGTCTCTGCAGGCTTCTGCCAACTGAGCCAACCTCTCGGAGTTACATGGATCTCAATTCCATTTCATGGATGCAATTTTATTCTTTTTAAGTGTTTTTCTTTCATCATTGTGTGCGCAATTCACTTACAAAAAAAGAGTTTTTACGCAGTTCTACAGGACAAAATCTTACTACAAGCACTTACATTGGAGAGATACTTTTCACCACTATTGTCGCCACCCTTGGGCTGGTTCTGTTTGCACTCTTCATTGGGAATATGCAAGTATGTAATGTAACCCACATGGACTGATCATTTCCCTAAACCAATATCCAATGAAAAACTTTTACCTTTCTGAGAAATTTAGAACTAAATCCTTGGATTGGTTTTCGAAGATATATGGTAACGACGATCCCATTTGTAGCGCAGAGATACCTGCAATCAACAACACTGCGGCTAGAAGAGTGGAGGATAAGGAGAACTGACACAGAACAATGGATGCATCACAGGCAATTGCCGCCGGAGCTAAGGCAATCTGTTCGGGAGTACGATCAATATAAGTGGTTGGCTACTAGAGGGGTTCGTGAAGAAGAGCTTCTCAATACCCTCCCTGCTGATCTCCGGCGTGAAATCAAACGCCATCTCTGTCTCTCTTTAGTCCGACGAGTAAGTTTGAATCATAAATTAATTGAATTAAATTCTTCATAGAAAATGATAGTATGGTTTAATGGGAATTCAAATATAGGTCCCATTGTTCAATCAAATGGATGAAACAATACTAGACGTGATATGCGAGAGGCTTAAGCCAGCATTGTGCACGAAAGGCATGTTCCTTGTGCGGGAAGGCGATCCTGTGAATCAGATGCTCTTCATAATTCGAGGGCATCTTGACTCTTGCACCACCGATGGCGGCCGCTCGATTTCTACAACTCCTGCCGGATAGGCCCCGGTGATTTCTGCGGCGAAGAGCTGCTTAACTGGGCGTTAGACCCGCGGCCGCACGTCATCCTTCCGTCGTCCACAAGAACAGTGAAGGCCATAACTGAAGTAGAGGCGTTTGCTCTTGTAGCAGAGGACTTGAAATTTGTGGCCTCGCAATTCCGGAGACTGCATAGCAAACAGCTTAGACACACTTTCAGGTTCTACTCGCATCAATGGCGGGCGTGGGCGGCCTGTTTCATACAGGCGGCGTGGCGCAGGCATAGAAAGTTTAAGCAAATGGCCGAGCCCCATGCACCTGGGGAGAGAGCAAAGGAGTCATTCTGGTCCAGGTATGCAGACGATCTATTGAAGAGGACCAGAAATAGGCTGGCTGGCACCCACTCTGCTCGAATGGATTCCGATGTTGTCAACTCGCTGCAGAAGCCCCCAGAACCTTGTTTTGATTGAATTAATTGCATGTACAAGTAACGTGTGCAACACAAACTCTACAACTTCCCTTCTAAATAACAAGTGGATTGTTAATTACTATGTACATGGTCTCTGTATTTTTTTTTTTTTTTTTTTTTAATGAATGAATTTATGCATGTTTGGATCTGCTGTAGTTGTGAACCGTTGGCATTTGAGATCGTTGTTCATCTATGGAAGGATGACGGGATAGAATTGATTTCTTGGGATGTTAATTAACGGAGGGTCCAAAAATCAGGTTAAGCAAGAATAATGGGCTCATCTATTCCATGATAACTAGCTAGCAACGGTCAAATGGATTGCAATGCCCATTATTATATAGTACGAAGATCTTTCCAATATCTAACAATTGAATTCTAATGAAGGATAGCCTCTAATTTGCCATAGATATGCTCCTTGTCCTGTTCCTTCTAAAAGTAATGAAAATGAAAGCCCTTCTCCTGTTCCTTCTAAAGTAAAGAAATGAAAGGACGGACAAGAGAAAGCAACAAGGAATTTTATAGCCTACCTACCATGACTCTATTCCAAAAAACATAGAGACAAACATACAACTATCTATATATTACAACACACAACAATGACTTAATTAGATGATAAATTAAGACATAGAATAATCACGATTAAGTGCATGCTTCAATAATAACATAATTAAAAGGTAAATACTTAATCCACTTGATGAGTTATAGCCCACTAGATGATGAAACCTAAAACATGTGTGGCAAAGAGAATGAGGTTTGTTAGGTTTTTTTTTAATCGGCTCATTCGATGTCATCCTAATTTTATGTTTCGGGAATTGAGCTTATGATTGATAATTATTAGATTTTGATTAAATAGTGATTTTAATAGTCACATCATCTTTGAATGGACTTAAGATACACACAAGATGAATTTCTAAAATTACTTGTAGTTATATACTTGTTTGCAATTTAAAAACCTTGAAGACAACTGCAAATGACAAGTACAACAGCTAATGCCTAGACTGGGACATAAGTCGTCTAGACATGGTATGTTCCATAGAGTCACCATCCTCTGGGTTGCCCAAGCACATAAGCAAATATCTACTCTCATGTTTGGTAATGTCTGGACAGGGACAAAAGGAGTCTGGGCATGAGGAGTTCCAAAAGAAAATACCCTTTGTTGGGATATCCGAACAGGCTTGAGAACGAAAGCTACCTCCAAAAGGGATCCAAATCCTCTCCATTTCACTTTTAACTGGAGAAGAGCCGGTTAATGGTTAAGATTACTTTAAAAAAAATTGAAGGCTTAAAAATAGCCACATCATCAAATCCTAATGGACCTCTCTTGTACCCAATGTCTTATTCTTCCCTGCACAACACCCTCATGTGTCTTCCACCAATTGAACTTAAACCTAAAAAAATTCGAGTTTACCAGCAAACCACTACAACAAAACGCCGCAACCCTCTGTCTTCCACCCATTTCCTCACAGACACACCTAATCCTGCTTTCCCAACCAACAGGACACCAAATTGTTAACCCATTCTCAAAACCAAACCAAACCCACATTCTTAGTACCTTTGACAAATCTCTCCCTCTCTCTGTCTCTTTGTCCCTCTTAAACTTTTGCACAGAGTTGTTAGAGTTTTGAAATCTCTTAGACACAAATTCGTTGAGTTTGAGATGCGTAGGAGGTGGGTTTGTGCTTTCCTATAACTTTGTAAAAGAAATCTGAATTTATTTTTTCAATTTCATGTTCCATTTAATTCTACTTGAGTTCAAGATTGATTTAAATACGAGAAAAAGAAAGTGACTAATTTGAATAGCTTTTGGTTTATTATGTCATTTTCCGTATACTCATATATATATATGTATGTATGTATGTATGTATGTATGTGTGTGTGTGTGTTGACATGAAGGGGAAGAATCTAAAGTGGGTTTGTGAGTTTTACTCAATTGACAACTCGGACTTTTGTTGCAGGGATTTGCAGTTGTTTCTAGTAGACTTTGAGTTTCTAATAAGAGTCTTTTTTTTAGGTCGGAGTTCATTTGATTGAAGAGAGAGGAAGAGGGTATTATAGTATACGAAGAAGAGGACAATTGCGTTCGAAGGAGGTCCATCACAATTTGATGACGTGGTTAGTTTTAAGCCTTCAATTTCTTTAAAGCAATCTTCACTGTTAACCAGCTCCTTTCTAGTTCACTTGAACTGGAAAGGATCCAAATCCTTCGAAAAGACCGTGTCTAAGTAAATTATCAATTTCATTTGATTCCAACATTAGATGAAGATAAAATTGGTGGTGTTGAAAAGCTAACTTAAAGGGTTAAAGCTAGGTATTTCACAAATATTTTCTAGCTTGGATGTTTAGTAGTTCAAAACGGGCTGACAATTGAAGTTTAAAAAGCTGAAAAAAAAAAGAACACCCATTTTTTGCCATGTTGAGACATGCTATTCTGAAGTCCGAACATAAATAGTGTGAATATCATATATCCTTAGATGTGTGTTAATATATAGGTTAAAAAAAAAAAAAAGCATTGGCAGCTTCTCATTTTTTAAGCTAACCCAATGTGATTTTTCCCTAATATTCAGAGCCCTTCCATGTTCCAAAGGTTTCATTAAATCGATTAAGACTCAAATCCACAAGCATCTCCCCTAGCCCGCTCCATCTCCAGCAACGTCCACTTCATGAAGTTCCCCTAACAACATCCCAATTTTGGTCCCTACCCCTTTGGTCATACAAATGAGTGGCATATAATGCACTTGTATTGATCGGTGCCAAACATTGATGTTTGACCTCCCTTAACTTATATTTGTTAAGCCTTTAGCACTATTAATATCTTACATTTTCAGTTGTTTTTAGTGTTTTGTGATGTGCAGGTCATTGCATCAACACATGGCTAACAAGGGGCAAATTGAACTTGAAGTGAAGGAAGGGAAGTTTCTGCCAGTGCGTTTGATCGCACTTGGTGCGATCCAGCGCAATTATGGTTGAATGCAAGAACCACGTTCGAGTGCACTCCACGTAGACCCGTATCTCGCGTAGTTGCCCTAGTCGGCCCTAGCTTTCATCGCTTCCAGCCTTGCGTCGTGGCAGTTATGTGCGTTCAAACGCAGCTATCACGATTGAACGCATGCATCAGTGCAATTGAACGCATGGCCTACGTTCGAACGCAATCCTGTGACCTAGCAGCACATCTGTTTTGTATAAATAGGACCCTTAGTCTATTTTTGCGAGAGTTCTCTTTTTGGGCGCGTTTTCTAGAGCATTTGCCTCTGTTTAAGCCCTAGTCTACCCATTTATTTGTAGCACTTTATTTTATTTTAATATTAATCCTTTCTTTTAAGTTTTTTATGTTTCCCTTGCACATGGGAAACTAAATCCTTAACTAAGGTTGAGGATGTAGCCTCACCATGGATTTTATGCTTATTATTTATGCTTAAGTTGTTTGTATTCGTTATTTCATTATGGCTTTTTCATTTCTCACTTGGTTTGGTGACAAAACCAAGTGAGATTGTGCCGTAGTCGTTTATTCTTATTTTTTCGTCCGATAGATACTTTATATCCTTTGGTTTATGTCCATTTATCCATAGTAGTTTGTGCCTTAACACATTCACTTTGGATCCTTGGGCCTTAAATCGTTTATGGATTGTCTTTCATCAAAGGGATGGATTTTTTGAATCCTTCGATAGGCGCAATAGATTAAGTGTTATTTTTAATCGATAAATGAAGTATTTTAGCTTAGTGCTTTTAATTAGCATTCTTGAAGTGGTGAGGTGAAATCCTTAGCCTTAATATTTTATTTTGTTTATATTATTGCATTAACTTAGTTTACATTTTTGTTGCCACAAATCACCCACTCGGAGCTAGGTTAAAGTAACACTAACCTAGACGCAAAGTTAATTCTTTTAGACAATACACGGCTCTTTGTGGATTCGATCCCGCACTTCACAACGCTACACGATCAACGACTCGTGCTATTGCAAGTGCAATCAAATTTGCATACAAAATTTTGGTCGCCGTTGTGGGAACCGTTTGAGTTGTTTGAACTTAACTTTGCTTTTAGATTAATGTTATTTTTTTACTAGTTTTTATTTTCTGCAATTTCAATACTGTTCATAGTTTATTTTAATGTTTTAGTTAATTTTTAGCTTAGTGTTTGATAGTTTTCAGTTATGTTTCTAGTTTCTTGAATATCAAGCACTGATAGTGCAATTGATCATACCTTCTGCGATCGAATGCACTTTAGCCTATTCCATTACAGACGCATACCTGCAAACACTCGTTACACTTATGAGTGCTAGCGCAGCATAAGCGATTAGTATGCGTTTAGCATTACCTTGAATTTGCGTTGAATGCACTTGCATAGACTACTACATTGTTGCCTGTATGCGATCGATCTTACTGCCTGCGCTCGAGCCCACCTCTACTTCCAGCATCAACATACCCGAGGCAGTATGTTCAATTTTTAATTTCTTGTTGCTTTAATTAATTTTTAGATTAATTTTAATTGTTTAAATTGCCTATTTTGAGTATTTTGATTGCCGTGGTTAGTTGTGTTTAGTTTATTTTTGTTTTTAGTTGTTTATAGTAATTGCATGTGTCTTTGTTAGTAGTTTAGTTAGTTAAATTGATAGTTGTTTAAATTGTCTTATTTTGTTACTGTTTTAATTGTCTTAGCTAGTTTTATTTTCTGCTTCTAATATTGTTTCTGTTTTGACTACATCTGTTCATATTTGTTTAAGATTGTTTAGTTTTTATTCACATGTTGTTTATAGTTTATTGTTAAGTAGTTTTTAATGAATTTGCTGCTTTGTTCCTGTTAGTTTATGCACATCTAATTCTGTTTTTGTTGATTTCATAATCCTTGTTTTTGCTATTTTTATTCATTTTTGCTTACTTAGTTTATTGCTTTCTTAGTTTAGTTTGATTTCTCACTTAGTGTATGCATGGTCGGCGATCGTTAAATTTAGAGTTAAAACCTTTAGATCCCAACTTAGAAAGGAATCTTAGGAAATCCCTTAGGGCACGTGCTGAGATGGGGGATAATCAAAGGAATGAAAATATGGAGGAGCACGAGGACTATCAAGATGCAAGAGCTAGGAACGGGGAGCAAAGACGTGCTTATGAAGTGGATTTCACGACATAACTTCGGGAATTGTTCGTACCTACTGCGGTCAGTTCCCATTTGTGTATCATGTTGCCACCGACTAATACTGCTCACTATGATCTAAAGCTACGCGTAATCCAAATGTTACCATCTTTTTACGGCTTAGATCATGAAAACCCATATTCCCATATTAAGAAATTCAAAAATATCCATGGCCACCACCAAATTTCAAAATTTTTCTGAGGATCTGTCCACCTCAGACTTTTTCCTTTCTCACTTCATGATAGAGCCACGGAGTGGTTGGACTCCAACGCACCTGGCTCCATCACATCCTGGGAAGAACTGTTGAAGCAGTTTTACAACAAGTTTTTCCCAATGTCCAAAGTAAACGAGGCAAGAAAGGAAATCAGTTCCTTTACTCAAGATGAGGATGAGAAATTCTTAGAATGTTGGGCACGGTTCAAGGATCTGTTGATGAAATGTCCGCCTCACAGTTACGAAAAATGGCAACTCGTGCAATTCTTCTACCAAGGGCTATCTCAGCCCAACCATAGTATGATCGAGTTGATGAATGGAAGGGCATTTCTAAACTTGATGGGAGACTTAGCTTATGAAGCTTTGGAGAAAATAGCCGACAACTCCCAACACTGGGATTTTACGAGTTATCGTGACAAGTCTGCCCGAAACCCTAAGAAAGGAGGAATCCTGGAGCTAAAAGGTGAGTAAGAGTTGACTCAAAGGATGGATGCCATTATCAAGAGACTGGATGCAATGAGTGTGGGAAAACCTGTTAATGTTGCAAACACATTTTCAGTTGATAGTTGTTCTGTCTGTGCTAGTCCCTTGCACCAATTAAGCACAGAATTGTCCATTGATGATAATTTTTTCTGAGATGGAACAAGTGAACGCTTTCAACAATTTCCAAAAGCATTCAACTGGCCCATTTTCTGAATCTTACAATCCAGGGTGGAGGAACCACCCTAATTTTTTCTAGAAGCAAACCAGCCCACAAATCAAGGAGGATTTCCTCCTACTTACCAAAATCATGGACACGGCCAACTAAGTCATCTTCCTATCAAGCCCCACTCAAGCCCCCCACGTCATCAACAATCATTGGAAGAGGCAATGAGAGAATTCATGACAATAACTGGTCAATCCATTAGTGACGTTAGAAATTACACCATGGTGAACACCCAAGCAATCTCCAAGTTGGAGATCCAAGTGGGACAGTTAGCAAATCACCTAGGTGAGAGAGACAAGGGAAAGCTCCCCAACCAACCAGTGAATAATCCTAAGGCATGCACTATCGGAAATTCTTCAATTCAAGAGCATGCACATGCTATTGTTACACTGAGGTCAGAGAGGCAGTGGACAATCATGTGGTTGATCCGAAGTAGATTGATGAGCAAAAGAAGAGTGACAACAAGGAGAAGAAAGATGTTGAGCCATCTACAGTCACTCCCATTGAGAAAGACCTTTTGAGGTCATTTGTCCCACAAGCCCCATTTCCTAAGAGATTGAGAGTGCCAAAGAAGAATGCGCAATTTGCTGAAATTTTAGGGGTGTTTAAGCAAGTTCAGATAAACATCCCATTCTTGGATGCAATTCAGCAAGTGCCATATGCAAATTTTTTGAAGGATTTGGTCACAATCAAGAGAAAAACCAATGTCCCGAAGAAGGCTTATCTGACTGAGCAAGTGAGCTCCATCCTCCAATGCAAGTTGCCAATCAAGTATAAGGACCCTAGGTGTCCAATCATTGCTTGCATGATTGGAGTGAGTCAGATCAACAGGGCATTGTTAGATCTGGGGGCAAGTGTGAATCTCCTTCCCTATTTAGTGTATTTGCAGTTGGGATTGGGAGAGTTGAAGCCGACCACAGTGACGCTCCAGTTGGTAGATAGGTCAATTAAGAGACCACGAGGAATACTTGAGGATGTATTGATCAAGGTTGACAAGTTTTATTTTCCTGTGAACTTCATAGTGATAGACACGGAGCATGTTCATGATGTGGTGAATCAAACTCTAGTGATTTTAAGGCAACCTTTCTTAGCTACGGCTAACGCCCTAATCAACTGTAGAACGGGAGTGATGAAGATCTCATTCGGGAATATGACAATGGAACTCAACATTTTCAACATCAATAGCCAGCCACTTGAGTATGATGAGACCCATCCTATGTGCTTCATTGAAGAAATCACTGATGACTTTGATTTGGAGGACCCGAAGATTGAGTGTGTTACTTAGGGTTATGATGACTTGGATTTAGACAGGCTAATTAGGTCAGATTTGCATGAGCCTAGTCTAGAGGACCCTGACATGGAGTGCTTTGCACCATCTGAAGTCATTTCGATTTGAGTGAGCCACTACAGCATGACGAGCCGATGTATGAGCTTAGTCTGGAGCACCTGGAGTTTGAATGTTTTGCTCAGTTTGGAGGAAACATAGATTGTGGCAGGATACTTGAGCCAACTAGGGAAGTTGAGCCAAGTTTGAAGGACATTGAGCTAGAGAGTTTTGCTCAGCTGGGAGATGATCAGTACTTTGATAAAGTAGTTGAGCTACTTACAATCATTTTCGATCCCATATCTGAGTTACAGAGTGTGGGGAAACTAGGGATTTAGTTTTCCCCACTGCTTATTCCTCCATTTGAGCCACCCGATTTCATTGCTGAGAGCAAATGGTTTGCTCCCATTCATATGCGGCCAAGGTGGCCGATATTGACCTTGAGGAGGAATGATCATTTTCCTTCCCCTTTTTGTGATCATCAAATGATAGGGCTAGTTGGATATTTATTGTTGCTTATTGATTATCCCAGTTACGACTATCACCCGTTTGACCTGGGCAAGCCAGTGCATACCACTCTAGGTACTATAATTGATCTGTCTACCTAGTGTCTATATTTTCGAAAATATAGGTACTATATTTTCGATCCCATATCTGAGTTACAGCCGAAGTGTGGCGAAACTAGGGATTTAGTTTTCCCCACTGCTTATTCCTCCGCATTTGAGCCACCCAATTTCATTGCTGAGAGCAAATGGTTTGCTCCCATTCATATGCATTGACCTTAGAGGAAACGATCATTTTCCTTCCCCTTTTTGTGATCATCAAATGATAGGGCTAGCTGGATATTTATTGTTGCTTATTGATTATCGATTAACCATCACCCGTTTGACTGGTAAGCCGATTAAAATACCACTCTAGGTACTATAGTTATGCGTCTACCTAGTGTCATAGGTAGTATGGTCCGTACCACGAGTCTGGCTGAAGACGTTAAACTTAATACTTGTAGGAGGCACCCCTCATTATGTTTTTTGTTTTTTGGTTGCTTGCAGTTTTTAGGATTGGTGCCGTGAATTCTGCTTCAAGATCTGCTTATGCGGAGTTTGGAAATACTAAGGTCATTGTGTCTATTTGAGTGTATCTTTTAACTCAGAAATCGTGTTTTCCTTGGTACCCTACTATTTTAAAATGGACCCATTCTCTAGTTAGTTTTTCTATTCCAATTATTGAAAATGTTTTTTGGAGTTAATTTGCATTTTATTTTTTGTAATATACATTCTAGCAAGCTATATAATAAGGACAAAGTTTTGTAATATAGGACAAAGTTTTCTTTCAAACTGGGTTGAAAAATCTCCTAATCTAATCTATAAAAGTGATATGTGTCATTTTTTAATAACATGTGAGATCGATTTTGGAGTTGGAATAAATTTTATTAAAACATGTGCATCTACATGTTATTAAAAAAAGACACATATCACTTTTATAGATTAGGTTTGAGGAATCTTTGGAGGAAAACTTTGTCCATCTAATAAACAATTGAGAGCATATATAGATGCAAGAAAGTTTGATAGGGTGTTGGTTGGTTCAGATTTGGGCCAAGAGAAAGTAAGAAGGCAATGATGTACAGCGATATTGGGCGGCTAAATTGTAATGTCAGCTATACAACTTTTGCCACCCCAGTCCGTGGACAGGTATATAGATAGGATCTCTTATTGTCAACTTAATTATCCCTTCTTCATATTTTTTATTATTTGCATTAAATTTTGAACTCCCATTAGGGATCAGACTACAAAGAGTTTTCCTCAATGCTTCATAAAGCTTTGGAGGGTGCGATAATTTTGGAAACTTTCCCCAAGACTACTGTAGATGTTTTTGCGTTGGTGCTGGAATCTGGTGGCAGTAAGTATGAAGTTTTGTTTTAAAAGAAATGAAATATACATACATATAACAGTGGTTGTTTAGCATCTGAATCTTGTTAACGAATTGTATCAGGTCAGAGACCTGTTTTTGTTTGGGTGACCTAGTTTCCAACATGATATTTGAGTGGCAGACCGTAATATTATTTTTGAGTTTTTTGTGAGCTTTTTGCATGTTCATTGCAGGTGATCTTCATGTTGTCATATCATGTGCCAGTCTTGCCCTAGCAGATGCCGGGATTTTGATGTATGACCTTGTTGCCTCAGTTTCTTTGGTATGCAACGTGACCTGGCACTTCCCTACATGTTTCAATTGGTAGTTGACCATGATAGAAAAATCATTTGCATAGAAGCTAGTAACTTTGATTTTTAAAGTTTTGTTTCTCCTGCAATTTTTCCTCATTCCCATTCTTTTCCATTTCCTTATTTGGCTGCTAGTGACACGTTTGTTCTCTTGCTGTTTCCTTTTGATCAATTATCTAAATTTGTTATCTCAACTCTGAATGTACTTCCACCTTTATTTCATTGCTAATCCAATTATTTGGGAAAAACCGTGTGTCAGTATTTAGGCTCTTAATATATCTTATGAATTTGTAGATCTCTACTTGTTGAAAATATTGACACAATGGTATTTAATATTTTGGTACCTAGTCTTGTCTTGGTAAGAACCTCGTCATTGATCCCGTTTGGAAGAGGAAAGCTACCAAGACGGAAGCTTAACGATTACATGTATGCCTTCTCGATATGAGGTCACTCAGCTTTCTATTACAGGGGAGTGGTCAACCCCAAAAATTAACGAGGTATGTCAACTATATGAGGCTTTGCTCTCTCTCTCTTATTTTAGAAGAGTTTGCGCTTTATAAGAGAATGCAATGAACTGCAGAAATGCCTGCATGCAAGGTTGAACTTGCATGCTCTCATTTGTGGCTTTGGTTCAATAAAACCTTGTCACTAGTGACATGGGAAGTGTGAAGTAAAATTTGACCCTGTAACTCTTAGTAGTTTTGACACAATTGGTTGTATTCATGTATTCATAGAATAGTTCTGTATTTGGCCATTACTGTACTAATATTGCTTTTGCAAGCAGGGGATGCAGCTGTGCCTGGACGCCTGCTCAAAGCTTGCAATGATCATGAGGTCTTGTTTGAAAGAAGCCACTTCCACTTCACAGGAGTAGGGAAGAAACTTCTTTTCTAATTTTTTTTATATACATGTCAATGTTTTAGCTGTCACCCATCCCACCAAAACGGAAGAAGAAAAGAAAGACTTGCACAGATTTTGTGACACAATCTGAATTTTGGTTCTTGTACATCACCGATTCCTCTGAATTTTGACTCAACGTTGCAGTGCATTTGAAGTTGTAATATTTGTCATTGTTGGACCAAATCAACCAATCGAAATTGTTTTTCAGTCATTTTATGTATCTGTCAGTGTATTCAGTGATCGAATGCCATTAGACAGAATTTCTCAATATGAGAGAGCTATTCCAAGTTGTATACAATCCCTTTTAGAAAAAGGTGAAAATTTGATAGAACCCTATTAAAAATTTATAAGGAAAAAAAATCATAATCCATTATTCTCATAATCATTAGGATTCACAAATTGAGAGAAAAAAATACAACTCAAAATCCTACGAAATAAAGGACTAGAATTTGTTATCCTACAATAAGTATAACATAGTGGACATGCAGTCAACATCACCATGCATCAAGTAAAAGTAACAAGTTAGCTACCTTGGTTCCATTAATGCTTTGGTGAGGTTGGGTTAGGTTATAGTTCAGTTAGACTTGAGAGAGTACTGTTTGTAGTTTTCACCATCTAGGCCTCGATCTCCTGAACGGCTCTCAGCGGGTAAGTGTTACTATGATCGATTGAACTCAAGTAGAATAGATACAATTGGTCTCTTCGGCCTACCATTTTTATTAGGAAAAAAAAAAAAGTAAAGAGTAAAAAGTTCAAAAAAGACTTTATCCCAAATTAATATGCAATATAATGCCATTTGTTCTCAAATTTATATGCAAGTATAACAAGTTCAAAAAATCTTTTATCCCAAAGTTATCTTTTTAAGAGTTGAGATAGACTTGAACTACCTCTCCTAAAGAATTAGTAAAAGAGTTTTGTCAAAGTAGCTATGCTAAATAACTCACCTTGAAGTAAAAGAGTTTACTTAGTGAGACAAGTATAGCGATATAGCATTGCTATGTGTATTGTGTGTTGGGAAAACACAACATCATCTTACAAGAGAGAAGTGTCTATCAATAGAATGATGAGGAAACAATTTGATTGGACAAAGATCCTTTTCAAAAACAATTTTCTGTAGTAGACTTTAACTCCAATTGATTTGACAATTAGACTTACGTTAGGCACCAATAAATACCTCTTTTGAAGAGAAAAGGAAATGCAGATATATTGTTTGCCTGAAAGAGCAGGAATATTGCTTACGTATATTTTGATATTATGTTGTCTTATATTAATAGGTGGTGGGTTAATTGTTGGGATTGATGTAGTGGGCTGATCTGTGTTAGCCACCCTAATTTTGTCTCTGGGCTTCTTTGACTGGCTGCACTCGTTAGTGTTGTTCCCCATGTTTTGTTTTTATTTTATTTTATTACTATAATCTTTCTTATCCATTAAAAAAAATTAAAATTCTTTTGGCTAATGCAATCAAAGGTATTTGCATGATTTGGTGTTGGTGAAAGAAACCAACATAGGCCGTCCAAATGGGTAGGTAATATATGCAATAATTATATCCTACACTAGTAATTTTTTTTTTAATATATATTTATATGGTGGTGGGTGCTATCCATGCCAAGAATTCCAGAAAGTAGAATGCACTCTCCTAATAAATAATCAACTCAGATAAATATTAGAAATGACCATTTATTGATATTTTTTTAAGAGAAAAACATTCCTTACTTATTCATTGATGAAAAGATTGCAAGCAAAAGGTCTTACAAATAGAGCAAAAAACTCTTAAGTAAATTATAATCGAAGCTACAAGATTACAGACGTCAAAGATACATATATTATAATCTAACAATCAAGACCTATCAATGACATAAATCCATTAACCCATTACTAGTCTTCAGTTTTAATATCAAATTTGCTCCAAGCAAACTCAATCCAATGTATAGGTAGTTCTTATTCCTTGACCTTGAGAGCAAAGAACTCCTATGTCGAAAACTCATCCTCCTCGACCCGAAAATTCTTTCCTTCAACTGACAAATATATATATTATTTTCTTATCTGAAAAAACAAATAATAAATTAAGTGAGAAACCATTACTATTCCCACAATGAAAATATTTTGGGAACCAAGTATTATTTTTCTATGTAACATGTGAATATCAATATATCATATTAATTTTTTTTATAAAAAATTATAAAATAAAGGTATAAAGAACTTTATAAAAAATTTGGGAGGCATGGTTCCCCATTTTTGACAAGTGTCTCCCACCATTGTAGTTGTGGCCAGGGATAGCAAAAGCCAGAAGGAGTTATTTAATTATTTTTCGGAGTGCGCATGCACTTCGCTTTATTTGTTAAAGTTCAAACAACTAAATTCTAAATTGGTGTGCATGAATGGATGGTGAAGTAATCAGTTGATTAAGGTTACTAAGGAAATGCTTAATAGCCAATTTTTTTTTTTTTGTTCATCAACTATAACGAAAGAATTCATGATCCTCTCTCTCCAACTCTTCATCAATTATTTAATTCACAATGAAATAGTACCAATGGAATATAGGAGATCATGTTTCACAAAGTGGGTCTTCAATATTATTACTATTTTTAATTTTATTTTTATTTGAAGCCAAAAGACACTAAAAATAAAAAATAAAAATAAAAGAAAGAAAGAAACTGGCGATGATTTCTAGTACTTATTCCCCCACTAATGTAGAAGGAATTGTTTTTTTTCCTCATTGAATAAAGAAAGAAGAGCTAGAGGGAGTGAGGGACGAATTATTTTAACTCATGATCTAAAAGTAAGAAGTGGATCATCTCATAAACGAATGAGTGAGCTCCTTAACAACATACTCAAAATAAATTAAAAAAGTACGGAACCGTTATAAATAATAAAAAATAAGTTAAACAGGTAATCGATGCTCGCAAGGGACTTAGGAAGCGGTTATAAAAACAAAAAGGAAACTGTGGGGTTCTCAACTTTACAAGATCTCACTCTTATAAAACCATATCAGATCCTTCTGACGCATCTATATAGTTGGCCAAGGGACTAAAAAAAATTAGAAATTATTTATGAGTGTGAAAAAGTAGGCATAAAAAAGTAGAATTGTCTGCAAGCATACTCGAATGGAAATTTTTCTGAAGCCCTGAATTGGTTGGCGTGCACCTTGTACGCGTAAGGAAAGTGTTTTTCTCTTTCATTTTTTTTTTAATTTTTTATTTATTTTGAGATTTAATACAGACACAACAAAAAATCAACTTATGTCCAACTTCTCTCTTACACTACAAAAAAATGGTTGTTTAGTGATGGTTAGTATATTGTCGGTTTAAAAAACCGACACTAAAATATGCCTAATAGTGTCGGTTTGCTAAAACCGACACCATTTTTTTCATTAGTGTTGGTTTTGCTAAAACCGACACCATTTTTTCCAATAGTATCGATTTTGCTAAAACCGACACCATTAAATAGTGTCAGTTTTAACAAAACCGACACTACTTAAAAAAGAAGAGATGTCGGTTCAACAAAACCAACACTACTTAAAAAAAAAGAGGTGTCGGTTACTGTTGAACCGACACCTCTTTGAAAAAATTAAAAAGCCCGCCTCTCTCATCTAGCGCACGCCTCTGTTCTTCTCTGCTGCATTTAATTTCTTTTCATCTCTCAGAGCTACAGATCTGTAGCTCTGTCTCCACAGAACCAAAAAAAAAAGAATGCAAAAAAAAGCGAAGGTGTGAGCAGAGAGACAGGGGCTGGGACGAGAAAAATCAAAATCCTCGCTGATGGTAGGATTTTGATTGAATTGAGATCTTGTGGGCTCGCCGGCCGGGAAAAATCATGTAAATTAGATTTGGCATATGTTAATCCATTTATATTGTGATTTAAATCTTGCTGATGGGGTTTTCCTTTTTCTTTCTAAACCAGAAAGTGAAAAAGCAGAAGCAAGAGACCCACGGATCCACGGATCTGGTCTGTTGTAGAACATTGCAGGGTTATACAGGCAAGTGCTTTGTTATGCTCTCTGTTTTGGTTGCTCGGAGATACCAAGTACAGGCAAGGGCTTCTCGGCTCCCCAATTGGTGCTCTTCAAGGTATTTTCTTTTTTCTTTTTCCTTTTGTTCTTTAGAATATGTTTGGTTGGTGGGAAAATAGGAAAGGAACAGAAAGCGAAACAAAGCTTTTGTCCTTTTGGTTGGTTTCTTGAAATGAGTAAAAAGTTGAAGAGAAAGAGAGAGAAGTACAGAGCTTTCTAATGCTCTTGTGGTTTCTTCATATTTTGTGTTCTTGTCTCATATGTACGTAGATTAATCCTTAGTTGGTGTTCATAATTTTTTTTCTTCTTCTTTTCTTTCATTGTTGGAAGCTTGCAGATCTGCAAGCTTGGTACTGATGTATATATTTTTTTTATATAAAAAATTAATTTAGTGACGGTTTTTTAAAAACCATCACCTTCTAAAAGGTGTCGGTTGAACAATATCACTGTTAAACCGACACCTTTTAGAAATGTCGATTTAACAAAACCGACACTAATTAGTGTCGGTTTTGGCTAAACCGTCACTATTCCAGTTTTCCCTACCCCATGATTCTCTACCCTTTAAAACCGACACTATTAAAATAGTGACGGTTTTTAGCCTTAAACCGACTCTAAAAAACCAACACTAATTTCCCTTTTTTTTGTAGTGTTATATGGCATTTACAAAAAAAAAAAAAAAAAAAAGTGCCCTCTGCTCCAGCGACAACGACGATGACTCTGACGAACTCACCATCCACCTACTCCGGCGATGACGACGACGACAAAAACCACTAGCAAACTCACCGGTGACGGCTGACTCATGACTAGGTCTAGCCGTGACCCAGCTATGGGTCACCATCTCTGGCAACTCTGGGTCACCATCTTCGGCGACCTAGGTCACCATCTCCGGTGACTTTTCTACCAAACTCAGCCTAAAAAATTGATTATAATGGCTTAAAAATCAATTTTAATGCCTAGAAACTTATTTCTAATGTTTCAAAAATCGATTCTAATACTACAAAATACATTTCTAATGCCTCAAAACTTAATTTTAGATTCAAAAGTAAAACCTAGAGGGGAATGTTAACCCTTTTTGTGATTTTATGCCATTTTATCACTCTAAAAGTCGTCAGATCTATGTGAAAAACCAAAGAAAAAACCAGTGAACTCACCGGCCATGAGTGCTGCAAAACCAGTGGCTAGGTCTTGTTCTTCTTTCTCTTTTTTTTTTTTTTTTTTTTCTCTTTTCCTTCTTCTTTAGTTGAAAATCAACTGCATTAAGGTGTAGGTTTTTCTTGTGCATTTTTTCCCCTTTATGTAAGGTGTCCTTCTCCTATTGGATACTGCAAAACCCACCTTTTGCCATGTATAAGAGAAGTTTGCCATGTAGGAAAGAAGTTGGACATAAGTTGGATTTTTGTTGTGCCTTTAACATTTTCCTTTTATTTTTTGGGATCCTCTCAAATCTTTTCCCCTAGCCATGAAGAGATTACATGTGTACTTTATTAGATGCATAAGCCCAATCTGCAAATTTTCCTTCCTTTCAACAACATACTTCTTTTAATTCCATCAAACAGCCCTCACATGATGTTTGATGCTATAGATTAGGACATCCTTCCATTTCTAGAATAAGGTTGTTACAAAGGCATGTTCCTGATATTTCATGTAAATTTGATAGCAATTGTTTAATTTTCAATGGCCAAACAACGTAAACTTCCTCAATTAGCAATTATGTATCTTTGTTACTATTTAATCTCATTCATTGTGATATTTGGTTCTTTTGGTCTCAAAGTCAATAAATAGTTATATTTTCTTATAATTGTGGATGATTATTCAAGGTTTACTTGGGTTCATTTGATACAACACAAATCTCAAACTAACTCCATTATAAAATAATTCTTTTAACTTGTTCAAACTCAGTTTAAAACTAACTACAACTAATCAGCAACCATACAAAATTGAGAGTTTACGTGCATATGTAGACAACTCTCAACTGAGTTGTCTAATATACATTTTTTTGTTAAAAAAGATCCTGTATGATCTAAGCTAGATATATATGTTCCTTTCGGGCTTACAAGCCAACGACATGCCTTTCCCCCGCCTTCTTCAGCCTCTTCGCCACCCATTGCCGCCCTCCTCGTCCCAACACTGCCACCACACGTCAGTGCGTGGCCTTCACGCATTGACATGGGAGCTTCATTTTCCTGCACGTGCTCCACACAGGCGATTGTTGCTTCACCTCCACTGACGCTACTGTCTACTAATTTTGTGTGTGTGTTTTTTTTTTTTTTTGGTACACGTTTGAATCACGCATGTACGGTCTTTTAATCCCATTACTGACTTTAATTAGCATTGAAGGTGGCGGTCTCCCATAAAAATTTGTAAATATGCTTTTGTATTAAGACAAAATAAACATAGATTTTCAAAAAAAAAAAAAAGACAAAATAAACATAGTAGAAAAAATTAAATGGTTTTAGAAAATTTTCATATAATATTTTAAGACAACTGCGAAAAACATCACGTCTATTATAATATTGGACAAAAAGAAAGCTCCGTTTTAAAGTTCGTCCCACAAACTAAATCTCTCCTCAGACGGCACTTTCCGCATCACCCGCTCTACTCTCTCTCTCTCTCTCTCTCTCTCTCTAAACCTCGTACCTGCACCAAATGTTACCCGCATGATTTGGGCATCACTTCCCCACTATTGAAATAAACTAAATTCAACATCTTATGGAGCAGGTATACACGCCCCTTCTATATATATATATATATATATGACGCACTGGCGGCACTGCTAAACTTAATCAGCGTGCTGATCAATGATCAGCAACTACGACTTTTAACTGTAAATAATAAAATAAACCTACGGGATTATTCTCTGACATTATGAATTTCAACGTTGATCGATCAATACACCCACATGTCGATTGAAGTTTTAATTCAGCATCTTGAAATTGTCAGATAAAAAATATATATATTTTAACATGCATGGTAAAATATAGTTTATTAATTCCAAATATATAGAATGTATTTTATGGCCCGCAGTATACGTACTCTAATTATACGTAGACAAGTGTTCATTTGGTATTGGTTACGTATCTTTCTTTTGGCCTTAAAAGGTGGCAAAGTCTTCAACTTTTTGTCACCACAAGGTCTTGCAGACTTGCACGCCCTCTCCTTTCATGAAATCTTCAGCTTTCGGATGAACATCATCAGAATGGGCAACAGTAATTCGAGGCTCAAAAGGTATTTATTTTTCTTAATTACATATATATTTTTTCAAATAGGGCATTAATTATAATTTCATGCTCATTTTTATTCAGAGTTCATCAAGATGATGTGGAAATGGGAAACCTACCAAGAATCAGTGGAGATGAAGTGATGAATCTAACGAACAGGGAGGAGACGGGAAAATGTTTCAAAGCCAAAGTCCTGCGCAGAGTATTTTCCGAGGACTACGAGAAGGAGAATAACAAGATTCTGGACCCACGAGGACAAGCCATCAGCCAATGGAGCAAGATATTCTTAGCCGCATGCCTTGTCTCTTTGTTCGTGGATCCACTGTTTTTGTTCATGCCGGAAGTGAGAGCGCCGGCGGTCTGCATACAGAATGGGACGACTCTCAAGATCATCCTCACGATCATACGATCCATGTGTGACGTCTTTTATGTCATTCACATGTATGTTCGGTTCCATACAGCCTACGTGGCACCTTCTTCCCGCGTGTTTGGAAGAGGGGAGCTCATCATTGATCCTTCCAAGGTTGCATTCAGGTACCTCCGAAGAGACTTCTGGATCGATCTCGTCGCTGCCCTGCCCCTTCCTCAGGTACCTTCCCCACCTTTTTTTTTTTTTTTTTCTAATTTTTAAATTTTAAGTTTCGCATAGGATTCCTTAACTAACATGCGATTTCAAAAGACCTCCCAAATTTTAAAACCTTTTAATTAATTCACTTCCCAAACTTTGAATTAATTAGATGCAATCAATCTACTACCTTGGTCAATTTTTGAACATTAAAAGTGATGAAATTACCTTTATACCTTTGAAATACTTTTATAAAATTTCAAATTGATTTTTTTTTTTTAAAAAAAAAAAAAAAAAAACAAAAACAAAAATGAAGGGTAATTTGATCTATTTAGTGGTTTTAGTAAATGGCAAAAATTGATGGAGGAGGGTTAATTGCATCAAATTGAAGGTTCATAAGGTGAAATTAAGAGTTTATTTTAGGGTCTTCTTTTCAAAACGCTTAGTAATTCAAGGGTCCTAAGTAAAGTTATCACTTATATATATATATATATATATATATATATATATATATATATTTTTAATTTTGGGAAAAATATATTTTAGCCCCCTAAACTACCAGTCTTTTGTAATTTAGCCCCCTAAACTTTTAATTGGTATAAAATAGCCCCTTAAACTACCAACCTCTTATAAAATAGCCCATTCCGTTAGTTTAAGCTGTTAAAATGGATGGAAAATATAAAACTACGTCGTTTTGGGTATTAGAGTTTCAAAAATAACCCTTTTTAATTTTTTAATTTTTTTAATTGATCAAGGGTATTTTCGTAACTCTAATACCCAAAACGACTGTATTTTTCATCTATTTTAACAGCTTAAACTAACGGAGGGGGCTATTTTATAAGAGGTTGATAGTTTGGGAGGTTATTTTATATCAATTAAAAGTTTGAGGGGCTAAATTACAAAAGGCTGGTAGTTTGAGAGGCTAAAATATACTTTTCCCTTTAATTTTTTGGTTAGGTATAAGAATGAGTTCATGCGTTACATAATAAGATTGAGGTTGGACTTAATTAATAATTAATATAATTAATGTATGTTTCAGGTGTTAACATGGGTAGTTATACCCAATATTGGGGGAAGTGTAGTGGCAGTGACGAAGATCTCTCTTTGGTTTATAATGATGATCCAATACCTTCCAAGAGTGTTTCTTATATATCCTCTCTCCTCCCAAATTGTTGATGCAACTGGTGTTGTCTCTGAAACAGCATGGGCTGGAGCTGCCTATAATCTTATGCTTTACCTTATGGGGAGCCATGTGAGTTTAAACAAACTCCTTTTGTCTCTTTTCACCTGATTTTGATTAATATATTATAAGAATTTTGTTATTCAAATCAATGGAGATATTGTTGATAAGGTGAATGAAAGAAGTCCAAACCCATTGTTGGTGTTGTTTGCATGTGAAAAAGATTTCAGGGGCATGGTGGTACATTCTATCAGTTCAGCGACAAGATGCATGCTGGAGAAGTGCGTGCAATGCAGAGAACTCAATAGGTTGCGTAAACGACTTCTTCGATTGCCGCAGGGTTAATGAGCCTCCAAGGCTTAACTGGCTGCAGTCAACAAATGTCACCAATCAATGCAATCCAGGTGCTACCTTTTATGATTACGGTATATATGCAAATGCAGTCTCATCAAATGTTATTGGCTCTGCATTCTTCAACAAGTACTTTTACGGTTTGTGGTGGGGCTTGCAGCAGTTGAGGTACCTATAACATTCCCCTACTTAATATTCTTTTTAGTCAAGAAGTCGGACGGTTAATTCATCATGTGCGCGTAAAGTTGATAATTGACGGGTTATACGTAATTGAGTAGTAATTCATGGGAAAAGAATAATTATCCCCAAAAAATGCATATACATTCAAGACTTGTGATGTGTATGTGATGAGTTGATTGTTTGATTTAAAGACCTTAACCGGAATTGAGGTTTCAGTAACGAAATGGTAGTTTGATAAGATCGTAATATAAAGTTAGTAATTAATGAGAGTATATAGTAATCGAATGATAGTTTATATGAGAAATGAGAATTACCATAAAATATATATATACAGTTTCAAAAAGTAGTTTGCATTGTGAATTTTGAACTTGAGATCATGAGAAACACTAAAGAGTCTCAGGCTTCCGCCAACTGAGCCAACCCCTCCAAGTTACTTGGACCTAAATTTCATTTCTATGGATGCAATTTCACTCCTTTTTAAGTGTTTTTCTTTCATCAATGTTTGCGCAATTCACTTACAAAAAAGAGTTTGTACGCAGTTCTGTAGGACAAAATCTTACTACAAGCACTTACATTGGAGAGATACTTTTCACCATTATTGTCGCCACCCTTGGGCTGGTTCTGTTTGCACTCTTCATTGGGAATATGCAGGTACGTATGTAATGTACCCCACATGGACTGATCATTTCCCTAAACCAATATCCAATGAAAAACTTTTACCTTTCTGAGAAATTTAGAACTAAATCCTTGGATTGGTTTTCGAAGATATATGGTAACGACGACCCCATTTGTAGCGCAGAGATACCTGCAATCAACAACACTGCGGCTAGAAGAGTGGAGGATAAGGAGAACTGATACAGAACAATGGATGCATCACAGGCAGTTGCCGCCGGAGCTAAGGCAATCTGTTCGGGAGTACGATCAATATAAGTGGTTGGCTACTAGAGGGGTTCGTGAAGAAGAGCTTCTCAATACCCTCCCTACTGATCTCCGGCGAGAAATCAAACGCCATCTCTGTCTCTCTTTAGTCCGACGAGTAAGTTTGAATCATAAATTAATTGAATTAAATTCTTCATAGAAAATGATAGTATGGTTTAATGGGAATTCAAATATAGGTCCCATTGTTCAATCAAATGGATGAAACAATACTAGACGTGATATGCGAGAGGCTTAAGCCAGCATTGTGCACGAAAGGCATGTTCCTTGTGCGGGAAGGCGATCCTGTGAATCAGATGCTCTTCATAATTCGAGGGCATCTTGACTCTTGCACCACCGATGGTGGCCGCTCCGATTTCTACAACTCCTGCCGGATAGGCCCCGGTGATTTCTGCGGTGAAGAGCTGCTTAACTGGGCGTTAGACCCGCGGCCGCATGTCATCCTTCCGTCGTCCACAAGAACGGTGAAGGCCATAACTGAAGTAGAGGCGTTTGCTCTTGTAGCAGAGGACTTGAAATTTGTGGCCTCGCAATTCCGGAGACTGCATAGCAAACAGCTTAGACACACTTTCAGGTTCTACTCGCATCAATGGCGGGCGTGGGCGGCGTGTTTCATACAGGCGGCGTGGCGCAGGCATAGAAAGTTTAAGCAAATGGCTGTGCCCCATGCACCTGGGGAGAGAGCAAAGGAGTCATTCTGGTCCAGGTATGCGGATGATCTATTGAAGAGGACCAGAACTAGGCTGGCTGGCACCCACTCTGCTCGAATGGATTCCAATGTTGTCAACTCGCTGCAGAAGCCCCCAGAGCCTTATTTTGATTGAATTAATTGCATGTACAAGTAACATGTGCAGCACAAACTCTACAACTTCCCTTCAAATTAACAAGTGGATTGTTAATTACTATGCACATTGTCTCTGTTTTTTTTTTTTTTTTTTTCCTTGTTCTTTTTCTTTTTTTGGGGGGAGGGGGTTGATGAATGAATTTATGCATGTTTGGATCTGCTCTGGTTGTGAACCGTTGGCATTTGAGATCGATTGTTGTTCATCTATGGAAGAATGATGGGATAGAATTGATTTCTTGGGATGTTACTGTAGGGTCCACAAATCAGGTTAAGCAAGAATAATGGGCTCATCTATTCCAGAATAGCTAGCTAGCAACGGTCAAATGGATTGCAATGCCAATGCCCTTTATTATATACTACGAAGATCTTTCCAATTCTAATGAAGGATAGCCTCTAATTTTCCATAGATATCATATGCTCCTTGTCCTGTTCCTTTTAAAAGTAAAGAAAATGATAGGACGGACAAGAGAAAGCAACAAGGAATTTTATAGCCTACTATACCTACCATGACTCTATTCCAAAAAACATAGAGACAAACATACAAGAGATATGTATATCTTACAACACACAACAATGACTTAATTAGATGATAAATTAAGACATAGAATAATCACGATTAAGTGCATGCTTCAATAATAACATAATTAGAAGGTAAATACTTGATCCACTTGATGAGTTATAGCCAACTAGATGATGAAACCGAAAGCATGCTTCCTCAACAATGACTAAGCATTCTGCTTCATGTGCTAAGAGAAATCTATAAGTTGAGAGCTTTGACTCTTTTCTTGGAGCGTTCCATTCAAATTAACCAGAGTCATTCTATCTCAACAACAAGATGAAGTCTATTGGTGGCGGCCGATAAGGATTCATATATCCTCAAAAGATTGGTCAACATGGGACTTGTTGGAGAGAGTTGCCACTGTGTGAGGAGCGGGTTGTCCTATAAATTGTCATAGTATAATTACAAGGTATAAGTTTTACTATTGTTGATGAGAAGTGACATGGTACGAAATTCGAGGAGTCGTCAGTATGCAAAAGAAGAAAATAAGATAAGAGCAGCCGAGGTGAGGCATACCCAGCTCTCTAGCGGTCATCTCTTACCTTTGCTGACGTTGGACATAACTAGAATTGTTTTGACAACATATAATAGCAGTAGAAACTAAGAATTAAAAATTGAAAAGGGAACTCAAGAAGAGAGAAAATAGCAAATAGGGAAGAAAAAGTCCCTAATTGCCCCAAATAAACAAACAAATAAATAACTCTAAAAGACTTAAATTTAATTGATAATATAAATGGAGTTGAAAAATAACAAAGACTAGATGTCTTTATATAGGCTAGATACCTCCTAAATTAATAAGGAAAAAGAAAAACAAACCTAATTGGAAAAGGAAAATAAATCCTAATAGGAAAGGAAAAACCCAATCCTTATTTAAGAAGGAAAACTAAAACACGCAAGCATAATTAAAATAATAGTTTTCTCAATTTTTTCGGGCATCAATCTCCCCGGGTTGGAAAAGAATTCGTCCTCAAATTCAAGTCATCTTTTCCGGGTTGGAGATAATCCGTATGATGGTTCTTGCCTCAATCCTTCGGATGATTAATCAATCCCTTCCATCCATTTCTCTTCAAAAATAAAATAATGTAACATCCCGATTTAAATAACACTTCGATCCCTTAATCACCACAAGAATGTAAGTATCATCTTGAAATTTTTTTACAACAATTTGAAATAATGCATTCTTCACACACACTCTACTTATTTTCTCCCTTTCACGTGCCATGAAGATCTCCCACAAGGGATCAACGATCTCTTCTGTTTTAAACATAATATTCTCATCTACCAAATAAAACTGATCAAAACCACCATCATCAAGAGAATTTGATAAAATATTGTCTACCCCAAGAAAATCTACTAAACCGATTTCTTCAACCTACAAATTTAACCCTTCAAATTTAGGGCTTTCATCAAGCACATCATAACTATTATTTTCTTCAATAAAATTTTCAGTATTGACCACAAAACTTACCTCATTCAAATCCTCTTCGTCAGGATAGATGTCATAGATCGGTGGAGAGATCCAATTTACAGAAAAATCTTCCTCAATATATTTATCTTCCTCCTCGACATGAGATGAATTTGGTAGATGGGCTTGAAACTTGCTAACAATAGTTAAGGATGTGAGAGTATCATCAATTTTTGGAAGCTCAAATCTGAAGTCTTAGTCTTCATGCCACTCATCTCGAACACGTTGTTCCCGAACCAGAATAAGCTTGTGATACGGGTTCTCGAAATTGGAGTCTGAATTGTGATCGTCAATATTGCAATACATCTCCAAGTTTTGCGCCGCTAGACGCTAGGTTAACTCCACAACCTGCCTCTGCAAATCTTCAATCATCACGTCTTGTATATTGTGTTCATGGTAAGGGACTTCCTCTTTTGGAAGCTGTCCACGTCGACCACGACCACTAGTCATGAAAAACTAATGAAAAAATATTCATCCCAAGAAGACGCTAAGCTTTGATACCAATTGACACCGGACAAAACTAAAATTGTTCTGACAACATATAATAGCAGCAGAAACTAAGAATTGAAGATAGAAAAGGGAACTCAGGAAGAGAGGAAATAACAAATAGGGAAGAGAAAGTCCCTAATTACCCCAAATAAGCAAACATAATAATAACTTTGAAAGACTTAAATTTAATTGATAATATAAACTGAGTTGAAAAATAACAAAGACCAGATGCCTTTATATAGGCTAGATACCTCCTAAATTAACAAGGAAAAGGAAAAACAAATCTAATTGAAAAAGGAAAACAAATCATAATAGGAAAAGAAAAAACCAATCCTTATTTAAGAAGGAAAACTAAAACACACGCATAATTAAAATAATAGTTTTCTCAATTTTCTCCTGCATCATCTACTAACGAAGGTCAGATTAGGAGGAGTTGTTTCATCTCCAGCAATGTCCACTTTATGAAGTTCCCCTAACGACACCCCAATTTTGGTCCCCACCAATTTGGTCATACAGATGAGTGGCATGTAATGTATCTGTATCCAAATTGGTGATTGACTAAAGTCCATCTGAGAAGGAGGGACACCCCCATCAAACTCGTTCAAGATGACAATTTGACGATCAACGGTTCATGGTCGCCCCACCATCTCTTGTCTTTTGTCTTCACCTTTCGAACAGCTACATGTTGTCCTGAACTTATTTAAAAATCACCCTCCCCACTGTTAGCCACAGCCTGGCCAACATAGATTTGAATGCCTCCTTGTTAACCCCTTTCTCCATCCATATTTTTCCAATCAAACACTGATCACCCTGTGTTTTCATTTCAGCCGCCTCACATTTGTGATGGAGATACCAATCTTCTCCCCCTCCATCGAAGAGATTTTTCCACATAGTTGCTCCAATTCCGTTGCCATCAGAACCATCACCCAGACCTCCTCTTCAAGGAGACTGGATCCTCCACTCTTTGTCAACCCTCATATTAACCCAAAAAGAGAAACCCTAGAGAATAAACTTAGACAGAGGACGCCATCCAAACGCATCTCACATGAAATATATTAACTTTAATGACTAAAACCTTTTTATTTTATTTTATATATATATATATATACACACACAGTATGTTAAATTAATACAAGTTCTATAACAAAAAGAAAAGAAAATTAAAAAATATATATAATAGAATTAGATAAATAATTAAAAATAATGTCGCTATTTTTCTCCTGTTTCTGCAATTCCTCTCAATTTTGTGGTTGGTGTAAGCTTTGTGGCGTGAGGCACGATGTTCATGGACATAGCAGCTGGAAAGGGTTTGGAGAAGATCCAAACCAGCTGGAATGTTGAATTTTGTTAGCTCATCACAACTGTATGTCGTTTTCGTCCTGTGTATTGGATTTGGGGACCACGAAAATAAGGAGTTATTTTATACATTATTTATAAATTTATAAATAATAAATGGACAGAAATTTCCTCCAAACCGATTTGGAGGAAATTTCATCCAACCCACATAAGGTGCCAAGTGTCTATACATTTAATATACACATTAAATATTAGATAGTCATTAATAGCATATTACTAACTAAGGTTAGGTTAACTTTTTTTCTTTTTTCTTTTTTGGTTAAATGTTAGACTAATTTTTACCAAGGTTAAAACTAACCTTGAAAAGGGAATATCTAAGGGCATTTTTTTATTAAAAACCCAAAAAAATCACATCTAAACATATTAAATCACATCTAAGCATATTTTATAAGAATGAACCCCCCCTAAAAAAAATGACATTAGGTTAGAACTAAAGAAGCTAATGTTTTTTTTTTTTTTTTTTTGAAAAAAAAAAGCCATACCTTTTTCTCCATTCTCTGTTTCTCAAGTTATTTGCATATGCGGTTGAAAGATTGTTGCTTTAAGAGAAGAAGGTATATGTGATCAGAATTTTTTGCTATATATGTGAAATCTGCTATCATATTAATTAAGGTACTCTTCTTGATATTTTAACAATTGAGTCTTCGGGTTTTGAATAATATTTTGATTAATTTTAATCTCTGTTCAGTTATCCCATTAATAGAGAGTTATCTAACTTTATGAATATTTTTATTTAAACTATTCATTTATCAAATTAACAGTGAGTTATCTAACATTGTTGTTGTTGTTGTTGTTTTGGATGTGGGTTTTTTAGATGTATTTTTTTTCCCTTCTAATAAAATATGCTTAGATGTGATTTAATATTTTTAGATGTGATTTTTTGGGGTTTTTAATACAGTATGTCGTTAGACATTCCATTTTTAAGGTTAGTTTTAACCTTGGTAAAAATTAGTCTAACATTGATTGTACATCGAACTCGTTTTTTCCTTGAAAAAACTCTCTCTGGAACTTAGGCTCCTCTCCTCAGACTTTGTCTTCCTCCTCCTCCTCCTCCCCCTCTCCTCTCCTCCACCTCTCCCCCCCCCCCCCCTTACTCCTCTCCATCTACCTCTTACTCTTCTTTCATGGAAGACCTCATTGCTCTCACGAAGGCTCTCTCCTGGGAGGACCCATCATCCCAAATAGAAACTATACCAGTTGATACCATCTTGGATGATAGCTTGCCTCTCTTAGTCCACATCATTTCCTAAAAAACACACAACAACCAAGCTATCAATGCTGCTCTAACCAAAGCATGGGACTTCACCATCCCCTTCTCCTTTGTTGCTATTGGACCCAACAAATACCTCCTCAAATTCAGCAAGAAAGAGCACACTGAAAAAATCAACCAGCAAGTCACTTGGAATGTCAATGGATGTCTCCTAACTCTCCAGCAATGGTCTCCTTCTGCCACCATGGGAGAAATATCTTCTCAAAAGTTCCCTTTCTGGATCCAAATACATGGACTACCCCTGGAGAACATGACTTTTCGCAATGCCATAGCAATAGGCAAAGGTCTGGGAAACTTCCTGAAAGTGGATGATGCAGCTGCCCACCCCATTCCAAAGTTCAGAAGCTATCTCAGAGTTCTTGCAGAAATAGATGTGCATGCCCCTCTTAATCCAGGCTTTTTGTTTCACAGAGAAAATGGTGATCAAGCTTGGATATCTCTGAAGTATGAACGGTTAGATATTTACTGCACTAGCTGTGCTGCATAGGTCACAAGCAAGACAACTGCCATGCCCCCAAGGAAGCTTGCATCCCAGGTAAGTATGCCATTTCTCTTCTGGTCAATATATTCTCAAACCTCCCCCTTTTTGATGCTGGAGCAAAGAGTTCTCTTAAGTACTCATCCCTGTCTCAACCCTCCTCAGCTCAATTTCGCTCAAAAGAGGTGGCGCAGTCACCAGGCACCACCAACCCCCCCAACAGAGATGTCACAATCAACCACCTAACCACCACTATCCTACCCCCACTCAAGCAATTATCCCTGCAACCAAACACACCTCCTTTCTTAACCATACCTTGGCTGCCATATCCACACATCCCCTCACCTCATTAAATGAAGACTCAGCTTTCTCTCCAACTGCCCCTCCCAGAAGTGACACTGTAGTCCTCTTAGAAACTACCAAACCGCATGTCCCCCACACTCATCATTTCCCCAAAGCAAACAGCTCGTCCACCTCAAACCCCTGCAACCCAAACATTGGTTCCATCTCAATTATCCTCAACCAAAATCAACTTAAGCCTTCTGATTTTCCCCAAGCCCAATCCATTCCATTATTCTCAAGCCCAGCTCCTATCCAAACTGATTTAACTGCCTCCTCATCAAACCTTACTTCTAACTATTCAAACTTACTCAAAAACACTCAACTAAACACATTCCTCACACCAAAAACCAACTCAAGAAAAACCTATCAAACCTCACCCCGAACCCTTCAATCCTCAACAAAATTTCTCTCTGATCAAGAAAAGAAACCGTGTCACTCATGACCAAAACCCTCACAAAAAAGGTTCTGGTACCTCTCTTCAAAATATCTTATTCACTGATGATATGGACACATACCCCCTGCCCCACAAAGCAACCCTTCTTTCAACCATAATCCCTGTTTCAACTACCCCTAAGACACAGACACATTTTCAAAGCTATTAGATCAAGAAAGCTAGCCTTAGCCCAAAACCATGAAACAGAATCCCACCAGAATGTAGAGGACATTCATTTGTCCCCTAAGACCTCATGAAAATATTATCTTGGAACTGTAGAGGGCTCTCTAGACCTTCTGCAGTTCGTCACCTCAGGTTGTTGATTCGTGAAAACAGCCCTGATGTTTTATTTCTGTCAGAAACCAAATCTTCTCCCTCCAAGTCATTTCTATTCTCAATAGTCTTGGCTTTTTCTTGATGACTCAATTTACTCCAGCTGGTACTAGTGGTGGCCTGGTTCTTACTTGGAGGCCTGGGGTGGAGCTGGAATGCTTCATCACTAACAAGCACAATATATCAGCCTGGTGTTACTTTGATCCCCCGAATTCTCCTTGGATTCTCTCCTGCATCTATGGTCCTCTTGACTCCAAAGACAAGTTAGCCTTTTGAGACTCCTTTACTTCTGTTGGTGAAGGTTTTGTTAGTCCCTGGCTCTGCATTGGAGACCTGAATTATGTGCTCAATCAATCTGAAAAGCTTGGAGGCAGGCCAGTACCAAGCTCTTCTCACTGCCCCTTCAAGCTATTCATTGATCATTTTGGATTGGTGGATTTAGGTTTTGTTGGTAACCCTTACACTTGGTGTAATAATAGGCAAGGTGCAGCCACCATCAAAGAAAGATTAGATAGAGGTTTGGCCTCCATCAGTTGGATTCACCTCCACCCATAATTTTTCCTCAAACACATTCCTGCCACCTCTTCTGACCATCACCCCATCTCACTCAACACTGCTTTCTTTTCCACCTTTTTGACTAGGCCTTTCCATTTTGAAGAGTTTTGGACCAAAGACCCCTCTTGTGGGTCAGTAATTGAAGAAGCTTGGTCAAAACTTGTCTCTGGCTCTCCTGGCCACCGTTTGGTCACCAAGCTGATGCACACTCAGAAGTCACTGAAGAAATGGAATTATCAGCACTTTGGAAAAATTCAAACTCAGATCAAGTTTATCTCTGCAAAGATTGATTTGATTTAGAAATCACCCCCAAGTTCTAGGTCTTTCTCTATGGAAACTTCTCTTAAAACCTTCTTGATGATCTCCTACTCAAAGAGGAAATTCTTTGGAAGTCTAAATCCAGAGAACTATGGCTCTCCTACACTGACCTCAATACAAAATTCTTTCACTCCTCTACCATCATCAAAAGAAGGTCCAAATTCTATTAATTTCCTCAAGATTGAATCAGGGTCTTGGTTATCGATAGAGCTTCTATTGGAGACTTTTGTTTCCCACTTCACTAACTCGTTTTCTCCACCAATCCCCCATCTCAGATGAAATGCTAGATCTCTTTGCTCAGTTATTTTTGCAGATGATACTCTCCATTCATACAAGCTCTCTCCAGCTTAGGCTCTTCTAAAGCTCTTGGCCCTGATGGCTTTATTGCCCTCTTCTACAAAAAATATTGGCCTCATGTTAGTAAAGACATCCTAGCTTGTGTTAGACATTTCTTCCAAAATCATCATCTACTTCAAGAACTCAATCACACTTTCATTACTCTTGTTCCCAAGAAAACTGGCTCTCATTCTGCCCATCACTTCAGGCCCATCAGCTTATGTAACATCTCCTACAAAATCATCTCAAAAATCCTTGCCAACAAATTGAAGAAAGTCCTCCCTAAGATAATCTCTCCTCTACAATCTGTATTCAAGACAATTCCATCCTTACTCATGAACTCATACATACTTTCAAGAATAAGAAAGGAAAGAAAGGCTTTATGTTTTTAAAAATGGACATGGAAAAGGCCTTTGATCAAATGAAATGGAAGTTTCTGCTGGCCATTATGAAGAAATTGGGGTTCAATGATACTTGGCTAGGTTGGATTGAAGCCTGCATCTCCTCTTCATCTTTTTCCATCCTTATCAATGGAAGCCCGTATGGAATGATATCCCCTGCTAGAGGTTTGAGGCAAGGGGACCCTTTTTCCCCTTTCCTTTTTATCTTGGGTTCTGAAGTGCTCTGAAGATTGATGCATGAAGCTAGCCTTGATCACATCAATGGTATCAAAATAGCCAGAAACAACCCTGTTATAAATCACTTACTCTTTGCTGATGATCTCCTCATTTTTGGGTAAGCTACCATCTCAGAAGCTCTAAGCATCAAATCATGCCTTGCCAACATCGCCATCGGTCCGTCGACCATAAACACTCACAAATCCTCCATCGGTTTCAGAAGTACACTAACCCCGATTTCATTTACCATTCTTCAAACCCTCCTATACAACCCTAAACCCTCTACTTATATACATCTTGGCCTTCCCATTTTCCCTGGTTCAACTAAACGAGCAGCTTTCCAAAGCATTATAGACCAAGTCCAAAAAAGGATTGATGGCTGGAGAGCTAAAACTCCCTCTCAAGCAGGAAGGCTTGTCCTCATCAAATCTATGGCTGCTGTAATTCCATCATATGCCATGAGCGCCTTCTTGCTCCCTTCTAGTATTAGCATCAAGCTGGATTAGACTTTCAAGAATTTCTAATGGGGTTTCCTCCTTCAAAAACCAAAAATCTCACCCTTAAATCTTGGGACTCTCTTTGCCTCCCAAAGGCTTCTGGTGGTCTTGGCTTCAGAAATGTGAAGGAGGTAAATCTGGCCCTTATTTCCAAGCTTGGTTGGAAGCTCCACAACAAGTTAGACTCAAGTGGCTGTCTCAAATCTGAGGTAAGTATCTCTCTTCGTTCCTTTCTTTCCTCCATCTCATTCTTCCAGGTTTGGAGGTATCCTTTCTTCTATTAATCATCTCCCTAGGAGCTTTGTCATAGAATCCATAAAACACTCTCCCTTGTCTATTTGGGATGCCCCTTGGGTTCCAACTCTCCCTACTTTCATTCCCTCTTCTGCCCCTCACCTTGCATCCCCTCCCAAACCTAGCAGTTTCTGACCTCATCATTCCACAAAGCACTTGGAATTTTCCTTTGCTCCTGTTAAAGAAATCCAAAAAATTCCCATAAGCTCTGAATCCAGCTCTGAGTTCATCTAGACCCCCTCTTCAAATGGCCTCTTCTAGACTAAGTCTGCTCATAGACTCATCAGTACCCCTATAGTTGCTTCTAGCTCAGCTCCCCTTAAGCCTCATATCTGGAAGCTCCTTTGGAAACTTAATATGAATGCTAGGTTGAAACTTTTTTTGTGGAAAATTGCTTGGGACATTGTCCCCTCAAAAGCTAGGATTAGTCTCATTTTGCACATACCCCATTCACACTCCTTTTGTCCCCTCTGCAAAGCTGAAGTTGATTCCCTTCACCACCACTTTTTTAGATGTATTTTTGCTAGAGTTGCCTGGAGACAATCCTTCTGGCCTTTAGATTCCCTATCCTGGAACTCTCTTAGTCTCCAAAGCTGGATCAAAGGTATCATTCTCCCTCATCTTACTTTTGGTATCCCCAAAAAAGAAGCTCATCTCTTTCAAATTTTTGCTTTTGTCTTGTGTGATCTTCTCTGGTTCAGCAGAAACAAAGCAGTGCATAAGGGCAGCATACCTAATATTCTCAAGCTTGCTGACACCATCAAGCAGACTGCTCTAGGTCACTTAGCAGTTGGGAAAATTGCTCCAGAGCCAATCATTGAATCATGGTCCCCTCCATCCAAAGGAGCCTTCAAAATTAACTTCGACACAGCCATAAGGGGCCAATACTCAGCTCAAGCAGCAGTCTGCAGGGACCACTTTGGTACCATCATCTCAGCATGCTCACAAATCAGCCCATCATGTGACCTTACATATGGTGAAGCTCTTGCAGCCTCACTTGCATCATCATTGAAGCTCAAACAATTTATCATTGAGGGAGACTCACAGATTGTGGTTGCTGCCCTGCAGGATCCTTTAACAGTCCACAATTGGACTATAGCAGGAGTCATAGCAGACTCCTTAGACATCATTCCTACCTCCTCTTCTTGGGAGGCAAGGAAAAGCAATAGAAGTGCAAAATTCTGCGCCCACCATGTGGCATATTAGGCCGCGGCTCGAGTTCACTCGGGCTGCATTCCCATTTTTTTCTCCTTTCCCCCTCCTCCCCCTACATGTAGTGGTCTTGCACCACCTTCTATTTCTTTTCCCCCTTGAAGGGGTTGTACTGTTGGTTCCTTTCTAATGCATTTGTATTTACAAAAAAAAAAAAATAATAATAATAATAGTCTAACATTTAACCAAAAGAAAAAAGAAGTTAACCTAACCTTAGTTAGTAATATGCTATTAATAACTATCTAATATTTAATATGCATATTGAATGTTTAGACACTTGGCACCATTTTATGTAGATTGGATGAAATTTCTTCCAAATCCAATTTGGTATTAGGATCCTTTCCATTTCAAAATCCTCAATTTCCTTCATTTAGTGTATTTTGAAGGGTAGTATTGTTTAAGAGTTTTAATGAGGGTAGTGCATTAAATGTATTACCCTTCAAAATGCACTAAATGAAGGAAATTGAGGGATTTTGAAATGGAGAGGATCCTTTTCCATCGATTTGGATGAAATTTTTGTCCATAATAAATATCCCAATTAATTAAAGGTACAATGACTAGTTCACCCCTTTCTCGATGTCGGTGGTGGTTCGAGAAAAAGCATGGCCATTGATCGGTGTTAAATATTGTATATTGGACCCCCCTTGACTTATGTTTGTTAGGCTCTTAGCTGTGTTAATAACTAATGTTTTGTATAGTTTTTAGTATTTTGTGATGTGCAGGTCATTGCATTAAAACATGGCTAGCAAAGGGCAAAAGTGTACTTAAAGAGAAGAAGCTGATTCCTGCCAAGTGCGTTCGACCGCACTTGGTGCGTTCGAACGCACTCACAGTCGCACGCATGCCCAGCCGGCCCTAGTGGTTATCTACGTTCGAACGCAAGGGAACTGCAGTCGAACGCACTCCTAGTTAGCCCTAGCCTTCATAGCAGTTATTTGTGGTCGAACGTGTACCCTCGTTCACCACAAATAATCTCTGCATTTAACGTGTAGTGCGGTCAAACGCAATCCAGTGACCCGTCAACCTATAAATAGGCCTCGATGTATCATTTGTTATTCACGTTTGGGAGATGTCTCTAGGGCCCAAAACTCTCTAAATTGTCGTTTATTTAATTTATGTTTTATTTTACTTTTATTTAGTCTCTTATTCCCTTCACTTTAATTTGTTTATATATATTTATGTTTAGTTCGTATTATTCTGTCTTTTAAGATTTATATTTATTCGTTTCAATGCATTTTAGTGACAAAAGTGTGTTGATTGTTGTTTACAAATCGCCAAACGTCAACACTTGTTGCAACCAGAGATACATCGGATATTCGTCTTCGGACGATTATCCGTTGTGACCTCTTGTAACAGTATTTACTTCGAGTAGTTTGACAAGATTGTGTAGCAACAATAGGATATACATATGTACTTTATCGATAGACGAAAATATGAACAATGTGTTAGCGCTCAGAATATGCCTAGTAGCATAAATGTTTAATAAATATGAGATAAGCATGTTTATATGTTAATTAATTTATTGTGAGGTGGATTAGGGACCTTAGCATTTTTATTTCTTTATTTTATTGCATTTTTTAGCTTAGTTTATTTTTTGCACGTTACCTGTTTGATTTTGGGACTAGGTTAAGATATTATTAGTTTAGGCACTTTAAATTAGTTTTTGACAAAGCCGATTCTCTGTGGGTTCGACACTCGTACTTACACATCCACTCTATTACGATCGACTCGTGCAATTGGCGAGTACAATTAAATTTGTATATCAGCCATTGGCCAAGATAAGAATGCAATAACATCTCCGTGCTTTGGGGCCTTTGGAATCAAAATATCTTAAAACAACATCTTATTGTTTCATTGTTTGGGCTTTAGAGATTTCCATTGTTTTGTTTTCATTCTCCGTTAGTGTATTTAGAAGGATAATATTGTCCAAAAATTTTAACCTAAATGGCACTAACGGGAATGAAGTACATATCATTTCTATTTCACATCATATATATATATAAGCCGAATCATTCTCAGAAATGCTTTAATATTGCGACATATGGCGTGAACCCTTTTTATTCTAATGCTAAACTGGTTTTTTAAAGCATAATTGTAAACCGATTTTTTAAGAGTAAACCGATTTTTAATTAAAAAACCGTTATTAAATTAACGTAATTAATGACAATTAATTATATTTGAAGATTTTTTCATATAAAAATATGCAATAAATTAAGTATTATTAATGTCAAAATCAAATAAGGAAACAAATCATACAAATCAAATTATTATGTATTATTATGTTTAATCACTTTAATACGTATATAACATAATATTATATGTTACAGTTGAATTAGATGAACTAAATGATTCTCCGGTTTTTTCTTTCTAAAACGCTAGAGGTGAAGCTGTGAATTTATTGCCCCTGTGGTGGTAGCGGAGGTAGTGTCGAAAGGATCTTGTGAGATTGGAAAGAGGTGATACCGAGTAGGATGGGAGATTTGGCAGAGGGCTTAGCGCACCTGTGGGGGAATTTTAGTTTGCAGGAAGATGAGAGTGATGAATTGGCGATAGGGGAGGATTCTATGGCTTCTCTGTTATCCCGGGGTTCAATGTGTGTGGTGGGCAAGCTACTAGCAAACCGGATAGTGGGAAAAGAAGTCATCAAAACTCCTCTGATCCAGGCATGGCAACCTTTGGGGAGGGTGACGTTTAAGAATCTGGGAATTAATATATTCCTCATTGAGTTCGAATATGAATGGGACAAAGCACGAATCATGGAGGGTCGGCCTTGGACTTTTGATCGTCATATGGTCTCCTTTGTCGAATATAATGGAGTCACACCCATTGCACTTGTGGATTTTGATAAGGCGGCCTTTTGGGTGAGGATGTTCAACCTCCCTCTTGCTTGCATGGGGAAAGAGGTTGGTCACAGGATTGGGTCGACAATTGGGGAAGTGAAGGAGGTCGACGTGGGAGATGATGGTGTCGGCTGGGGAGAGTTCCTGAGGGTGCGAGTTGTTCTGGACCTTTCAAAGCCTATCCCTAGGGGAAGAACAATCCATGTAAGAGACAAAACTATTTGGGTTCGGTTTCAATATGAAAAGAGCCCAAGGTTTTGTTTCAAATGTGGAGTAATAAGGCATGGCAGTAGGGGATATGGGGTGAGTGGTGGGCGTAGGACCACTAGTGGTGGGACAGAGAACGAGTACGGGCTCTGGCTGAGGGTGTCGTCTCCAAATCGCAGGATGGGTCCACACGGAGGAGGGCCAACAGGCGAATGAAGGGGTCAAACAAACATGGGTCATTTCGGTGAATTAGAGGAGGGTATCCGGAGAAGGTTTGCTGATGATGATGATGGCCATTCAGAGTCGGCAGCCAAGAGCGGTGGGGGTTCCTCTGAGTTTACAGCAGGTCCGGCGAGAAGCATATCGAGGATCCTCATTAAGGAATCAAATCAAATGGAGGCCGGATATCACGCTATTATGAATGAAAATTTGAGTGTCTTAAGGGAAGAAATCAACGAGGGGGACCATTTTGGGAAGACAGCTATGGAGACGGTTACTAAAGGGGAAGGGAGCTTAAAAAGGAGTGTTTTAAGGGAAGAAATAAAATAGGGGGATTGTTATGGGAAGACAACTATGGAGACGGTTACTATAGGGGAAGGGAGTTTAAAAAGGAGTGTGGTCGAAAAAGATGCAGCTAACCAAAATGAAAGGGATCTTCTTCCCAAGAATGGTAAGAGTATTTACGTTGGGCAATGGGATTCCATAAAAGAAAAGATGGTATGGGGCATAGTAGACAAGGAGGTGCATGGGCCCAGGTGTACTCCACCATTTCTTAACAGCTCAATGGCTGGAGGCCCCACCAAGGAAATTTTGAGACACCTGGCACTGAGCTCACCAAGTTTTACTTTTGGAGCTACTCCTTCTAAGTCCAGTAAATCATTATCTTCACCAACACAAAGGACTGTAAAGGTGTCGAGAAAAACATCTGAACAGAGGAAGGGGGCTAAAGCAGAAGGAGGAGATCCTGGTCCAGCTAAAAGGAAAACAGTGGGTAGAGTTGTAGAGGACCCCATTATAGGTGGCAAGCGAAACAGAAAAGAGGAAAAGGATGGGAAATTCCATGAAGACAGTTTAGCGATGGCTGATGTACAGTCCCACTACTTGCAATGAGTCTGTTAAGCTGGAACTACCGAGAGCTTAGGAACCCTCGTGCAGTTCGTGACCTTCGCCGCATGGTGAGGGAGAAGAAGCCCAAAGTGGTTTTCATCATGGAAACCAAGATGAGCCATAAACGAGTAGATTTTCTTAAGACTAAATTGGGAATGGAAAATCTTTTTGCTATTGATAGTGTGGGGAGAAGTGGTGGATTATGCCTTTTGTGGAAGAATGGAGTATACATTACTTTAATAAACTATAGTAGGAGGCACATCAACGTGAAGGTGAAGATGGAGGCAGGGGCGATGGAATGGAAACTCACATGTTTTTACGAAAATCCAGATGTTACAAAAAGAAAGGAATCATGGGCTTTGCTTAGGCATCTCTCTCATTTACCCCCGGCACCTTGGCTTTGTATGGGTGATTTTAATGAGATATTGAACCTGACTGAGCAACGAGGGGCTGTGTTTAAAACGAGAAAGCAAATGGAAGATTTTCAGAATGCTTTGGAAGATTATTCTTTTAGTGACTTGGGTTTTTGTGGCCCAAGTTTCACTTGGAACAATGGGAGGGGTGGAGCAGCTTTCACCCAAGAAAGGTTGGACAAGGTGGTAGCAAACATGGAATGGTGTGCAAAATTCAGATATGTGAAGGTGGAAGTTTTGGCGAGATGTAGTTCTGATCACCACCCTCTTCTTATTACTGCAGCATGTGAGGAGTACCATAACCAGGGAAGGAGAGGAAATTTCCGTACTGAGGAAAGTTGGAAGACGTTTCCTGAGTACAAGGAAACAATGAGCAACATATGGAGATCCAGGTATAGGTGGAGAAACCCCACGGATAATATTAAGAGGAAGTTGGTGGCTTGTCAAAGACCCATTTTAAAGTGGATAAAAAAACAAAAAATAGCAACGGATGACCTCATAAAGGAGAAGACCCATGAACTGGAGAACATGTAAAAAGGGGGTGTTCCTGTGGACCTTGAAGCAAAAAGGGTACTCACTGATGATATCCATGGACTCCTAGAACAACAAGAATTAAAGTGGAAGCAAAGGGCTAAGGAAGACTGGCTACGCCATGGGGACCGCAATACTAAGTTTTTCCATGCTTGCGCATCACAATGGAAGTGGGGAAATAGTATAACAGCTGTTTTGGATGGCAGGGGGAGGAACTGTAATTCACCAACGGAGGTAGAGGAGGCCTTTGTTTCTTACTATGAAGAGTTGTTCAAGTCTGAAGGGGTCCACAATGTTGATAGTTGCATCAATGCAGTAAAAAAGAAACTCACACCTGAGATGGCAGTTGCTTTGTTGGCTGAGTTCACCACGGAGGAGGTCCATGTAGCCCTTCAAGATATGCCCTCAAATAAGGCACCTGGGCCAGACGGGTACATAGCTGATTTTTACAAGCTTCACTGGGATGTGGTGGGTAGGGAGGTTTGTGATGCAGCCCTTCATTTTTTTAATTCATCATGTCTTGATGGGTCTATTAATTCTACCAATATTGTTTTGATTCCTAAGCCTATGTAATGTGCTTTACAAGATTTTTTTCTAAAGTATTGGCCAACCGTCTAAAAGTGGTGCTTCCTCATGTAATATCTCCGAATCAAAGTGCCTTCATTCCAGGTAGATTGATAACGGACAACATCTTGGTGGCATATGAAACATTACACTCCATGCACACTCGCATGTGGAGCAAAGTGGGATATATGGGAATCAAACTGGACATGAGTAAGGCTTATGACAGGGTGGAATGGTGTTTTTCGGAGGTAGTCATGCATAAAATGGGGTTTCCTAGTCGGTGGATCAATCTTGTCATGGAGTGTGTGAGAACAGTTAAATATGCCATTACTGTGAATGGCCAGTCAGTGGGAAATATAACACCTTCGAGAGGCCTTCGAAAATAATTTTTCTCATTTGTGCGGAGGCTCTCAGTTCTATGCTCAGTCAAGCAGAGAAAACTGGTGTTATTATCGGAGTTCCTACTTCCAAACGAGGGTCACATATTAGCCACCTGTTTTTTGCAGATGACAGCCTGCTTTTTTGCAAGGCAAACTCAGTGGAATGGAGAAGACTTACTAAGATCTTGGATAGATATGCAGCTACCTTGGGGCAAAAGTTAAATCAAGATAAGACCTCCTTATTTTTTAGTCGCAATACTAGCACTGAAAAAAGGGAGGAGATCTCTCGGCTCTCGGGGTTAAAGGCAACGGAGCGTTATGAAAAGTATTTAGGCTTGCCAACATTGGTGGGGAAGTCGCGATCCAAGGCTTTCAAAAGTGTCAAGGATAGGGTGTGGAACTACCTACAAAGTTGGAAAGTTAAATTTCTATCCCAAGCGGGAAAGGAAATTTTGTTAAAGGCTGTGGTCCAAGCCATTCCCACTTATTGTATGAGTGTCTTTCTCCTTCCTAAAAGCATCTGCAAGGAGATCAATAGTCTGATGCAAAAATTTTGGTAGGGTCATAAGGAGAATGGTACTAAGATACATTGGATGAGTTAGGAACGGATGGGGGTTCCAAAGAATAAAGGAGGGTTGGGTTTTAGAGACTTGGTTTTGTTTAACAAAGCTCTTCTAGCCAAGCAAGTTTGGAGGCTTTTGAAGCAACCGGAGTCTTTGGTGGCTAAAATTTTCAAAGCAAAGTATCATTCATCATGTCCAATACTAGAAGCCACTTTGGGAAAGAAGCCGTCTCTCGCATGGAGGAGCCTTATAGCTGCTCAAGATGTTGTAAAGAAATGAGTAATATGGAGAGTAGGTGATGGAAAAAGCATCAAGGTGTGGGGGGATCGGTGGCTTCCTACACCATCATTTTACAAAGTACAATCTACTCAAAAACATCTCTCGGCTAATGCTCATGTTTATGATCTCATAGACCAAATATCTGGTCGTTGGAAGGCGGCCCTTATTGCCGAAGAATTTTGTAAGAAGGAGGCAGATGTAATCATAAATATCCCAATAAGTCCCTGGAAGCCAAAGGACTAAATGATATGGAGGTGTACCCCCAATGGAGTGTTCACTGTCTGCAATGCATACCATATGGAGGTTGAAAGACAAGATGTGACGCGGGGTGAATGCTCCAACCCAGGGAATGAAGACGTATGGAAGATTTGCTGGCAACTAAAGGTTCCAAATGCCGTCAAGATGTTCCTTTGGCGTGCTTGCCATAATCTCCTCCCAACAAAAGAAAATTTGATGCGTAGGGGAATTGTCAAAGAGGACATGTGTCCCATTTGCCTGAGAGACAAGGAGACCATTGAACATTCACTGTGGGAATGCCCGTCTGCAGTTGAAGTCTGGAATTGAGGGCCGGTTAGCTTGCAGAAAAGCCAAGCTCAAAGGAAGAGTTTTCTGGAACTGTTCAAAATGGTGAGAAGCAGGTGTATAAGGAAAGAGATAGAGCTCCTCGTTGTCACAGCCAGACGAGTTTGGCTCCGAAGAAATGATGTAGTACATGGGGGCTTTTTGACTCACCCTTCACAGATCATGGTTGAAGCCTCTAAGGCTTTGGAAGATTACCAAAGGGTAAATGGAGATCAAACAAATGAGGGAAGACAAGCAGCTATAGCAGAGGTGATAAGATGGAAGCCACCCTAGGAAAACATGGTAAAGATCAATTGGGATGCAGGTATTGATTCAATGAGAGGGGTCGTGGGAGTAGGGGTTCTGGCCAGAGATTCACAAGGTAGCTACTTGAGTGCGTGTAGTGTGACTGCAAGTCTGAAGATTTCCCCTATTTTTGCTGAAGCCTTTGCTGCTATGCATGCTACGATTTTCGCACAAAGGAAGGAGTACACGAGGATTATTTTTGAAGGTGATGTAGCAACTATTGTTGGTGAAGTTAACTCAAACAGTCCATGTGAGAGTAGTTATGGGCACTTCATTGAAGATGTTAAGGCTGGGCTGGTTTTATTGGGAAATTGCAAGTTTGATCATGTCAAAAGGGAGGCCAATATGGTAGCCCATACATTAGCCAAAGCTGCATGTAAGCGTGTCACGGGATCCATTTGGTGGCACTGTACTCCATCTTTTTTAGATGGTATTATCAAGGAGGGTATGTCTCCTTCTCGATGATTTTTGCTCTTTTATGAGCTTAATAATATTATCTCAAATTCTCAAAAAAGATGAACTAAATGATATGATGTAGAAATAAAATAGAAAAAAATTTCATTGCGTTATTAATAAAAAATAATAATAATAATAAAAACCTGTTTTTTATTAGGCATAACGATTATTAATCAAAATTTTCATTGCATTATTTTTTATTTTTTTTAAATATATAATTGTATATTAATGATTAATTGTATAGATTGTCAAATTACTCAACATAATGATTAGATATTTATTTTTTATTTCATTAGCAAAAATAATTTTTATAATATAATATATATATATCATTAACATTCTATGAACAATTATATATTCGATGCCCAAATCAAAGTGTAAAATCATAACAATCATCTTGGGGCATATCTTTCCTTAGTATCCATTAGTTTTTAAAATCGTTAATTGTTCAATATAACATACTTTTTATTTGACATTTAGGATTCTAACCCATTAATTAATCCACACGTCATTAATTTGCGTTATTAATTGCATTAACTATATTATAATCCATGTACTCTTCTTGCTAATTTTTTCTCTTTATACAATTCATTTTAAATCATATATAATTATAGGAACAAATATTTAATTTTTTTATTTTATTTAAAGAGGTGAGATATATTTTTATGAATCTTTTTAACTTATAATGAAAAATGATGTATTTAAATTTTAATATTTTCATCTATGTTTTTGCCCTATTTTTACTGTCACAAACAAATTGATCAATGAATTGTCAATCAGAAACGGCAGTCCTGTGCTTAAGCGATTTTGCCTTCACAATTTTTTTTTTTAATAGCTAAACCTATTTTTTAAGACAAAAATTTTTAATTGGTTTTTAGTAAAAAAAAATCGGTCATTAATTAATGTTATTAATTGTGTTAATTATATTTAAAGAATTTTCTAAATATAAATTATTCAATAAATTAATGTCTTAAAAAACTGGTCATTAATTAACTTTACTAATTGCGTTAATTGTATTTCAAGAGTTTTTTATATATAAATTATTCAATAAATTAAGTATTACTAATTTTTAAATTAAATAAGGAAACAAATAATATAAATCAAATATTATGTATTAATACGTTTAGTCAATTTAATAATTTTTTTCTTTTTATGATTTGCCTCTGCAGCAGGACAATCCCACAAAAGATGTCAAGTAGTCTTCATCTCTACTACACGTAGGGGCCACGATGGATCCTCTGCAATTTCTTGTCTGACCAAAAATAAATCCAAGAAAATAAATTAAGGAGACGTGAGATTTGCTATAAATCCGTGAAAGCTTAAGGTTTGAAAGTTAATCACAAATTCCACGTGAGGGGCTGTGACGATTTCCAAGCAATAATCCTAAGTATAACATGTGGCTAAGTTTTTCTTTAGGGACTAAGAATAAATCCAAAAAACATAGACTGACATAACTTGTCTCAATATATACCAAGACTCCTCCCTTCAAGTCCTCCTCATGCAAATTGCTTCTTAATTTCCACACACACATACATAGGACCACATGACATGATGCCAATTTTTATTTTTTTTTTTCTTTTGCAAGTCATATAATCGATAAAGCGTGTGGAATTCTGGATATCCACGTACTCACAATAAATTCAAAAGAAAAATTCACTTAATTTGGGAAATAAAGAAGATATATAATTGTCGTCCACTTTGGGATTGAAAGTTTATATTAATACATTTAGGATTCTAAAAAACAAAAAAAGACGTCATATATATAAAACCGATTTTTTCTTAAAACTCGGTACCGGTTTGTACTTAAAAAATCGGTCATTAAATTAGCATAATTAATAACATTTAATTACATTTGAAGAGTTTTCCATATATAAATATGCAATAAATTAAATATTATTAATGTCAAAATCAAATAAGGAAACAGATAATACAAATGAAATTATTATGTATTATTATGTTTAATCACTTTAATATGTATATAACATAATATTATATGTTATAGTTGAATTAGATGAACTAAATGATGGGATGTAGAAATAAAATAGAAAAAACTTTCATTGCATTATTTTTTATTTTTTTTAAATATATAATTGTATATTAATGATTAATTGTATAGATTGCCAGACTTGTGCTCAACATAATGATTATGTATTTATTTTTTATTTCATTAGGAAAAATAATATATATATGATTAGTATTCTACGAACAATTATATGGTCGATGTCCAAACCAAAGTGTAAAATCACAGCGGTTATCTTAGGGCTTATTTATGCTTAGTGTCCATTAGTTTATAAGATCGTTAATTGTTCGATTTAACTTGCTTTTTGTTTGATAATTTTTCAAGGCCTATTCGCCGATGAAATTTTTTTTTCTATGATTTACACGAATTTATACGTTGAGTAATATATTAGTGTATAACCTTTAGTATGTCTTTTTTATTTAAAAATGTGTGATTTTTTTTTTTTTGTTGCAACATATAAAGAAAAGCACGATAGAAATGTATTTAAATTTTGAAATTAAACTATTACAAAGAATCTCGCACGTACTTTTTTCTACAATCAAAGTACTTTTTGAATATTCATAATTTTGAGTTTTATTTATATTGAAAGCTAATAAGTATTACACCAACAATATTAGAATTTCCTTCTAATTTTATATTAAAGTTTTGATTAAGCAAAATTCAAGTTTTTCTCTTACAATTATGAAAAGTAAATTTCATAATATTTATAAAAAGTACAATTATAATATAACCTTAAAAATCCTGCACGTTGTGCGGGTTAAAAGCTTGTGAATATAATTACTAAATGGCAATCTTTTTTGGTTATTGTGCATTTCCCTACAAACAAACAACAAGAACAGGAACAAGAAGGGGATGGAAAAGATCCAGCACTAGGACTAAGTCTAGCATAGGATTATGGATAATGTGGAAGACTTTGATTATATTTATAGATAATGTCGTATTCGACATTTAGGATTCTAAAAAACAAAAAAGACGTCATATGTAGACATACATATATAACCGGTTTTTTCTTAAATAATCAGTCTTTAATTAACGTCATTAATTGCATTAATTATATTTCAATATAATTCACATGTCATTAATTTGCATTATTAATTGCGTTAACTATATTATAACCTATGTATTCTTTTTACTAATTTTTATTCTTTATACTATTCATTTTAAATCATATATATTTGTAGGAACAAAGATTTATTTTATTTTTTAAATTCAAAGAGGTAAGATACATTTTTTTACACCTTTTTAACTTATAATGAAAAATTATGTGTTTAAATTTAGTTTTTTCATCACTGTTTTTGCCCTATTTTTACCATCACATACAAAACAATGAACAATAAATTAGAAATCACCGTTATTTCTTCTTAAGTGATTTTGCCTTCGCAATTTTGTTTTAAAAGCTAAACCGATTTTTTAAGGCATAAATTTTTTACCGGTTTTTCTTAAAAACCGGTCATTAATTAACGTTATTAATTGCGTTAATTATATTTGAAGAGTTTTCTTATATATAAATTATTCAATAAATTATAGTCTTAAAAAACTGGTCATTAATTGCGTTAATTGTGTTTCAAGATTTTTCTATATATAAATTATTCAATAAATTAAGTATTATTAACTTTCAAATTAAATAAGAAATCAAATAATATAAATCAAATTATTATTTATTAATACGTTTAGTCAATTTAATAATTTTTTTCTTTTTTTGATTTTCCTATGCAACTGGACAATCCCACAAAAGATGTCAAGCAGTCTTCGTCTCTACTCCGCGTAGGGGCCATGACGGATGCTCGGCAATTTCTTAACTGACAAAAAATAAATCCAAGAAAATAAAGGAGACATGAGATTTGCTATAAATCCGTGAAAGCTTAAGGTTTGGAAGTTAATCTTAAATTCCACATGGGGGTGACGATTTCCATAATAATCCAAGTTTATCATGTGGCTAAGTTTTCTTGAGGGACTAAGAATAAATCCAAAAACATAGACCAACATAACTTATCTCAATACCAAGACTCCTCCTTCAAGTCCTCTTCATGCAAATTGCCCATGACATGATGTCAATTTTTTTTTTGGTCTTTTGCAAGTCATATAATCAATAAAGCGTGTGGAATTATAGGATATCCATGTACTCACAATAAATCCAAAAGAAAAATCCACTTAATTTGGGAAATAAAGAAGATATATAATTGCCGTCCACTTTGGGATTGAAAGTTTATATTAATACATTTAGGATTTTAAAAACAAAAAGATGTCATATATATAACTGGTTTTTCTTAAAAATCGGTCATTAATTAATTTAGCCATTAATTGCGTTAATTATATTTCAATATAATCCACATGTCATTAATTTGCATTATTAATTAATTCTTATAATCCATGTATTCTTCTTGCTAATTTTTTCTCTTTATACTATTCATTTTAAATCATATATAATTATAGGAACACAGATTTAATTTTTTATTTTATTTAAAGAGGTGAGATATATTTTTATGCATCTTTTTTACCTATAATGAAAAATTATGTATTTAAATTTTAATATTTTCATCTATGTTTTTGCCCTATTTTTACTGTCACAAACAAATTGAACAATGAATTGAAAATCAGAAACGTCGTTCCTGTTCTTAAGCGATTTTGCCTTCACAAATTTTTTTTTTTTAATAGCTAAACATGTTTTTTAAGACATAAATTTTTAACTGGTTTTTCTTTAAAAAAAATCGGTCATTAATTAACGTTATTAATTGCGTTAATTATATTTCAAGAGTTTTTTATATATAAATTATTCAATAAATTAAGTATTATTAATTTTTAAATTAAGTAAGGAAACAAATAATATAAATCAAATTATTATGTATTAATACGCTTAGTCAATTTAATAAATTTTGTTCTGTTTATGATTTGCCTCTGCAATTGGACAATCCTACAAAAGATGTCAAGTAGTCTTTGTCTTTACTCCGCGTAGGGGCCACGACGGATCCTCAGTAATTTTTTGACTGACCAAAAGTAAATCCAAGAAAATAAATTAAGAAAACGTGAGATTTGCTATAAATCCGTGAAAGCTTAAGGTTCGGAAGTTAATCATAAATTCCACGTGACGCGTTGTGACGATTTCCAAGTAATAATCCTAAGTATAACATGTGGCTAAGTTTTTCTTTAGGGACTAAGAATAAATCCAAAAAACATAGACCGGCATAACTTGTCTCAATATATACCAAGACTCCTCCCTTCAAGTCTTCTTCATGCAAATTGCTTCTTAATTTCTACACACACATATGTATAGGACCACATGACATGATGCCAATTTTTTTTTTTTTTTTTTCTTTTGCAAGTCATATAATCGATAAAGCATGTGGAATTCTGGATATCCACATACTCACAATAAATTCAAAAGAAAAATTCACTTAATTTGGGAAATAAAGAAGATATATAATTGCCATCCACTTTGGGATTGAAAGTTTATATTAATACATTTAGGATTCTAAAAAAAAAAAAAAGACGTCATATATATAAGACCAATTTTTTCTTAAAAACTCAGTACCGATTTGTACTTAAAAAATCGGTCATTAAATTAACGTAATTAATGACATTTAATTATATTTGAAGAGTTTTTCATATATAAATATACAATAAATTAAGTATTATTAATGTCAAAATCAAATAAGAAAACAGATAATACTAATGAAATTATTATGTATTGTTATGTTTAATCATGTTAATATGTATATAACATAATATTATATATTATAGTTGAATTAGATGAACTAAATGATAGGATGTCGAAATAAAATAGAAAAAATTTCGGTGCATTATTATTTATTTTTTTAATATATAATTGTATATTAATGATTAATTGTATAGATTGTCATATTTTTACTCAACATAATGATTAAGTATTTATTTTTTTATTTCATTAGCAAAAATAATATATATATGATTAGTATTCAGAATTATATGTTCGATGTCCAATCAAAGTGTGAAATCACAATGGTCATCTTAGGGCTTATTTTTGCTTAGTGTCCATTAGTTTATAAGATCGTTAATTGTTCAATTTAACTAGCTTTTTGTTTGATATTTTTTCAAGGCCTATTCACCAATGAGATTGTTTTTTTATTTGTATGATTTACTCGAATTTATATGTTAAGTAATATATTAGTATATAACCTTTAATATGTCCTTTTTATTTAAAAATGCGTGATTTTTTTTTGTTACAACATATAAAGAAAAACTCGATAGAAATGTATTTAAATTTTGAAATTAAACCATTACAAAGAATCTCGTGCGTACTTTTTTCTACAATCAAAGTACTTTTTCGAATGTTCATAATTTTGAGTTTTATTTATATTGAAATCTAATAAGTATTACACTAACAATATTAGAATTTCTTTCTAATTTTATATTAAAGTTTCCATTATGCAAAATTCAAGTTTTCCTCTTACAATTATGAAAAGTAAATTTCATAATACTTATAAAAAGTACAATTATAATTAGGGAGTGTAAACAGGCCTAGCTTGGGCGAGCCTGGGTTGCTCGGGCTCGGCTAGTTTATTTTTGGCCTAGGCTCGAGCTCGAGTCGAGCATGGCTTTGCTGCTCGAGCTCGGCTTGTTTATTTTTGGCCTAGGCTCGAACTCAACAAACGCACCAAGATCGGTGCCAAACCGTCATACCCAGAGAACCTCCAGATCGACAGAACCCAAACCACCGTCGTTTCTGGACCACCCCAACCGTCTGGAAGAAAGAGGGACTCAACGATGAGAAAGAGATCATCTAATCAGACCCAACCCTACCCAAACCAAATCAAACTCCCCGCTGGACCACACCAAACAATCGTCACTGTTTGAGAGAGAGAGAGAGAGAGGGCGAGCTAGCATTTTTTTCTTGAGTCGACGAGCGAGAGGAAGATGTTAGATGTTTAAGGAAAGGGAATAAGGAGGTGAGGAAACAAAAGAGCAAGGCACGAGTAAATGACAGACGAGGCTTCTAAAAGCAAATGAGAAACGAAAGAGCAAGGCTTCTGATTGAGGAGATAGGCTTCTGAGGAAATGAGAGAAGAAGATAGAAGCGCAGAGATATTTGGGGCATAAAGGGGCACGTGTATGGTGGAGAATGATACACTGGAGATGAGAAGACTAAGCATGGAGAGACATTAGCTGGCATGCATAGAGTCACATACATGAGTAATAAGTGGTTCTGTGGCATTTAATATTCGAACGGTTGGGTCACTTAATAAAGACGTGCATAATACAGAATTTCTTAATGCCACTGGCATATATGCACAGTATGCACTCGATGGCTTATTGTTTTATATATAATATAATATAATATTATATATGAGCTGATTCTCGAGCTTAATTAAGTCGAGTCGAGTCGAGCTTGCTTTGTTTAATATTCGAGCCAAGATTTGTGTTTACGAAGCGCTTCATTTAATATTAAGTCGAACCGAGGCAGGCTGAGCTTGCTTGACGCTCACTCATAATACCCCTAATTATAATATAACCCTAAAAATCCTGCACGTTGCACGGGTTATAAACTTGTGAATATAATTACTAAATTGCAATCTTTTTTGGTTACTATGCATTTCCCTACAAACAAACAACAAGAACAGGAATAGGAAGGGGAAGGAAAAGATCCAGCACTAGGACTAAGTCTAGCAAAGGATTATGGATAATGTGGAAGACTTTGATTATATTTATGGATAATGTCGTATTAGACATTTAGGATTCTAAAAAATGAAAAAGACGTCATATATAGACATATATATAACCGGTTTTTTCTTAAAAAATCGGTCTTTAATTAATGCCATTAATTGCGTTAATTATATTTCAATATAATTCACATATCATTAATTTGCATTATTAATTGTGTTAACTATATTATAACCTATGTATTCTCCTTACTAATTTTACTCTTTATACTATTCATTTTAAATCATATATACTTGTAGGAACAAAGATTTATTTTATTTTTTTAATTTAAAAAGGTAAGATACATTTTTATACATCTTTTTAACTTATAATGAAAAATTATGTGTTTAAATTTTACTTTTTTCATCTCTGTTTTCTCCCTATTTTTACCATCACATATAAATGGAACAATGAACTACAAATCAAAAACGCCATTCACATTATTAAGTGATTTTGCCTTTGCAATTTTTTTTAAAAAACCTAGACCGGTTTTTTAAGGCATAAATTTTTAACCGATTTTTCTTAAAAACCCGGTCATCAATTAACGTTATTAATTGCGTTAATTATATTTAAAGAGTTTTTCTATATATAAATTATTCAATAAATTAAGGTATTAAAAAACCGGTCATTAATTAATGTTATTAATTGCGTTAATTGTATTTCAAGATTTTTCTATATATAAATTATTCAATAAATTATGTATTATTAACTTTCAAATTAAATAAGAAAACAAATAATATAAATCAAATTATTATGTATTAATACGTTTAGTCAATTTAATAATTTTTTCTTTCTTTTTTGATTTTCCTTTGCAATTGGACAATCCCACAAAAGATGTCAAGTAGTTTTCGTCTCTACTCCATGTAGGGGCCATGACGGATCCTCAGCGAATTCTTAACTGACAAAAAATAAATTCAAGAAATAAAGGAGACATAAGATTCGCTATAAATCCCTGAAAGCTTAAGGTTTGGAAGTTAATCTTAAATTCCACGTGGGGGGCCATGACGATTTCCATGTAATAATCCTAAGTTTGTCATGTGGCTAAGTTTTTCTTGAAGGACTAAGAATAAATCCAAAAAACATAAACCAACATAAATCCAATAAAGAAAAATATAGTCAATTTTTCGACATATGTATAGGACCCCATGACATGATGTCAATTTTTTGTTTTTTTCTTTTGCAAGTCATATAATTAATAAAGTGTGTGGAATTATGGATATCCACGTACTCATAATAAATCCAAAAGAAAAATTCACTTAATTTAGGAAATAAAGAAGATATATAATTGCCGTTCACTTTGGGATTGAAAGTTTATATTAATACATTTAGGATTTTAAAAAACAAAAAAGATGTCATATATATATAACCGGTTTTTTCTTAAAAAATTAGTCATTAATTAGCGCCATTAATTGTGTTAATTATATTTCAATATTATCCACATGTCATTAATTTGTGTTATGAATTGCATTAACTATATTATAATCTATGTATTCTTCTTGCTAATTTTTTCTTTTTATACTATTCATTTTAAATCTTATATAATTATAGGAACAATGATTTAATTTTTTATTTTATTTAAAGAGGTGAGATATATTTTTATGCATCTTTTTAACCTATAATGAAAAATGATGTGTTTAAATTTTAATATTTTCATCTATGTTTTTGCCCTATTTTTACACCTACAAACAATAAATTGAAAATGAACAAATCGTAAACGTATTCCTATTCTTAAGCGATTTTGCCTTCACATTTTTTTTTTTTTAATAGCTAAACATGTTTTTTAAGACATAAATTTTTAACTGGTTTTTCTTAAAAAAATCGGTCATTAATTAACGTTATTAATTGCGTTAATTATATTTAAAGAGTTTTTTATATATAAATTATTCAATAAATTAAGGTCTTAAAAAACTGGTCATTAATTGACGTTATTAATTGCGTTAATTGTATTTCAAGAGTTTTTTATATATATAAATTATTCAATAAATTAAGTATTATTAATTTTTAAATTAAATAAGGAAACAAATAATATAAATCAAATTATTATGTATTAATACATTTAGTCAATTTAATAAATTTTTTTCTTTTTATGATTTGCCTTTGCAACTAGACAATCCCACAAAAGATATCAAGTAGTCTTCGTCTCTACTCCGTGTAGGGGCCATGACGGATCCTCAGCAATTTTTTGACTAACCAAAAATAAATCGAAGAAAATAAATTAAGGAGACGTGATATTTGCTATAAATCCATGAAAGCTTAAGGTTTAGAAGTTAATCATAAATTTCATGTGAGGGGCTGTGACGATTTCCAAGTAATGATCCTAAATATAACATGTGGCTAAGTTTTTCTTTAGAAACTAAGAATAAATCCAAAAAATATAGACTGACATAACTTGTCTCAATATATACCAAGACTCCTCCCTTCAAGTCCTCTTCATGCAAATTGCATCTTAATTTCCACACACACATATATATAGGACCACATGACATGATGTCAATTTTTTTATTATTCTTTTTTCTTTTGCAAGTCATATAATCAATAAAAGCGTGTGGAATTCTGGATATCCACTTACTCACAATAAATCCAAAAGAAAAATTCACTTAATTTGGGAAATAAAGAAGATATATAATTGCCGTCCACTTTGGGATTGAAAGTTTATATTAATACATTTAGGATTCTAAAAAACAAAAAAGACATCATATATATAAAGAGAGCCCCTATGGTCCGGTCGTGGTGTAAACACCCCACTTTATAGCACCTAATTCCCACATGACACCTCATTAAGTGCAAAAAATAAAATAAGCTCACCCACACCAAATCAAAATGAGAAATACCTAAACCAAACAAAAACTCACGCAACATGAAAGACGAAAAACCCACGCAGCATGAAAGACTCGGCCAGACTCACCCTGGTCGTGGGTCTGGCCAGACCCACGCCGATAGTGGGTCTAGCCTCTCGCCGGCAATGACCCAACAACGAACGCACCGTGACCCGTCAAAATCCACCTCTAAACTCGATTCTAATGCCTAAAATCTGTTTTCAATGCCTCAAAAATCGTTTCTAATGCATCAAAACTCGTTTTTGGATTCAAAATGAAAACCTAGAGAAAAAAGTTAACCCTTTAGTCACTTTATCACTCTAAAGGCCGAAAAAAATGGCTCTGACATCGGAAAATTGCCTGAGTAGATGACTCAGGAGAGAAGGAAGAAGAAAAAAAGAAAAAAGAGAACAAACCTCCATGGCATCCTGTTGCAGCTGGAAGAAGAAAAGAAAAAAGAGAAGGAAGAAGAAGAAGGTGTAGCGTGGAGAGAAGGAAGAAAAAGAGAAAAAAAATGAGAGAAGTGATGAAATGATGGTGTCGGCAGGCATGAAGATAGAGGAAAAGAAGAAAAGAAAAAAAAGAAATCAATCTAGTGTATTTAGACTTATGATATTTTGGTGTAATTTTTCAGCTTTTGCTGACCTGTTTATCAAGGATTGGGTGCTGTAAAAGTGGTCTTTTACAGCACATTCGGACCAAAGTTTAATTCATATATAAAATCGATTTTTTTTTAAAAACTCGGTACTGGTTTGTACTTAAAAAATCAGTCATTAAATTAGCGTAATTAATGACATTTAATTATATTTGAAAAGTTTTTCATATGTAATTATGCAATAAATTAAGTATTATTAATGTCAAAATCAAATAAGGAAACAGATAATACAAATGAAATTACTATGTATTATTATGTTTAATCACTTTAATATGTATATAACATAATATTATATGTTATAGTTGAATTAGATGAACTAAATGATAGGATGTAGAAATAAAATAGAAAAAAATTTCGTTGCATTATTTTTTATTTTTTAAAATATATAATTGTATATTAATGATTAATTGTATAGATTGTCAGATTTTTACTCAGCATAATGATTATGTATTTATTTTTTATTTCATTAACAAAAATAATATATATATGATTTGTATTCTATAAACAATTATATGTTCGATATCCAAATCAAAGTGTAAAATCACAGCGGTCATCTTAGGGCTTATTTTTGCTTAGTGTCCATTAGTTTATAAGATCATTAATTGTTCGATTAAACTTGCTTTTTATTTGATATTTTTTTAAGGCCTATTCGCCAATGAGATTTTTTTTTTTTTTAATTTGTATGATTTACTCGAATTTATATGTTGTGTAATATTTTAGTGTATAACCTTTAGTATGTCATTTTTATTTAAAATGCGTGATTTTTTTTTTTTTACAACATATAAAGAAAAGCTCGATAAAAATATATTTAAATTTTGAAATTAAACTATTACGAAGAAGGAATACGTACAATACAGTTGTTGAGACTTGCATGTACTTCATCTCTCCATTTTGTTAGAGATCCTTCTTTTCAATCTTTTCTTGTGGTGTGGGTAATTCGGCCAACGCTCCAATACTACACACATGAATCAGTCATGATGATGTGTAGTTTTTTTGTGTCTTTGTGATTGATACACCACAAATCCTACGCGAAAGTAAGAAATATCAACCCTAAATGCTGATGTAAGATAAATAGATTTTTTAAAGCGAGAGGACCTTAATTTTCTTTTCACGTGCTTATTACTGTTGAACATATATATATATATATATATATATATATATATATATATGTATAAACGGACAACTTAAGAATAGAGAAAGAGGTATAGTGCATGTGCATGGTCCCACTTATGAATAAGTTTCCTGTATCATATGTTTTGAATAGTATAAAACAATATATTTGTACGTGCTTATGACTATTCAACATTAATTGAACATACTTTTTTTTTTTTTTTTCTATATATAAACGGACAACTTAAGAATAGAGAAATAGGTACAGTGCATGGTCCCACTTACGAATAAGTTTCTTGTATCATATGTTTTGAATAGTAAACAACAAAATATTTGTGATGGATGACTGAAAGGAAGGAAGAAAGGCACTTTAATGGCGAATCTCAGACTCAGTCGGTATCCAAATGCTTGTGGCGTTCATTAAATTATGATCCCATTGCGTCAAAACATTTGACATTTTTCTACATTGCACCCAACTCCCTCCCAGAAAGTCAACATCGCCAAACCCACAGGCCACAACTGGCAGAGGATTTAAAATTCTGAAAATAGATAGAACTACATTAAATTTATATACCGAGATCGTTCCAAAGTTGTTGACGATTCTTTGTTTGATCATATATTTCCATTGTTTTTCCACTTAGGTGAAATGATGGCTCCCATCTGCATCAGCCACAAATTCGTGAGTGTCCGTGACCGAGTCATGCTCAGAAAGACAACACCTTCCACCAGGTAATAAATTGCAAACTTAATATTTAAGTTTAACCCCAGTGTAGTGTAAGCTTCGACTATTCTAATACAATTTCAACTATTCAATGCTCCCCCTACTAAGTACTAAGCATTTCTCCGCTTTTCTTTCCTGTCAACCTTAATTTCCATGGTTTGCTCGCAGTTTGGTTGGTTTGCATGATTTGCTCGTAGTTGGAGTTTTTTTTGCTCTACTTGATTTGAATTCTTTGATCATTTATTTTATTTACAAGTTGTTATAAGCTAGCGTTTCTTTTTCTTCAGATCAATTGGGTTGCTTTGGAATTCAATTGAGTAATTTCTAATAGTTATTTCCTGTTATCAGGTCGAGTACTCGGATACTACAACAATTCCCAGTGTTGGGTACTCGAGAAACTTTGAGACTTCTGATGTTCATTGCGTTATTGGGATGTATCAGTCAAGAGCTTGGATGTATGGAGTATTTATTGTTTCATGGTTGTGCTGGTGGTCTTCACTACCTATCCAAGCACAGCCTTCCATTACCCACCCTATAGAAGGTGATTTTGATTCAGTTTACCCCCTTTTTAATTATTTTTTGATGATTCACAAGCTTCCTTTGGCAACCATATTCTCGAGGGGATGCTTGTTTAGAGGTCACACGCAGCACACGGAGACCTGTTTTATTTATTCATGAATCCTATAACAAGTGGTTTTGTAGTAAATTCAAATATTCACTTCCCTCTATGGGATGTTCATGATGATGAAATGATTGTATTAATTTGCAGTATTGGCATTGCAAGCCATTGGGAGAAGTTTGATGGATCCTAATAAGAATCTGAATAATTGGAATCAAGGAGATCCGTGTACGTCAAATTGGAGAGGGGTTGTGTGCTTCAATACGACGTTAGATGATGGATATCTACATGTTCAACGATTGTATGATTTTAACCTTTCTTGATTTTTATTTCTATTGGGTAGCATAATCGGCATGAATAATGTTGCACACTTCCTTTTATTTATAATAATTTATCTTTCTTTATGTTTTGAAGCAATGCTATTTAGTAGATTCACACACAATTGTCATACAACTATGACAATGTGGCTATGAAAATCTACCGTTGATTTTTTCTTTTTACAAGCCCTTATTGATTAAAGGGCTGATTTTCACTATCACATTATCATAGTTGTATGACAGTCGTATAAGATAGGGCTATAAAAGCAGTTGCCTATAATCGCATCCGCAATCGCATGAGGCAGTTATCACTTTTAGGTCACCGCATCCGCTCACCTAGGTGGGTGGTTACTAACCTCGTGGTTATTGAAGGCAAAACTACACCGTTTACTACCTATTACTAATAGGTAATGGGCCTATTTTAGTGTTTTGGGCCTTGTTTGGGCCTCTTTTAAGGCCTATTTTAAACGATTTTGAAACTGTTTTAGACCTATTATAAGACTATCTAGCTTTAATAAGCCTGGGTATTAATCACATGTGGGTTGCTTCCATGAAGAACTCGCATTAGGTGCTTTAATAATTTTCCTATGGACTTCTTTTCTACAGGGAACTACTAAAAATGAATTTGTCAGGAAGTTTATCACCAGAGCTTGGCCGCTTATCGTATATGACAATCTTGTAAGGAAAAGCATACCTGAAATCTACTTTTTGTGCTACCAACATCTTTATTTGAATCGAAGTTTTTGGATCACTATTTCCTCAATCTTTTGAAACATTGTTATCCTCCACCCCACATTTGTATTTGGTTTACACATCCTACTGATATGTTTTTCTTTTTACTCCATTAAGGGATTTTATGTGGAACAACATAAGTGGGAGTATACCAAAGGAGATAGGCAATATTTCGTCTTTGGAACTCTTGTAAGTTTAGCAGCTTTTTTTGCTGGATAGGTTTGTTACTCAGTACTGTTATCACATGAGATATCGTTATGAAGTACAAATATGCTACTACTTCATGCATTTTCATTCTAACTTTTGATTTTTAAATAATGTAAGGGATAGTACTTATGTCTGAACTAATTTACTTTACATGTTTGGCAGTGTTCTGAATACTTGGTATTTTAATGTGATATGCCCATGTTTTCAGGCTTTTGAATGGAAACCAATTAACAGGCCCCTTACCTGAAGAGCTTGGTTCTCTCTCAAACTTGAATAGAATACAAATTGACGAGAATCACATATCAGGATCGATACCGATATCATTTTCAAAGTTGACCAAAGCAAAGCACTTGTGAGTGTGATTTTTTTTTTTTTTTTTTTTTTATGCTATATTCTCTAAAATCAGTTCTAAGATTACTAATGCTACTATTTCTCTCTTTTTCGTTTTTTTTTTTTCATTTGCCCCTTGTGAGCAGTCACATGAACAATAATTCAATTAGTGGGCAAATTCCGCCTGAACTATCAAAATTACCAATACTTGTGCACTTGTAAGTTGGTAATTAGACATATTCATATTTTATAATGAGTTATCTATCAGTACAATCTATGAATCAATGATCATCCTCAATTCTGCACCTGCAGCCTTGTTGATAATAACAACTTATTAGGGTACCTTCCACCAGAGTTCTCCAACATGCCAATGTTACAGATACTGTATGTGTTCTTTCCTAAAACCTAAATACATATATGTTTATCACATACATATTGTTACCTTTATAGTATTTTTTTCTTAGCTTCTCAACTTGAAGTAGGTTATGATTTCTAAATTTTACTTACTCTTTTGTCAACTTTCTTAATGCGTTCAGTATCTTTGTTTTGCAGTCAACTTGATAACAATCACTTTGATGGGACTATAATTCCCTCTTCTTACAGCAACATGTCTAAATTGCTGAAGTTGTAAGTGAATATTATCCTCTTTTGTTACTAGGAATTTCAAAAGTATAGGAAGAGTAGGGCCTAGCCTTGATGTGTGTGAGGCGAGGTCTTTGTTTATTTTTGGGAAACTTCACTTAACCCTCTTGAACTTTCATCGCTTTTGCAATCACCCCTAAAGTTAAAAACATTCAATTTAGTGTATCAAACTTCTAAATAGTTTGCAATGTCACCCTCATTAAGGATTTTACATTAAATCCTAACAGTGGCCTTGAAATTTCCAAAACACCCCTGTGTATATATATATAATTAAGTAATTTTGTAATTTTGTAAATTTTAATAGGGGGTACAAAGGTCATTTCACCCATTTTCCATTTGATTTAACCCCAATACCTAACGGGAATGGTGACATAGCAAACTTTTTAAAGTTTGATACACTAAATTGAGAGTTTTTAAATTTTAGGGGGTGTTGCAAAAGAGATGTTCAAGGGGATTAAATGAAGTTTTCCCAATTTTTATTTTTTGGCCAAATGATAGAGGAGGCTATTTTTTTTTTCTTTTTCTTTTTTCACCCTAAACTGCAGAACTAGAACAAGGTGGAAAATACTAGCAAAATGAAAATAATATAAGAAAGGCAGAATGGTACTTTGTTGGTAAGAATACATAAATGACTCAAAAACATTGATTAAAAAGGAATAGAAATGAGAATGTTACTTAACTTAGGTGTGGAGGTTATTAAGCCAACTAAGGTGGCATGGAGGCATTTCACTTCATTTTTTAAATGTCACGTCCACTTCTACATTGCACAAGTTAAGATTCTCTATGATTTATTCTTTGCTGTTTGATATTCTATGTCACTTTGTATAATCTATGTGATTTGTACAGAAGTTATATTATCCTAAAAGTAACGCTAGAAACCACATTTTTATCCCACAATACTGAAATGGTTGTCTCAACCAACCTTGGATTTTTTATTTTAACAAAGGATTGAATTAAGAGCTGGTTGTTATTGCCACATCAGCATTGTGGGATATTTATGGGATAAAAATGTAGTTTCTAACATTACTCTTATCTTAATCAGCTATCACAAACCTTTCATGTTCTTGGAAGCTTTTCTGGCAAGATGGCAACCAAGAAGTATGCATGTTCACATATTCATGTCGAGATTTATAGTATTTTTGTTTTGGTTGTCTTGGTCCAGGAGCCTTAGGAACTGTGAATTGAATGGACCTATTCCTGATTTTAGCCAAATACCAAACCTTTATTGTAAGTTGCTTTGTTTTGTTTTCCTTGTCATGCCATTATATGATAATGAAGTATAAGCTTTTAAATTAGAAAATAAATGCACCAGGATAAATAAAATTTTCTTTTACATTGTCAAAGACATCCCGATTAGCTACTTGTACTTGGATTATATATTACTTTATATAAATTCGGAGATCTCAGTTCAAATCAGCTAAACGGATCCATACCTCCAAATTGGCTTTCTAAGAATATCACAACCATGTAAGATTCTCCATCTTTCAATGACATGTCCTATGCATCTTTATCGTTTTGGTTTATATTTAATTTCGGATACTACAAAAATATTTTCAAAGCGTGTCTTTCAGTTCTCAAAGATAATTTACGCCAACAATTACCTTTACTTAAAAAATATTTTGTTTGAACAATATGATCAGCAATTTATCTAACAACAATCTCATTGGAACGGTTCCACCAACTTTTCGGCCTTCCTCATCTTGAACTGTGAGTAGGCTCCACTTGCTCTTCGTCATTTTTGTGTTTACTTATTTGGTTCAATGTTATTGTAAATCATTTCATGTTTATCTCAAGTTCAATTCCACTTATCTCAACCATTAGATTTTTAAGTTACTAGTTAATATCAGCCAATAAATTAAATTGTTAATAAAATAAATGGTTTTATTTGGTAAATTATTCTTCATGGCAGGGCAATTGCGAACAATGCATTGAGTGGTTCAGTTCCATCCACCATTTGGCAAAATAGGACTTTGAACAGAACGGAAAGCCTTAAAGTGTAAGACTTGAACAAAAATGTCACTGTTCCCTTGGTTAAACTGTCTTTATCTGGTCGTGTGAGTGTGCATGTGTGCTTTCACACTTCCAAGCATCTTGTTCTTGTGCTGGTACAAGATAAGTTGATTCCTTGCTTTCTGATTATGTCATGCTCTTTGTAAAAGTCTAAGTTATAACCTCCTGGGTTAACTTAAGAGGTTTGCAAGGATCTCATACCATATTTTTTAATTGATTTTATGGATCTTTGATATCATAGGGAGTTGCAGAATAACAAGCTTTCCAATATTACAGGCAGCACTAGTATACCTCCAAATGTGATGTCTGGTTTGCTTCTATACTGCTTCCCAATTTGTTTCATATGAACTTTATGTATAATGAAATGCATCTTCAAATTAATATGACTTCTTGGCAAAGAGTATGGATGTGCTCCTTTTAGTTTTAATCATGAGGTGTAATAGTCACAGCACATTGATATAATGATCATCTCACCCGTTTGATTGTTTACTTTCAGGCTTCAAGGAATCCTTTTGCTCAAATACCAACCTAGACCAGTTTTGTGGATCTGAAAGTGAGGATGAAAATAACAGCTGAGTTCAACAAATACCACTTCTAATTGTCAATATCAAGGGTGCCCACCCCTTATGAATATATCCTACATCTCTACCTTGTTTCGTGCCTCTGCTTGTTGGATACGGTTGAAAAGTCCCGGATTCATAGATTTTCCCCCAGAAATGGATTTGAGCAATTCTTAACATCTACTCTTGAGTTATTTCTTTATCAGCTGCACATTGATTCCTTTGCATGGGAAGAAGGACGCCGACTAGAATGCACTGAAAATCTTCCTGCATATGATGTTAACAACAGAATTCTCATATCTTCAATGGGAGTGAGGTTCTAATTATGAATGTTCATATCATGGGAAATTGATCCTGATGCTTTTGGACCTTATGAAGTTCTTGACTTCACTCTACTTGGCGTTTATAATGATGGTTTGTCTCAAAACCCTTATTTGATATATTTTGAGAGTGAGCCTTGTTGAGGTTGGAATTAATGCTTGTTTACCATTTAAAGAATGTGCAACTTTTCTCTAATTTATTTAATCTATATCAAATCCTTTATACTTAAAAGATAATCTTAGGCATGTGGCATCAATTCTCTTTTGTTGTGGTGGTGCATACTTGTGTTTGTGTTCATATAAAGCTTGCCTAATCTTCTCACTTTGAGTAATATGTGGTGTCTTTGTGAGCGGCACATTTAAGTGGAGTAGCCCCCTTTTGCTTCCAAATCTTGTTGAAGATAGGCCTGATTTTTAGGCAGTTCAATGCTTTCACCATACTGAGAGCTATGTTAAGTGGTTTGGCAGATATGGTTGCACTAATGTGATCCGGCATGCGTGAATAACTGCAGTGCTCAAGTTCAGCATGATTCTATGTTTATTGGATAATTAAGTCGTGTTCTATATTGACCAAGAAGAGCTTTAAGTTCACACCATATGTCACTCATGGCTTGACCCCATGCATAGATGAACCATGCTTTGGTTATATCTTACCTTCTATTATGTATTCATATATGAGGTGGATATTCTTAAGATTGTCATGATTTTGTTTATGCTCATAGTTCTCACTAATGTCAGGAGTTCCCACCTTCAAGGTTTGCTTTAAGCAGCATTGGTTGGCATAGTATTGGGGGCCATTGCAGGTGATTACATTGTCTTATTGTTTCTCTCCGATAGTAAGAGTGCGGATGAGGAAGTACCATGCAGTTTCTAGAAGACGTCATTGTGAGTATCATGTCTATGATTTTAGGATGTTTAGGTAGATATTTCATGATTTTCATTATGCCTATAGTTGTGTCTATTCTACATCCCGATTAGGCCTATCAACCAGGCCGGGCTGATGCTTGTCCAAGCTCACCCCGAGGTAGAAAGGCTCAGCCTTGCCCAAAATTGTCACTTTCTTATCCCTGCCTCAGCTAACTTTGTTGGGAAAGTTTTGTTCAAGTTTGATTGGCTGTTAGCGGAAATATTATTAAGAGATAGGAAACTTCAAAGAAAAGAGTTGCATATTAGCTCAAACCATCTCTAAGTTAAAGAACAATCAGTTAACCACTATGTTAACAATGCAGTTGACTTAAAATCTTTTAAAAAAAATAATCCGTGTTTATCAGCTTCAATCTCAGTTTGCAACATGCTTATAGTTGTTTTTTTGTTTTTTTTTGTGCATTGTCATCATGCCTTGTATTTAGACTTGTATTTGAAATATCGAAATTTTGGAATTGTGAATGGAAATATAGATGCATAATTGTTTCGATTATTTTAAATCCAATGGGCAGTCTCTTTATATGAAGCGTCTATCATTATGCTTTAATTATTAACATTGAACCTGTATTTAATATACAGCATCCAAGGCCTTCATGAAAATTGATGGTGTGAAGGCTTTCACTTATAGAGAAATGGCTATGGCTACAGAAAAATTTAACAGCTCCACTGAGATTGGCCAAGGAGGGTATGGAAAGGTTTATAAAGGCATTCTGGCTGATGGTACAGTTGTTGCCATAAAACGTGCACAAGAGGGATCCTTACAGGGTGAAAAGGAGTTCTTAACGAGATAGAACTGTTGTCAAGGTTACATCACGAAACCTTGTGTCTTTGATTGGATATTGTGATGAAGCTGGTGAACAGTGCTTTTTGTTATCCTAACTGAATAGATGTGAAAAGAAAATAAATAGAAGATTGGATTATCTATCAAAATCTTGTTGCTGAATCCATGAGGATGTCCTCATGTGAAATAAATAAATAAATCCACAAGGGCATGATTCCTATCAACTTAGGAAGTTGCTGCAGTAAAAACCAGAGATTATGAAAGCTGTAAGAGCAAACAAAATGAAAGATTTAAAACCACATATACAGCTGCTTTTGAATAACTGCGAACAATAGAAGAAATCATACCCGATCTGGAGATGTCACATATGAGGTGCAGGTTTGTTTGTTAATAATGGAAAAGCATATAGTTCTTCGCAAGTTGAGGATTATTTGATTAAAAGAAAAATGCATAAACCTCTCCTTTCAATGAACTTGGGAGAATACATTTCTTCCTTCTCTTTTTCATGAGTAGTATTTTTTTCTCCTGCAATATTGTTAGGCTTTCAAGATAAGGCCTAGTTTTTCTGGGTCTTTGTTGCTGACCATTTGTTTAAACTTTTGCTTTAGAAAACCTTCAAGTGAGTATTGTTGTGCTTGCAGATGTTGGTCTATGAGTACATGTCAAATGGCACTCTATGGGATCACCTTTCTGGTACAACTTATATTTGAGCTTTAAGTTTTCCTTCTATTGATCTCACTAATTTTTTTTTTTCCAGAGTGTTCTCTCTCTCTGTCTCCCCACCCCCTTTCCTGTCTTTTTGCCTTTTTTCTCTTCAAAAATTCTATATTACGTTCTAATGAGCTTATTGGTGGTTCACCTATGTAATAATACAGCCAAGTGTAAAGCACCTCTTAGTTTTTCTATGAGATTAAGAATTGCCCTGGGATCAGCCAAGGGCATCCTCTACCTACATACAGAAGCTAACCCTCCAATATTTCACCGAGATATCAAGGCCAGCAACATACTATTGGACTCTAAGTATACAGCAAAAGTTGCCGATTTTGGACTTTCACGACTTGCCCCAATTCCAGATATTGATGGGACTGAGCCTGCTTATATATCCACGCATGTGAAGGGGACACCAGTAAGACTCTTATAGTTGATGTTTACCTAAAAGAATTATAAACTTCACGAGTTTCAATTTAAAGTTTATATTTGTATTTTTTATATTTTAAAAATAAGAAAAATAAAACTCAAACTGGATGAAATAGACTTATAAAATGCATAGAGATATTATTGATGTCTTTTCTTTATCCTCTCATTCTTTGTATTAACTTTGCAGGTTACTTAGATCCAGTACTTCTTAACTCATAAACTCACAAACAAAAGTGATGTTTATAGTCTTGGTGTTGTATTTCTAGAACTTTTAACTGGATGCGGCCAATCACACATGGCAAAAACATTGTTAGAGAGGTAAACTTTATAGAACTGTAGATTCAATTTTTTTTTTTTAGGGGGGGTGGGGAGGCAATATATCATGAGCCTGGTTGGAATAGAAATACTTGAGTAACAAATTTTACATTGTTCAAGAATAATGAAAACAACTTTTAGTCTCTCTCTCTTCCTCGCCATATGTCATTTTAGACTATGCATTAATAGTCAGAGAGATCTCCTCAAGTTTTCAGTTATAATTTCAATAAATTAGTGTGCAGTTATTGATTTCTTTATAATCTTCAATGCTACTCTTGACTCAAGAGATCTTATGTATTAGATTCAAGTTAGAGCATACTTTGCAATTAAAAAGTGTCCCCATTAAGTCGAGCCAAAGTTGGAACTCCTTGCATACAGTTAGTATTTATCTTTTATAAATTTAAGATCCTTTTGTATTATTTTATTTCTTTAGGTACACTGGCTGAAATACTATCCAGCAAAGTAGTCTCCTATAATTTGATATAGTTTTCATCCATTTCGGTTAATGCGCTTATCAATCGGTATGATCTTTTCGGTTATTGATGAGGAATGGGATCTTGTCCTTCTGAATGTTTGGTGATATTCGCAACTTTGGCCCTCAAGTGTTGCGAAAATGAGACAGATGCTACGACCTTCAATGGCGAGGTGGTCCGAGAACTTGAGCGATATGGCTTCTTATGATGCAGTCCAACATCAATAGTAGACCCCATGGCCTTTGTTGCTGAAAAAGTAAAAGTAGTCACTCCACCATCATCATCCTCTACCTTTGAAGAATTTCGATATGTGGTCAGATGCATCTATGTGAGCAACCTTGTTAGTGGAGAAATTTCAAGCATCACGCCTAGATAGAAAACATTTCATTGTCAACTTGGTTTTTGATTTTGTTTGTAGTCTTCTTCTTTGTTTTGGAAAAAGTTATAGTTAGAATGGTAGATGGTATGATAATGTTGCTATATAAACTGACATTGTAAAGTATGTAGAATTGTTGATAGTGAAGTATAGTTAATAGGATGTATAATTTTACTGGTAATAAGTTTATGGTGTATATGTTGTCTGATTTGACACAAAAGGGTGCTGAAAATCCTGAAAAAACTACGTGTCTAGCGACAAAGATTTGGTTGAAGCACTAGTTTTGAAATTTGGCTTCATATAATCATTAGAAATGATTGCCAGTGATTCTTTTTAACAATGCAATCTTGTTGCAAAGGGATATACACATTTACTTAGGGATGCTTGTCTCAAATAGTCAGGGATCATCACTAGCCAACACCAATTCTAGATCTAGGCCTTTTGAATTCTCCAACCGAGTGACGAGGGTTTTGGTTGTTAATGCTTCTAGAGGTTTTTCAATTTTTATTTTTTTTAAATGTATTTTGATATAACATAAAGGTGAAAATAATGTGAGTGTTTTTTATTTTTGGTTGTTTGTTAATGTTTTTGTTTTGAAAACAGACAAAAAAACAATAGGTTGTGAGTGTCAAAACTTATAAGTCGTTGCATTTCCCCTTTTCTCCCTTTCTTGCTTTGATTAGAAAATAATAATAATAATAATAAGTCGTGGCATTTGGTTTGAAGAATATAATATTTTTCTCCTTAGCATTTGGTTTATTCTTAGGCATCATGCAGGAAGTATATATCATTTTCAAAGCATCTTCAATATTTATCTCTTCAAGTGGGGTTGTTTGATTAAAAAGCAACCTACATCCTACTCTCCAAGTCTTTATCAATTCCATTTAATATTTTTCTCTTTTTTTAATTTATTTTTATTCTTTTGGTAGTTGGAATGTTTATTTTTATGGTTTGCCATTCCTCTTCCATTAATTAATTATTTTTCTTTTTAGTTAGAGTGAATGGCAAATCTGAAATTGTTAAAATATTACTTGAATAGTACATAAACACTTGAATTCATCATGTCAGGTAGAAAGGGAAATGCTACAGTTTTTCTTAGTATTTTTTTTTTTTTTGTTGGTATTCTTGTGATCTTACGTGTATATTATTTTCAAAATAAAATATAAGGGACCAATGAGGTAAGTTTTTTTTATTTATCTTTCTTTTACTTAAATTTGGAAAAAATGAGTCTTGGATCAGCTGTAGTGCAAGACTCTATACTATCAATCGGGAAAACATTCAATTATATTTTGTTCAATTCCAAGACAATTAGATTTGTCAATATTTTCACTTAGAGCATAGAGTCTGTTTGCCATTTGGCTTTTTTAATGTAGTAGAAAGTAATTAATGTGATATAAAAAATAAAAATAACTTAAAGTCGAATTTTATTGAAGAGTAGTATTTGGTGTTTCTTGGCCTTTGCCAAACGGAGCCTAAACTCATCAACTTTGGCATTTTGCCATGCAGTCAAAACAGTGGCGGAGCCAAGATATATATATTGGGGGTGCCGTCAAAATTTTTTTTAACGTCTTAAAATTTGCTTCACCCTAAAAATTTGATAATTTACACAAAAGTTAATGCTAAATGCATAAAATTAACCGTGAAGTGTTAAAGAAAGAGAGTTTGAGAGGGACCGAGGAAGAGAGAGAAGAGAAAGGAAAAGAATTCATAAAAAATGTGAGAAAGGGAATGATAAAACAATTTTTTAATAGCCAGAAAAGTAGCCAAAAAAAGAAAAAAATGCCATGGCACCACTGAGTCAAAAGGTCGATCGTCGTTTTAGTGTCTTGTAAAATCACCTACATGCATTTCTATTGCATATACAATAAACACGGATAGAGAGAGGAAGGGAGAGAGAGAGAGAGGTACCTTTTCGAGAGTCAAAGTGAGGGAATTCAGTGAAATGAAAGCCGTAGATGTTCTTATCAGTTGGAGAGAGAGAGAGAGAAGCCCGTAGTGCAGTGGCAGAGTAAGATATTTTATATTGTAGGTGTGACTGATTTTTTTTATTTTTTATTTTTTTCTTCGGAGAACTTCTACAAGGTAGGTTCAGGATTTTTTTTTTTTTTTTTTTCTTTTCATCGTGTAATGAACGGGTACTTTCTCTTTTTTTTTTTTTCTTCTTTTTCTAACGCTAGTACTTAAATACAATGAAGAATTGAACTTAAAATTATGTTAAATTCTATGATTAAATGTTTAAATTCTAACAACTAATATTTTCAATATTTAATAACCAAATTACAAGACCATTTAGATTAGGACTTTCACTTTCACTTTCTTTTCTTCTTTCATGGCCAACACAATTCCTAATCTAAGTGGTTTTATAATTTGGATATTTTGATTATTAAATATTGAAAATATTAGTTATTAGAATTTAAATATTTAATCGGAGAATTTAATACAATTTTAAGCTCAATTTCTCATTATATTTAAGTACAGGTATTAGAAATTTTTTTTTTTTTTTTTTTGGTTCCACGAGTCCCATTGGTTGGAAAAAAAACGAGAAAAAAACACACACACATTGGCAGTTTCTCATTTTTTAAGCTGACCCAATGTGATTTTCCCCCAATATTTAGAGCCCTTCCATGTTTCAAAGGTTTCGTTAAATCAATCAAGACTCGAATCTGCAAGCATCTCCCCTAGCCCACTCCATCTCCAGCAACATCCACTTCATGAAGTTCCCCCAATGACGTCCCAATTTTGGTCCACACCCATTTGGTCATATAGATGAGTGGCATATCATGCGCCTATATCCAAATTGGTGATTGATTAAAATTCATATGAGAAGGAGGACACCCCCATCAAACTCGTTCAGGACGAGAATTTGACGATCAACGATCCATGGTCGTCCCCACCATCTCTTGTCTTTTGTCTTCACCTTCAGTAATTTTGAACAGCTACATGTTGTCTTGAACTTTTTTTAAAAATCACCCTCCCCATTGTTCGCCACAGTGTGGCCAACACAAATTTGAACGCCTAGCCTCCTTGTTAACCTTTTTTTCCATCCATATTTTTCCAATCAAACACCAATCACCTTGTGTTTTGATTTCGGCCACCTCACATTTGTGATGGAGATACCGATCTTCTCCCCCTCCGTCAAAGAGATTTTTTCACATAGTTGCTCCAATTCCGTTGCCATCGCACAGACCTCCTCTTCAAGGAGACTGGATCCTCCACTCTTTCGTCAACCCTCATAGTAACCCAAAAAGAGAAACATTAGAGAACAAACCTAGAGAGGACGCCATGCATCCAAACGCATCTCGCATGAAATATTTTAACTTAAATGACTAAAACCTTTTATATACATATATATACACAGTGCGTATGTTAAATTAATACATGTTCTATAACAAAAAGAAAGAAAATTAAATATATATAATAGATAAATAATTAAAAATAATGTCGCTATTTTTCTCCTGTTTCCTCTCAATTTTGTGGTTGGTGTAAGCTTTGTGGCGTGAGGCACGATGTTTATGGACATAGCAGCTGGAAGGGGATTGGAGAAGATCCAAACCAGCTGGAATGTTGAATTTTGTTAGCTCATCACAACTGTATGTCCTTTTAGTCCTGTGTATTGGATTTGGGGACGACGAAAATAAGAAGGAATTATTTTATACATTATTTATAAATTTATAAATAATAAATATCCCAATTAATTAAAGGTACAATGACTAGTTCACCAATTTCTCGGTGTCGGTGGTGGTTCCAGAAAAAGCATGGCCACTGGCCAAGATAAGAATGCAACAGCATCTCCGTGCTTTGGGGCCTTTGGAATCAAAATATCATAAAACAACATCTTATTCTGAGTCTGGGATTAATGAGACTAATGTGATTTCCGTATTTTTCGTACTATTAGTTAAATACTCAAAAATATTAAATAAAAAAAATTATTTTAAACCAAAACAAATGAATCCTTAACAACATGTAATATCGTAGTTTTAAGTAAAATAGCATAAAGTTTAACCTTTTATTTATTTAGATATAGGATACAAGCCAAATCCCAGTTAAGGTACCATACATGTCAGGAAAACACGTGTCAAGATTCCATCGGCATGCATGCGTATCTAACGTAGTCAACTCCTCGGATGTTTACAAAACCAGTATTAGTAAATAAAATAAGTGGCTCAGAAAAATAAATAACAAAATAAGTTTTTTTTTTTTTTTAATCTGAAACTACTCTTAACTCTCCTACACTGATGATTAGAATTTTAGATCAGAGAGTAAAACTAAAATAACACTTTTAGAGAGTAAAATATTAATTTTAACGAAAAAATATATAGTTTTAGATTTAAAAAAAAAAAAAAAAAATTGGAGGTTATGCATGCAATTGTTCGGACAGACACCTATGGGCTATGGCAGTCTGTGTCTCTCTGTTTTTTTTCACATATTTATGGTACTGGTACTGGTACTGGTATATAGCATGTTAATCTAATATCTAAATGACAATAAAAATATATGATTACATCTTCTTAATTTCCTTGTTGAATTATTGTCTTTCTTTATATTGGATAGTCTTCTTCAACTCCCAGTCCCCCCATTTCAAAGCTTAGCCTTTCCACTTCAGCTTCTTTCCTCAGAACTAGCTAGCCAAGAGAAACATTGTTGAAAGTGCTTGTAAATTAAATTTATATATATATCGTTTTCTGGTCAGTTTAGACTAATTTTTTTTATTTATTTTTAGTGCAAATGTTGGTTTCATCGATCCACTTTGGCATTTGATTATGAAGGTAATATAGCTGCACTTTCTGCGTGCATTTTCGATGCAAATAGTAAAAGAAATTGGTTTCATGTTGATATACTTTTTGTCACTTTTGTTCACATGATTCCGGATGAAACTGGCATTCATGGGCTTTTCCATCCTTGTGGCTTATAATGCACGGCAGGTCTATTTCAGCTGATTTGTGGCCTTACTATTTCTACACCTCTGTTCTTCTTGTGGAACAGATCAATCTCCATCTTGGAAAATAGGCATGGGTTTTGGAAATTCAAGATCTGTAAGGTATACCCCTCCTTATTTTTCAATCTGTTCACCTTTTAGACTATATATTCCTTCTGTAGATTTATCAATAAGATTGTTTCTTCTGTAGATTTGAACAGGATGTTGAATCGTCAAAGCTCCACGCAGTTAAGAAGAAGGAGGTTGTTTGGAAGAGAGGAAAAGCCCTGAAAGCGAAAGTACTGTCCAGAGTGTTTTCTGAGGACTACGAGAAACAGGGGAAGAAGATATTAGATCCCAGAGGGCAGAGGATCGGGCGATGGAACAAGATATTCTTAGTGGTTTGCTTGGTTTCATTATCTCTGGATCCTCTGTTCTTCTACTTGCCGGTTGTAAGGGATGAAGTGTGCATTGCCATTGCAGTGCAGCTTGAAGTGATCCTCACAACTCTGAGAACAGTGGAGGATGTTTTTTACATGATTCAAATTTACAATAGATTTCGTACAGCTTATGTTGCACCTTCTTCCCGTGTGTTTGGGAGAGGAGAGCTTGTTCTTGACTCTTCCAAGATTGTCGGAAGGTACCTGCGAAAGGGTTTCTTTGTTGACCTAATTGCTGCCTTGCCCCTTCCTCAAGTAAGTCCCAAATGCCAAATCCCTTTAATTCCCATTAATCAATGATGCTTCTATTATATATATTGAACTGTACGCGGGTTGTTTTTTGTTTTAGGTGTTAATTTGGATCATTATCCCTAATCTTAGGGGATCCACAACCAGAAATACCAAAAACGTTCTTCGATTCTTCATAATATTTCAGTACCTGCTGAGACTGTTTCTTATATTTCCTCTCTCATCAGAAATTGTTGAGGCCACTGGTCTTGTGACAGAAACAGCATGGGCAGGTGCTGCTTACAACCTGATGCTTTACATGCTAGCAAGCCACGTAAGTATATATAATATAACCCTTTTTTTTCTATTGAACATCTTTATTGCGCACATATAAGAGATATGAGGAGGGGTACACATATTTATTTATTTATTTTTATTTTTTCTATTCAAAGAAGGAAAAGAAGGGTTAAAAAATGTGGTCATTTTCCGCTAGAAAATTTCAAAGAGAATAAAATGGGAGAGGGAATGGAAATGTTTCCAAATACATGGTTTGAAGCAGCTCACTTAACAATATAGTGTGCATATTAATTTGCATATCTATATTGATGACTTTAATACAATCAAATTCAAAGGATCCATGAAGAAATTCGTGAGTTTAACTCTTTTCATAAAACCAGTTTTACAAAAGAGGGTTATCATTTTCTTATAAATATGTCCAAGGTCTTGTCCACAGGCAATGTGAGATTATTCCTCAACACCCTCGCTTACGTGCATGCTAGTATTTTTTCCGGTCCTTCTCATGGGTAAGTAATGTGAGCTCCATTCGTCATGTGATAAGCTCTGATATCATGAAGAAATTCATGGGTCTAACTCATCTCATAAAACCAGTTCTACAAGAAAGAGTTGTCATTTCCTTATAAGTTATAAACATGCCGAAGGTGTGCTCAACAATCCAAAATGCAGAGGATCCAATTAATAATACCTAAACAGTTAAAACAATGAAACATTGGTGGGTGTGAAAAGTTAATGTTGCCAATGTCGGGGTTGTTGTTATACAAAATTTTGAGGTTGCCAAAATATTCTAAGAGTCTACCAATATATATTCAAATTCATAGACTCTTCTTTTAACTCTTACAACCTAATGGAGGTTAAATGTTGCATATATACGTACATCCATGTTTGGTGGCGATAAGTTTCTCTCTTGCTTCTGCTATTATTTTCAACACAAACATATATGTAGCTGAGTTGTGAGACATAATTATTAACCAGTTAATATATATATTCCATGAAAAAGGTTTTAGGAGCTTTCTGGTACCTTTTATCAATCGAGCGACAAGAAGCATGCTGGAGAAGCGTGTGCAATAATGAGAAGCCGGATTGTGAATATGGATTCTTTGACTGCTCGAAGGTTGCAGATCCTCGTAGAAAATCCTGGTTTATGTCAAGCAATGTTTCAAGCCAATGCAAACCCAATGATGGGTTCTATCAGTTCGGTATATATGGTGATGCTTTGATATCCGGCGTTACCACCTCACCTTTCTTCAACAAGTACTTTTATTGTCTTTGGTGGGGCTTGAAGAATTTGAGGTATCTTTTTATCAACATGCAACTCCCTATTTACTATAATACTATAGAGTATCAACTTAAAAGTTAATTAAGTTGATAGCAAGGAGAAGTAAATTTAATAATTTAATTATTATTTTAATACTCACCTTTACGTTAATTAGTTTAATTAGTTAATCGATCACATTCTCTTAGTTCTGTAAATATCCCAAATATCCCTTTTGGTTGAGGTGTGCAAATTTGTGGGTGCAGTTCCTTGGGACAAAATCTTTCGACAACCACTTACCTCGGAGAAATAATTTTTTCCATAATCATCGCAACTCTTGGGCTGGTTCTTTTTGGATTCTTCATTGGTAATATGCAGGTAATGGAAAAGCTATATGAAGTGTACATGATTAAAAAATGTTTCATATATAACACATTAATTAATTGTATATATATATGGTGGCAGACATACCTCCAATCGATGACTGTCCGATTTGAAGAGTGGAGGATAAAGAAAACAGACAGTGAACAATGGATGCGTCACAGGCAGCTGCCTTCTGATTTACGACAATCTGTTCGCAAGTACAATCAGTATGAGTGGGTGGCTACTCGAGGAGTCGATGAGGATGCTCTTCTCAAAGCCCTTCCTTTGGATCTCCGAAGAGATATTAGGCGCCATCTTTGCCTTGACTTGGTTCGACGAGTAAGTTAGTTTACTGCATTCTTCTTTTTCTATATATATATATATATATATTGTTATTATTATTAATACTGTAAAATTAATTATTAATTTGAAACGAAAAGGTGCCGTTGTTCGATCAAATGGAAGAAAGGATGCTAGATGCAATATGTGAGAGGCTTAAACCTGCGTTGTGCACGGAAGGCACATTTCTTGTGCGTGAAGGCGACCCTGTAAACGAAATGGTCTTCATACTCCGCGGCCACCTTGATTCCTATACCACCGGCGGCGGGCGCACTGGGTTCTTCAACTCGTGCCACAGCGGCCCCGGTGATTTCTACGGCGAGGAGCTTGTGACGTGGGCCTTGGACGCACGCTCAACTTCCATCCTTCCATCCTCCACACGTACAATCAAAGCCATTACGCAAGTGGAGGCGTTTGCTATTGTCGCCCAAGACTTGAAATTTGTAGCCTCGCAATACAGAAAGCTGCGCAGCAAACAACTGAGACACAAGTTCAGGTTCTACTCGCACCAGTGGAAAACGTGGGCTGCGTGTTTCGTGCAAATTGCATGGCGCCGGTACAAGAAACGGAAGGAAGCAGCGGCTGAGGTGATGAGGGTGAGAGAGGACGATGCGGATAATGATGATGACCACGAGCCTGAACCACCGCAACCTCATGATCAGTCAGGCGCCGGGAGGCTGAGAGTGAACAGTAACACTAAATGGGGTGTCCTGAAGCACTCTATTTCGAGCTGTGGGATTGTTGGCTCATTGCAGAAGCCGGCTGAGCCTGATTTTTCTGTTGACGAGGATTGAATGGAGAACGAGCACTTCAAAATTTGCTTGCTTTTTTTATGTTTGAATGAGATAGTTTCGATGCTTGATGTTAAAACTCCCTTAATAATTAAAGTATTCTATCTATAAGGAATTATTGGGCACGTATAGGTTAGAAGCTATGGTTGAATTTCTCTGATTCACTTAAGCAAATATGGGTCGTATGTAATTATAAATTTTTCTCGTTAATTATAGTATGTTATTATTTTAGGAAAATATTAGGGATTCTTCTCGTATGTTCTTTTGGCATTCTCAGTCTTACGTAAAACATGATTTAAGAAAAAATAAAATTATTATTGCCTCTACTATCGGTTTTTTTAGATATTAGCACTAAATTTGAGGCATTAGTATAAAATTTAAGATGATCAAATCCATTTTAGGTGATATCATCCCTAAAGGGTTAACTTTCCACCCTTAGGTATTAGTTTTGAATCCAAAAACAAGTTTTAAAGCATTAGAACCTAACTATTAACTATAAAAATTAATCGGTTGGCAAAAAAACGGTACTACAATTTTATTTTTTCTTAAATCATGTTCTACGAAGATTGGAAGAACGCCATGAGAATACTATGGAGAGAACCCCTAGCAAACCCCATTATTTTATGTGTTGTCATGTGGTATATAAAAGAGTCGACTTAATTCTTGTTTTTTGCTCAACATTAATTTTATGGTAAAACTCGTGTTTAACTTGAAACAAAAATTTCTGAAATTTTTCTTTTCTGTTGTGCATGATTTTTACATGTAAGATTCCAACAAGTGGTATCAAAGCCAACTTCAATAAATTGTGGCTTTATGGAAGTTCATGAATGAGACAAATGGTAACTACCCATTGATTGCTCGATGCTGGGGTTCCTCCAATCGATCGATAGAGACATCAATTGCGGTTCAAACTTCTTTTTAATAGGTGATGCTCAACATATGAAAAAAATAAATAAAAATGATGGGAGTCAATCTTTAAACTTAGGATCTTTGACTTTGATATCATGTTAAATCATCATTTATCTTGAAAGCATTAGTTTTTAGGAAATGATAAATTTAATTATTTAATCAATACTTTAACACAAGTAACTTTTCCAACATCGTACAACTAAATGCCCACCCCAATCAGGATCCTCTCAATTCATCTTGAAATGGATTTCAAGGAACCATTTCATTATTTAGATTACATTTTATAGATCTAACAGTGTATATGTTTCCTCAGGATAAATATGTTGCCACTTTATTTAAAACTTCTAAATGAAGTGGAACTGTAGTGACCCAAATTTTAATATGTGAATAAAGAGGTCTTAATTTTGAAATTTAGACCGGATTATAATATTTTGTAGACAAAACAATAATCAATGGAAGAATTTAAGAGAATACGTGGATATTTATGGAAATAGATTTTGATGGGTGGAATTTAATATGTAGTTTTGATAGACAATAACTTGTATTATAATAGCAGTTTAAGCTCACATTTAATAATTGAGCTGTATTTCACAATTTAAATATAAAATGTAGGAACAAGAACAAAATAGAGTATAATAATGCTTATTTTAATAGAGAAAATAGACAATTTTAAGTTATTATCATTACCATTGTAAGAGTTGAGTGATTTTTGCTTCACAATGGCACCTCTATTTATAAATCTAGAGATCATGAGAGAAGTATGAGAGAAAATTAACCGTGTGGGATCTAGTCCTTCTAACGGGCGGCTAAGAGGGTAAAAATGACCTCCCCGGACCCTTTAGAAAACTGGCCATGGGGAGAAAAGATTCTCCCAATGTGCTAAAAGCCTAGCCCACTCCCATATGTCCTCTTGCATGGGCTTGGGTTTTATCCTCAAGCCCAATGCTCATTTGACTCAACTTTAAGCCCTTAGAATTAATTCTATACAAAAAAAAAAGCTCATGCCTAAGACTATGTGAATTATATCCTGAGCCTAAAACTCTATTTAATTCCTAACCCCAATTCTCTAATTAGTCACTTAGATTATAAAACTCTTGGCCCATGTTTTATCAAAATAAAACAACCCAAATAAATAAATATATTATTGAGGTCCAAAATAAATATTAGTCAATGCACATTAGCTCAAAGAGAGACCTAAAAGAAGAAAAAAAAAATTACTATTGGCTATGTTAGGTTTTTGAAATTGGACTTATTCAACGTACAAAACTTTACTTGTAACACTTTACATTTTCTTCAAGTATCAAGGTGAAGATTGTAATTGAAAAGATGGGCATTAGGATGGGCTCATGATGCGACTTGTGAAAAGATATTGGCTTTCTCATCAAATGGGCGTCAGGACGAGATTCGATGAAGAGCTCTCGGCTTTCTCGTCAGATGGGTGTTAGGATAGGCTCATGACGACACTTTGTGATTTGCTCTTGGCTACCTCGTTGGATGGGGCGTTAGAACGTGGAGGTGATGAGAGTGCAAAGGTTTTACTCTCCATGTTATGATGCGATTTATTTCCCTAATTTCGTTCCCCGTTGGATGCCTGTCATGACGGAAAGAACAAATTATTGGGTAACTTGCTTTTCTTGGTTTTCTTCCATGATTTCTCTTCCTATTGCTCATAAAAATGCTTCAAATGTCTTTATGAAAGTGTTATAGGATGATTTGACATCTAGACATCACTTGGAAGCAAGTATTTTTTACTTCTGTATTCTGAATCTTCGTATAATGATTTTTTGGATTTAGCTTCTCCAAAGTGGTTTTTTTCTTTGGTTAATTCAAATGGTTTTCCACTTTGTCAACAAATCTTAATTTGTGTTATGGATGTGTGAATGATTCTATAGCTATGTTGTTTTAGTCTTAAGCATTGCAATTTATTTTCCTTATATAAACTGCATGTGAGTTTGATTTGGAGGTAGAACATGATCTTTTTGTTTTATCAAGCTCTAATTGGCTCGTGACCATGACTACCTCGATCATGTCAGACGACAGTATTTAATCACAATTATTTTCACTAAATACTGATGACTACACTCTAATAAGTATTTTTAATTTAATCAATTAATTCTCATAATATTCTTACTTATATATTACACATCCATGGAATCATTCCGTAATCAAACCGAAGTCTATATATTGTTACTTTGTTCACTATCTCTTTCCGTGAGTATCTATCTTACGTTGTACATATTTAAGTTTCAGTATTTTCCACTAAAATACTCAAGCCCAAGCTTCAGAATAATCTTTCCCATTAATCTAAAACAATGATTCGAGACTTTTGACTGCAAAAATCTGACAGCACCAAGGGGATTTTCATGTGTCTCATTGCAAGGCAAGGATTCTTGAAGCTCATTTTTACCACTTTTCCAAGTAAGCAAAAGTCTATCAATAGAGAATTCTAGAGAAAGCATAAGAAACGAAAAAAGAAAAAATCATGATTATTTTCGCAATTAATTACCCAGTAATAACAAATATACTATATAACTTATTTTAATTAATATATAACAAATATATGTATATAATTTTTTTAAAATAATTTTCTCTCTCTGCATCTCCAATTCTCTATTGTTCATCTTCTTCATCCAAACAAAAATAAATTTTCTTCACTTAGTCTTGATTAGAGAGAGCAATCATTAAAGACGTAGACTCGATTAGAGCAAACCCAAACAAAAGGAAGAAGAATCAAGTAGAAACTATTGAGGGAGATTGAGAAAGGCAGAAATTATTGAAGAATCAAATAGACCCAAACACTTTCGATCATTGCCTGGCCTGTCTAGTGAGCGAGAGTGAGAAAGTGGGAAATGAGAGTTGGGGTGGAAGATACGCTATGAATAGTGAGGGAGATTGAAAGAGAAAGCTGTTTAAAAAAATATTTTTTCTTAGGGGGCGTTGTCCCACTGCAATCTAAATACAACTTGTTAACTTGTTTCTCATTGCTAAGAAAGCATTAATTCCCAAGTTTGCTTATCTATAAAAAGATGAATATCCTCTCTCTTAAAACCAAGTGTCTTATTGTATTAATTCAAGCTTTATACTCGGCTAGCCAAACTAAGTAAATGTTCATATGCAAGTTAGCTTCTTAAGCCGTTTAAGATTACTTGAAGTTTAATTTTTTAAAAAATAAATAAATATACCTACCTATATACGTACCTACATTGTTGCTTGGTATTATTCCAAAATATACCTACATCGGCTCGTTTACATCCTTACCTATATACGTACAGTAGTGTCATTTGAAAAATTCAATTATTTTATGAACGAAGTGGGCCTTAGAACTAAACGAAGACCCTTCATTGTTGCTTGATATTATTCCAAAAAAATTTGATATTCGAAGCTGAATTTTAATTTTATATTTATTATTAGTGGTTCTAATATAAAATTATAGGCACATCGCACCTACATTCAACCCATATATATATATATATATATATATATATTTTTTTTCTTTTATTGTTATGTCTCTAATATTCTAGTCTTTTCTTTTATATTTTTAAGTAAAAAGATACTCATGCTTAGGAAAGAAAAAAATAAAATAAAAAAAATAAAAGAGGTTAATGAAAAAGAATCAAGCCAACTAAAAGATCGATTAAGATTTTGTGAGATTAAGATTTGCATCTTAGGAAACGTATGAACATGTAAAAGTGATTTTAGACAAAAAAGGCAGTACTGGGCTGCTCAATATTCTTGGCGAAATTTCGGGAGCCCATAATCTTTGACCTTGACATTCATTAGGCTCTAGAATACCTCCATTATTAGCATTAATTAAATAGGATTACCATGAAATAGACTTTTGGTGTTGCCTACGTACGTACATTAATTAGATGCATTCACATGTGTTGCTTGAAAGTTCACTAAAAGGTCCACTAGCCGGGTTTAATGTCCAACTCTTCAAATGCCATCATGCCCATCATCCTGATCTTCTGCTTCATGAATATCCTTCTTTCAGTGACTTGGTGAAGACGATCTCTTCAAATTTGCAATACAACATATCTTCAACTCAAGAATATGATGATACTTGAAGTATAATATATGTTTTATTTATTTATTCTCTTAAGAAAATGATTCATCTGGACCCAATTATCTCATGAGTTATTATCTTCTTCTTCTTGCTTAGAGTCGGAGTATGTTTAAGATTATATTGTGAAATAAAATTTTTAGAGCAAGAAAAAATTTTCTAGAAAAAGTTTTATTTGTAAGTTTTTCTCGAAGTTTTGCCCTTTCTTTTTTTAACCAAACAGACTAACTTTTGTTTTGTTTGTCATAGTTTTTTATGTACTAAAAGTATTTTTTAAGATCCATAACGCAATCCCAAACTCAAATAAAAGAAAATGAACTGGGTAATAATATTACAAATATTATGCAATTCGAATGGCAAGTGGGTTCTTTGACAACACCACAACGAAAATATTATCACAAAATGTTTTTTTTACATGAACTCTCTGTTCATACTACAAAATCCCAGGCATCCATAGTAGCATTAATATTATCAAGTAGTATAACTAAATCAAAAGTTAATTCGATCACAATAACATTACCCTAAGTGCCTCTTAACATGTATACCTTAAAAATTTATATTTTCATCCTGCATATATATATATAAGGATAAAATTATGGTTAGATAGGTTTAATAGTTGAGTTGGAATTCATTAATTAAGATCAAATTATTTAATAACAAGATTAAGTTATTAGGATTAGAGTTGATTGAATTTGAATATTAGAACTTTAGGTATATATTATCAGTTTAGGTTTTATCTACTTATATTTCTATTTAAGGATCATTTGGTTATTAATGAGAATCGGTGAATGACTTAGTCAAATTGTAAATGTCTCCTACCCTGAGTAGAGTATTGTGGTGTTCTTCTACCCTAAGTAAAAACTTGTAGTCTCTCTTACCCAAAAATGAGCTCTTAATGTTAAATTATCAGTTGTTTAAAAGTTTAAGCTGATAGAAAAAGATAAATTTAATCAATTAACAATTACCTTAACACTCAAATCCACCTAACCTCGAGTGTATATATATATATATAACAATTAATCAAAAAAACTTAAAATTCTCCATCTATCATTATTGTCAAATGGCAAAATTACTATCGGCTAAAAAATAAATGGGATGAAGAGATGTCGGTGGACACATTCATGGGGGTGAAACAAGCATTAATAAACTCTAAAAGAGGGACAACATCACTAAAAAGGAAACCCAACAACTCAGGTAGAATCCCATAATCCCTTTCAAATGTAACAAACACCCTCACCACCTTTAAGCGACACATTTTGGAGCCATTCTCCCTGTCATCCCACAGGCCATATGTGCTTGTTGGTGTGAACTAGCTTTATCCATTGGCTATGGCCCCCACTTTGACTATTGGCCTGCCTTGGTTGGTTTGAAGTTGTTCAGGCAAATTGTCAAGAGTAGAAATTACTTTCTACTGCTAAAAGTAAATTTTTAACTGAATTTTTCTAAAGGCATTGGGAAATAAAACAAGTAGTAGAAATCAATCATATAAAGAAGCTACTTATGATTTTACTCTTGGGATTGGATAAGACAATTGAAAGAAGTGCTTTAAAGCCACATTCATTGCAACAAATCTCTTGAGTTTTGACCATTTCCAATTACTTGCCCGGCAGGGGAGGGAAAGGAGATAGAAAATTCGAAAAAAAAAATGGTAAACAATGGAGAGTTGTTAGCCTAATTGTCGTCTAATAAAACCAAAACAATGTCACGAGTGAGGTTATCATTGTATACAGGAGTTTAAGGCACAAGATAGAGTGCGTGAGGGAAAAACTTTCCTTGGGATTTCACGTGACCATCTCAACTAACAAGTAGGTATGCTTTTCACATTATTAGCTAAGCTTCTAATCTTCTGACTATTCTAGTGATTAGGTGTGTAAACAACTCAAGTGTTTTGGGTTTATCCGTAAAATGTTTCCTGTTGGAAAACGCTTTGAAAAATAACTTTTTGAAAACATTTTTCAGTATTTGACATGTACAAAAAATCACAATTTTATATATATAATCATTTTATACGAAGACAAACGGAGCCTTAGTTGTGCATTTGAAATTTGTCCTCATTATACAAAAAAGTTTATAATGATTTTTGTTATATCTTTTTGGGTTATGGGCTCACATGCTTAGCCCAAAATCAAGTTGGGTAACTAACCAAAAAAAAAAAATTGGGAGAGTACTTGCGGAAAGTAAGCCCAAAAGTTAGAAGAAGAGAAAACTTTATTTGGGCCATATATATATAAATAAATATATATCTCCAAGGGAAAAACAAATTGAAACAAGAGTTGGGAAACAAACTCTTGTTTTCTTTCCAACCATTTAAGTAATTTTATGCATGTATTTTGTCGCACACAATTGTTTGTCGAATCTTCATATCATAACAAGGGAGAAGGGCAGCCACCAACAAAGAATGATGGCAATCCTGCTGGCCTTCAAGTTGTCTTCTCCAATTGACACACACACACAAACAATGAGTGGCCATAAATGTTCTCGAATTAAACTCCGCCGCTTTATGTGATTCTGATTCAAAGCGTTAGCTATATCTACATTATCACTCAAAAAACGAGAAGTCAATTTAGAGTTTTCTTAGAATTCTTCATAATAAAACTCGGTTTTACCTAATAATTAAGCAATATGAGATTCAATACTAATGATTATTTTTATAAATTACCCAGTATTGTACGTGGGTTACTCTTCATCATCCTAATATGAGGCCGAAACGTTACAAATTATATAAAAATGCAAAGAAAGGAGATGATAAAAAACAAAAGCATTAATAGGTTTTTGTCTTTGCTCAATTGGAGTGCACTATTGGTAGGCAGTGGGTGATCCGAAGGTCAATGAGACACTCAAGTTTGGAGGGCATATGACAAGTGAAATTGAAATGAGTGATAATTAGTTACTGGTGATACAATAGGTCGGTGGCTGAAGCCAACTGGCCGTTATTCCAGCATTTTGACAAGGTGATTGGACTCTGCAACAACCAAAAAGGCCTTTTTATATTGGGACACATTTTCGTGTCAAAGTGTAGAAACCCAAAACCCTAAAAAAAAGGGTTCAATTCTTCTTGCATCATGGCCAAAGCCCCACTCTTGCTCATGCTACCATGTGAAGATTACATTAAAGTCCATTAGTACTACTAAAGTTAATTACACTAGTTGACCTATAATTAAGCCATTATTAAGTTTACTTATGGAAAATACTAGTACTAAACCAAAAAGGCCATTATGGAAAATTCTAAGGAGAATACTAGTATTAAGCCATTATTAAACCAAAAGGCCATGGAGAATACTAGTACTACTAAGTATTCTCTTTGTGTTCTTTTGATGTTTGACCTAATTAAGCAATTACCAAGTTTAATTACTTATAAAAATGTTTAAGGTTTTTTTTTTTTGTTTTTTTTATTTTTTAAGTTCTTAGTGTTTTTCTAGTCTTAAGTGGATATAATTTAAAAAATAAAAATACTGACATTCATTTATCTCACCTGATTTTGATGGGAACACCTAATATTTCCCTTTACTTATATTACTTGCGTTGTACTCTTGTGTCAAAAATGAATAGGCAGTCAACTTCCATCTTCTAGAATTCATAATTCTGTGTGTTCTTCGGTCCAGACCCATGCATGCCTTAATTTCCTCACTCTTTCCTAGCCGGCCACCGTTTCCTCTTCCTTTCTTTCTTTTCTTTCTTTTCCAACATTACTTTGGACCTTTGATCTTGGGATAGCAAACAACAGAAGCAAAGAAGGTTCGCTTTTGCCTAGCCACCGAAAGGTGAAGCAATATGTATCAGCCACAGCTCTTTTTGCTCAGAAAGGGAGAGAGACACAGACACAGACACAAACAAACAAACAAAAAAAGAAGAAAAAGTACAGTTCTTTTTTTATTTTCTACTAGTTAACTGGGCTTGGGTCTAGTTTGTTAGAACTTTGAATTATTCCAAACAACCCCTTAATGATTAAATTGAAATATCATGAAAACCTATGCAATAAATTTGATTTTTTTTCCTAAAATTTCATGGGGCAGCAAAAAGTTCCAAGTTAATGGTTCTTGGCGGGTTTTTTTTTTTAAAGAATATTTTATGTTTTGAATTGTTTGTTAATATTTTTATTTTAAAAAGAAAAAAACAATTAACAACAGAAACAAATATATATATAATCATCCCCATATCACATCAACAAGTCTTTAATACACTATTTAATAAAAAAATTATTCAGCCAGTGAAGTTGGATCAAATAATATTATAGAAATAATTTATTTTGACTGTCATTTAAACTATTACTCCCTATGATTCTAACTCGTGATTTTCTGAAGTTGTCAGCTGTAAAAGCTGTGAGTACCCCATATGAATATATGATATTACTCCCACCTTTTTGATAAGCCAATAAGCCCATCTTTCTTGCTGCTTTCAATACAAGCTGGTGATGAGTTGGAGCCTGGAGGCTGCACCTATTTGTTTGGATTTCAATATTTATTTCCACATTGAATACTATATTATATACAACAAACTGTTCTTCATTATATATATTTGTTAATCTCTTTTTTCCAAACAAGCCAGCTGCAGGGTGGTGGTAATGACAACATCAATGGTGATGTCATCATGAGGGTGGCAATGACGTACGTACGTTGGAAGGGCGGAAAGGTTCCATTGTATTAGAATGAAAGGACAGTCCTTAATTAGAAGCATAAATCAATCAACGTGACAGAAGAATTAAAGGAGTACAAGTGTTCCCCAAGTTATAGGGAACAACTTACATTGTCTCATGTTCTGCGGTGCCCCAATTTTCTCTATTCCATAATGAACGCCGGATTCTGCTCTCCTTGTGATGGTATATTCATGGAATTTGGAGATCACGGTTGAGTTTACATAATCCGTTTAGTCAACTTTTTCCATCAAGCAATGAGCAATTAATTAATCTTATTAAGAAATAATAAAGAAAAAGTAAAGATTAATTTTGGTCCAAGAAAACAAAATAATGTTTCATGCATGCTGCTCAATCGTGTTGGGTTGGCGATGCGGCATTGAGCTAGGACTAAAGACCTGTTTAGAATTGTGTTTGAAAGGCTTAAAAATATTCTTAATATTCAAAAAATTTGTTTAAAGAAAAAAAAAATACTAGTTTGGTAATAAAAATTAAAAGTGCTTTTAAATGTTTAAAAAACCGAAAAATGGCTAAAACATATTTTTGACAAAAGCTTAAAAATAAAGTTTTTGCCCAAAAGTTATTTTTGACTTAAAAATTTTATTTCTGAAACACAATTCTAAACATGCTCTAAATGGTGAGAGAATGGGGATTTTGAAAGTGGCATGCAGTCACATGAGATGACAAAAATAAATAAATAAATAAAAGAGAGAGAGAGAGAGAAAGGGTACAAACCGTATTTTCATTCAACAATTATTCCATAATATTTAAATAAAAAATGTCAAGATTAACTTGGGCTTGTGACTTATCCATTGACAACAGGAGCCAAGAATCTTCTAATTAGAATACACAATAGTAGTTCAATCACTTGGGATCACGCCTTATGAAACAGAGGTCATTAGTTCCAATCTTTCTCTTCCATTTTCTTTCCCTTATGCGGACATGTCAAAAAAATAATCTCAATCAGTAACTTAATTTTTTTTTATTAAAAGTGGGGAAAGGGAGAAAATTACATTAAAAGTAAAAACAAGGGTTAGACCGAGCATGCATTTAATTCAATCAAAGCCCCATGAACCCAAATAATGCCCCAAATTAAAGGGGTGAATAGGTGTTTATAGATGATTAGAACCAACAAATTAAGATTTTGCAACCACATCAACTATCCCAAAATGTAAATAAAATAGTCTAGCAATAAAACACAACAATTTTGGTGGCGAAGTAAAAACCATTTGAATTTTTTTTTTCAAAAGCAAAACTACTTTAGGAGCTGTCAACCCCATAAATCTTGAATTTTAATTTATTTTATTTTTTTGGATAAGTCACGAGCTTAACCTGATTCTTTAAAGTGTCTCCAATGGGTAATTCAATCAACTATGGATCACGCCTTATGAAGCGGATATCACTAGTTCAAATCCCTTTTCTCTTTTCCTTGTATGGACATATCAAAAAAAAATGATTCTTCAATGAGAAATGCTAAAAGTACTAAATTTTTTATCAAGAGATCAAGCCCTACCAAAATGATGTTTAAACTCATTTATTGGAGTGGAACAAAACAATTAATTAAGAGAGATGTAACGAATACCAATGAATAAGTTACACATCAGTTTGGTAAGACTCCCATGGTAAAAAATTTGGTACCATTAACATTTTTCTTCTTCAAATTATAATCGGCTTATATTTACAAAAAAGCCTTGTAGTAAAAACTTGACTTCTACCCCAACAAATGACCAATTTATCTTTTACCACAATACCTCCAGAACTCGTCTTTCTTTTATAAAGCTTCTTCCACAACCCGAAATTGCAATGTCTGCAATTTTGATTTGTGTGGCCGGTTTACCAAATTCAAGAAGGGTTAGAAAGCTAAGGCATAGGAATAAAAAGTTCATCTCCAAGAGTAAGAAACAATGACCCTAAAGTCTTACAAAAACTGTGGCTTATGGGGGATATATAGACCTTTTAGAAAATTGAGATTTAATTAATGAGCAACTCGGTTAAAGAAAACACCATCTAAGGATGTCACGTTTGAACATGAGTAACTTGCATTTGACCGACAGTTAGAATTTCACAACTAATCGCATGTGACGTTTGAATGAGGTTTGAACATCATTGCGATTAGGTATCTTGGATCTAGCTTAATGCTTATTCTGATCCATCACCGTTCAACCAGGGATCAACACTCAATAGTGTTGATCGATGATCGATCACTACTCAGTGGTTGATCACCCCAAGTCCAGCTTATGTGTTTTGACTATTTTGAGGTCTAGGGTTATGTTTTTGGCCGATAGGACCTTCTAAAGGTAGGTCTTTCGTAGAAGCAATGTTGGTGAGCTTGAGGACATGTATCAAGGAGATCCTTACGACCAAGGTGAAACTCACATGGAAAGTATTTGCTAACTTTTGCATGTTTATATTATTATCAAACAAGCATACCTTATACTCCACATGAAATGCTTTGTATAAATGTTGTGAACTTTAAATTTTGTGCAAATGAAAATTTTGAGAAAATAAATGATACAATGATATGAAATGATTAATATCACCGTATGACATGACTACAATCGGAGATAGGAAATATGGATGAAGAATTTGGAACATGTAGATATTAGTATATGGGCTTGACCCTATGATCCACGTTTATTTTAATATTATGAACCAAATAATATACTACGACTTAAAATACAATGTATAAATAATATACTACTGGTTATCAAAAATAATAATAATAATAATATACTACTGGCTCAAGCCTCAAGCATTGATTAATAAATAAGAGATCGAGTAGCATAATTAAGTCTGCTTTAGGTGTATCATTTTGCCAAATATAACGTCAACAAAACGATGTTCAAAGCGATCGAGAGGCTCACATGGGACATTCTTAAAGCAATAGCCATTCAAATTACGTGTACAACTTTGCTTCTCCTTTTGGTTTTGTTTTATTTGATATGGATGGTTTAAGCTTGTCGCACATACATGTTCAAATGGACAAAAGGAGCAGCAAGAGAATGAAAATGGACAAATGGGAAGTCGGTGGTCATATTTGCTCCATATTATCAGAACTTGTGAGTTTGTCAAAAAGTTGACAACAACTAGACCTCCTTATCCATCATATGGGTGTAGTTCCTCTCACTAATTTTTCGGTCTACTCTTGAACTTATAACTTTTTATTTTTAATTATTGTTGTTTATGAAATATGTCCACACCGACATTACCAATCAATACTATTAAAGAGATTTTACGGCCTTTTTTTTTTTTTTGCACTAATACAGCATAGGTATACAATGTTTAATTAACATTATTTTGACCCTAGCCTTTTGGTCTCACCCTTGCTATTTGGATACCATTTTAACAGTACCTGCAGTACTATATAGATAATAGCTGTTGGGTATTGTGTAGTGCCTCAAGGTAATTATTAGGCTATATATGTTTAGCTTAGTTTGAGGGTTAGCAAGATTTCCAAATTCATAAGGGTTTGTTGGAAGGAAGATTTTTGGGATTTTGGGTTCTGACCGAACGTACGTTCACTTAGCAACCCTAGACTCATTGGATAATAGTACACCGAATGTTTGATGGGAACTACCAAACATTCGTTGACCAAATTTTGACTAACTGAGTAATGACCAAACGTTTGACCATGCAACCCTAGAAACACTATGCAATAGTACACCAAACATTCATCTCAGGACCCCCAAATGTTCGTTGACCTGCAAGACTGTCACAACAATGCCCTTAACTTTTTCAACCCTATAAATACCCCTTTCAACGCCCTTCTAAGCCTCATTTTGCCCTCTGGGCCCTAGAGAAACCCAATTTGGTGAGTTGTGAGAAAGAGAATGAAGGTTTCTTGGAGATCCTTGTTCTAGAGAGGTAACCTCCTTAACTTGTTTTTTACCTAGTTTTTATGTTGGTCAAGTATTTTCCATTGCTTGGTTGCTAATTTTGGGCTTATGTTGTTGTTTTAGGTTTTTATATTGGCTTAAGAATAGGTTAGTGTTTCATTCTTGTTGGACGTATTTTATTTTGCATGGAGATATTATTTTGGGCTAGGAGTATGTTAGGAACCTTGTTATGGCCTTATAACTTGCTTGAAAGTGGTTAGGAGGCTGATTGGTTCGAAATGGGTTTTCTACCTAGCAGAGAACATTTGCACCCTTCTCGGTGAACGTTTTTTCATAAAGAGCTAATACAAAAAGGGTCACCCTTTTTGTTGTTTTTAGTTTTTTAGTTTTTGTTTAATTTTTTAAAATTATTTTATTTTATTTTATTTTTTAAATAAATTTAAGGGTATTTTGGGAGAAAATTTCAAAAGCACCTAATTTGACACGCAGTAGTAGCTAGTATGGGAAGGCATAATGTTCCATGGGAAAGTTTGGAGATGTAAGTGCAAAAAATATAATAGTTTAGGGAGTTAAAGTATATTTTCTCATTTTTTATGTTTTATTTTGTTTTTTAATCTTTGCATATTTAATTTCTTCTATTTAAAGCATATATGGAAAGACATGGTGATGGGCAAATAATTTACTGTCATAGAACTTGATGTGAACCCATTAGTAATAGAGTAGATTTGTAGAAGGAACTTAAACCTTTATATTTGTAAAGAGAACTTAAACTTTAGATTCATAAAAAGAACCTAAACCCTTTGACGAAGCATGGTTTGAAAATAATTATTAGCTTCAACATACTTCTTAATTGATAATTTCTCCCTTAAATAGAAGAATGGTTACGTAAAAGAAATAAATGGGAATTAAACTAGGACTCTAAGGTATCTAAGTGCTCAGCAAGGACTATGACGAACTCTATTAAGTACTCCAAACTAAGATTTTGACTCGACTAATAAGAATCAAAATCAACCTTAAACTTGGAGATCTAACTTTTTATTGGTCTCTAGCACCACTTTGAGAAAAACCAAATAATTATGACTGCATCATTCAATGCATAGGATGAATGCCAACTTGTTTATAAGGTTGCACATCATACTAAATTTTATATTAAAAGAAGGGAATTGATAGTAATTGATTGAGTCAAATATGTTAGCTAGAAAGATTAAAATTGATGTATATGAGTTCCAATTTGAACTCATTGAATGATTGCTACGAGTACTTTGGTGGAGATATAAAGTGAACGAGTCAAGAAAGCAGCATTACTGCTACACTTTTGAATGGGGATGTCAAAAGGTGAGAGCTTTTACGATAAATTTAATGAAACCAGCAACTAATTAACCATGAATATCAATAAAAGATGTCAAAAGTTGTCCAATTTTTTGAATATGTCATTTGGTTAAGCTTCACCATCTTCACATCGACAATGATGACCACCCTATCCAAAAGGTAAGTAAAAAATGAGTCTTGTACATCAACAATTAATGATGCTGGTAAGCTAGCTTAACCATGTAGCAAGCATGCATGTTCCTAGTACGATTTTCTGACAAATGAACCAAATCACAATTTCGCCTTTAAAATTGTGTATTTTTAAAACGCATATCGATCTTGCTTGTGATTTGAAAATGTAGTTTTTCATGTTTGCAAATGACCATTTTTTTTATATATAACTATATATATATATATATATATATATAAAATATACATTAATTTTTGAGTTGCAAAACCGCAGGACCACATGAACTAGAAGTAAGCTGAACATCTCTATTTAAATTCTACATGCTTCTAGACTACTAAAACATGCTAAGAATTGCTTTTTTATTTTTTAATACTTTCCTATGGTCATTTCAAAGTTGAGCTTCTTTTTTGTCTTCTTATCTTCGAAGTTGAGCTTCTATTGTTCCCATTCCAATGATCTTCTAGTCTCATAGACCTAAAGAGTCTTGAACTTCCATTTCTTTTTGTTTGTACGTTAAACAAGATTTTAACTTCAAACAAACTCTAACCTCAAGAAAGCCATTCCATCATTGGGTGGAGCAAGATGTTGTTCTTATAGGGGTAGGAATCAGGATTAATAATTAATTAATATAAAATAATATTATATTTTAATATAATTTACCTAAAAATACACATAAATACTTTCTTTATTTCAAACACTCCAAGCTTGTCGAGGTAGTCGATGAGGAAAATGGGCTAAGTGAAGATTCTCAAGCCTGATGGCATCCCAGGAGGGTTGCTGTCTTAAAGAGTGTAGGGAGTTGCATCGAGTTGTAATTTTTCCTTGTATCTATAATCTAGACTCATGTTTGGCTGCCCTAGAATGATTTTTCCCTTTGATGAGTTCAAAGGATTTTTCACTTCGTAAATAAATTATTGTGTTTATGGTTGCAATTAATATGTTTACTTACGGGTGTTTCGGTGTAAGACACTCACATTCACCACTCTAAATAACTCTCAAGCTAGACTACATTGTACTCAATCACTTAATTTGTCTATAATACAAAGGTCATTATTTATAGGGTAGTGAGCAAATATAAATATGGTAATTAATCAAATCCCCTTATTTTGATTACAATCTCAATATTTGATTGCAATTAATCCTTAAATATAAAATATTTTAATATCAATTTAATTATGAAATATATGAAAAACATATAATGTTTTTCATATATTCTAACAAGGACAATAGTCATGAGTAAGGGGGAATGAATGCATGTTATCATATTATCTCAATTTGCAAGAAAACTAATTTTGGAAAAAATAAAGTGTCCTCACTTGGCAAGAATAAAATATGTTTCCTTTCAAAATGTATTCTATATTTAGGAAAAAATAAGGGGTATCCTTCTTCTCCAAGTAATGTAATCCTATTTATTAGTTAGTATCTTTCCTTCTACATGTTAATTGAATAAGAACCCTAGAATTATTGAATAAGAGCATGTTACAATTTCATCAGCTTATTTCATCCTGTATGAAATTTAATTAGAAAGTCATGGCTCCCTCAAACCTATTGTTTACCCTAACTGATCTTAATATAGAAGATTTTGGTTTACAAAATCTTCTATACTGAAAAATAGGTTATAAATCCTTTAACACAACATGGTTCATTTCAGGTAGAACTCATCTTCGAAAACCAGCTTGTAAGGAAAATATGTCTAATATAGCTTATTTACACTCGTTAAAGATTGTAGTTAAGCCATATTCGACACTTAGAATCAAAACATGCCTCTACATTCTGCAATTAATGTCCATGATAGCCTACTTTATTGACACTGACCCGATGGTAGCCTTTACTTTTTTTACGGATCCACTCATTTATCGATATTCAATAATTTAACATTATTCTTACATATAGTACTAAGACATTTAAATTCAGCCTATATATAGATCACCCCTTTCGTAACTCGACAACAAATTTGCAACCCATTTAATCTCATCTTCGACGAGTTAAAGATTATATTTAAACCATATGAAACACTTAGAATCGTAATAGAAGATGAAAATCAAATGTAACTTGGGCATTTCAAAAATAATGAAAAACTGACTGCCCTTCTTTTGCATGGTTTTAGTAAAGAAACTTCACGTAAAAAGCAACATTGTTTCTATTGCTAGACATACGTCGTGCTAGGGATGCAAAAAGTGAAATAATGAATTGGGCAAAGTACCAAGATGTTCCTAGGAGTAGGGACAAAACGTGATCTTATGTGTAAGTAAATGTTTGTAAGTGGAGTTAGAAAATGGCCGTGATCAAAGACAATCCTCTGAATACATCCTCATAGTTTCATAAGCATATGGGTAGTGGGTTGAAAGAAGTGGATTAGTTATCTCCGAGTAGGAAACCCACCATTTTAAAAGTGGAACCCAATTATGTTATATGTTCAACATAATGACCATTTTCATGGGATTTTAAACAAACTTGACATTTCCCTCTTCTATAAAGCCAATGAAAAGTATGACTTCGTTTCCACTAAATACAATTGTAATGATGAATAAATAAATACAATGATTGTATTAAGCAAACCATATTTGACTCATTCTTTCTTTCTCTTTCTACCTTTACTAGTTATACACTCACCTAAGGCAATCATGATTATAAGCATACACTACTTCACTTTGCTTAGAAACAAAACAAAAAAAAAAAAAAGGAAGCATACATATAAACAGCAACAACCTTTTTTGTTTTTGATTTTAACTAAAAAGTTGATCGCATTGTTTTCCACAAACAAGTGCAAAACATCTTACCTTTTAAAAACTTACAATAAATCTTTTAGTTTTATGGATAGAATTTTCTTTTAAACATGATCGTAGGTCGGAATAATTTTAAAACTTTGTAAGAGATAATTTTAAATAGGTGAAAGTTCAAAGAATTTTTTTAAAGTTTTATTTTATTTTAAGGGGTAATTACCTTTTACCCCCATGAACTACAGTACCTTGACATTTTTCCATGAACTACCAACTATGACACTTGACCCCATCAAACTACCATTTTATGACACTTTGCCCCATTTTGTCAGTCAAAGGGATGGTCAATAGAGAGATAAATTTTTTTTTTCTATTTTTGCCCCCATTTTAGAAGGGTAAAAGTATCATTTTAGTGATTTGAAGTGGGGGCAAAAATGAAAAAAAGAAAATTTCTCTCTCTATTGACCGTTAGTTTTAACTTCTTTGACTGACAAAAGGGGGAAAAGTGTCATAAGATTGTAGTTTGATGGAATCAAGTGTCATAGTTGATTCATGGAAGAAAATGTCAAGACACTGTAGTTTATGGGAGTAAAAGGTAGTTACCCCTTATTTTAATAATAATAAAATCGTAATTTCCTAGACTCAGAACTTTTATTCTATACCTAGCTATGTGATAGTCCCATCATGTCTCTATATTGGAGAAGCCAACTTCGTTACACTGGGGCTACACCTGCCACCAATATGATTTTGCCGCCAGATAATGGTCCAAGTCGACAGTGGCAAAGGCATGTCGTGCCTATTTTACCTCTTGTTTAGGGGGGAAGGTGCACGTGTCGATTAAGGGACGCATCAAATATATATATTTGATCCCAGTATTTTTTTTTTTTTTTGAAGTGTATTTGATCCCAGTATTGTACACCTATTTAATCTCTAACTAATCATGAAAAGAATCTAAAAGGTTTGGAAGATGGAGGGATCAATGCGTAGAGGCCTTAGGCAAGATTCATCAGATTGATTCTCTAACTAAATATCCCCCACCACTAAGGATATTAAGCTCTTTTTTTTTTTTTTTTTGAAAGGCTAAAGATATTAAGCATTGAGTCATGGTCTTATTAAATATTTTACCCGTGTCAGAAAGTTATTTACCAATTCACAGCAACGGACAACTTAAAGATATGACCAATTTATTAACCTTAATTATACAATGCAGAATTGTAACGTAGCAAAGATGAAATGGACATAAATGATAAGAAATATAACAGCAAGCATGTTATGATGATCATATATTAAGAAATTTATCCTATTTTTTAGAATCAGATGCGAAAAATAAGAGGGAGAACATAAAAAATAAGCAATCACAAACATAGAGATTTACATGGTTCACCATTTGGAGCTATGTCCACATATTTTTTGTGAGGTTTCATTCTTTTCGAAAGAGATAATATAGGAGGCGTTGGTAATACATTCATACAAAACCCTAGTAAAAAACGTAACCGACTTTCAATATGGCTCTACTAAGCCTAAGAAAAAGCCTAGACGGTAAGGCTTCCAACGTCGAACTGGGTAGATGCAAACGCAATCAAATACAAAACCAAACTCGACCAAACTCGACGTAACTTAATATTTTTGTTGGTGAGAAATGGCAAGGAATGGCAAGAAAAAGTTCCGTGCAAGGAAAGACAAGACAAAGTGTTATGGGATCCTCGAGTAGGTCAGGGGATTGTGGACAGCACGCTTGGGTCGAGTATGAGGAAATGGAGGGATTTTGTTCTTTTTTGTAAAAAGAAAACACATGTTTCCTATGGGCACAACAAATTTGTCTAGTGAGGGAGTGTGGTTGAGGGTACATTATAAGATGGGTTATCTCCATCTGCACCCGGCCTGCACCTCTCCCTCTTCTATGAACTTTTCTCTCTTTGTTTTTGTTTTTTTCTCTTTGTTTTTGCCAAGTAGTTTTCAACCTAACTATATATATACACTTTTTATGCTAATTTATAAATTCGACATTGTTTTAGGGCTTATTTGGGAATGGACTTAGTAGGCCATTTTTTACATAGATTTTGTTCACATATTTTATGCTACATCCGGTATATTTTAATGTGCAAAGTCTATTACATATTTTAATTGCATTTGTATTCAATGCATGTTATTTGTTTTATCAACTTTTACTGCAACTAGTGTGTAGTAAATTAGTTGTCCCAAGAGGTACTTCAATCAGTTAGGATCATACCTAATGAAGAAAGGTCATTAGTTCAAATCTCCATCCCTCTCTTGTACATGTGGATATGTTAAAAAAAATAATAATAATAAAGTAAATATTTGTCTTTAAAATATGAATTTTTTTAATTTAATTTTACGTATTTTTTGTTTTTATATATAAATATTTATTTCAATCAATGTTAATGGCATGTTATGACTACTTGCTTAATTTGCTTTGTTATTGTTTCAAATTGAGATCTATATTATGTAATAGTTTGGTGGCCACTAAAGTGACCAAACTAGATAGATTCATAGATTTCAAGTCGTATATTTGAAACTTAATACACTTATTTTAGGCACTAAGATAGTATTGGAACAACAAATTTTTTTTTTTTATGGTTTTCTTAATCACAAGAATATTTTAGATTGGCCCAAAGGTGCACGACCTTCCAAGTGATTAATAAACTGAAATTTGATCATTAATGTGTATCCCAATTGAATATTGGAACCGGATACCCAAAGATAACGAACCTATCGAATTATAGGTGCATTATTAATTATTTTTAATAGGTGAAAGGGGAATCATCACAATAATTATATTTTTAGTATATCGTAATTTTCAACAAAAGGTGAATTGCCATAGTACTACTTAATATTTATTAAGATATTATTTTATGCTTGATAACTCAAAGTATTAATAGTACGAGCATTTATTTGATTGCAGGGTCAGTTCCTATTTTGCTACATTCCCATTCTTCATTTTTCTATTTTTTGACATGTCATTCTTCATATATTTTGATTGTTAATTGATCGACATTCTCAAACTGGTTTGAACAAGTTGATGTTCAAGATCTTGGTTTGACACTTTGAACCAAGAAATTGCCTGCTATTACTGATTCAAGCTGTGCGGAAGGGGAGGCTTTATACTAGTCTTAGGAAAGATCGAGCAGATCATTGAGCATTATGTTTATACGAATGAGCAGTGAATAATATTAAATTAACACTTCCTAAATGTGACAAGGCTAAAGAATTATGTACAACTGTTGAAGAACTTTTCATTTAGCTGACAAGTCTATTGTGGGGACATTAATGGTTAAACTTATGACCATGGAATTTGATAGTATATGTGGAATGCATGAGCATATCCTTGAGATGATAAATCTAGATGCTAAGAGGCTCTTGGGATGAACATGGATGAATTCTTTGCCATGCAACTTATCATGAGTAATTCCTTGCCTCCTCGGTATGGGCTATTTCAAACTCATTATAAGACTAGTAAGGACAAGTGGCATGTAAATGAATTGGTCTGTATTCTTGTTCAAGAAGAATCTAAGAAGCAAGGCTTAAGCAACAAGGATATTATTCAATTCATCTTGTAAGTCAAGATGAAAAAAATAAGTAGAATAAACCTAGAATGGGGAAAAAGATAATCACCTAAAGTTAATAAACATTCTCAAGCAATTGAGGTTCATGAGAAGAGGCAAAACAATGTCAATTAAGTGCCATTTTTGCATAAAGTTTGGACATGTTATGAAAGATTGCCACAAACGTAACGACCTCAATTCAAAGCCAGAGTAAAATTGTATGCTTGCTGGCTAGGTAGATGGGATCAAAGATGTGCAAGCCCATTAGTGTGAGTGGATTATCCTAGTTAAATGGATGAAAATGCTCTTAAAGCATAGAATAAATATTTTAATTTTAAAGTTTTAGGGTAAAGTCTACATACTCCGTCAAACTACCACCCAATTGACAATTTTCCTCCAAACTTTCAATTATGACAATGTCCTCTCCAAACTACTAATGTCAATGTCCCCCCAAGGAATTGATGAATGATCTAAAAGAGATCCATATGGAAAGATGGTTTCCTAAAAAATAGCATGTCTAGAAATGATGACAAAATGAGTATGGAGACTAAAGAATTTGTAACCCGTCATGCCATATGGATATCCAATAAAGATACATGGAATATCTCTTGGATCAAACATAGTTCTATTTCTAAACAAAGTTGATACTTAAGCTAATCAACCAAAGACTTTAAGATGAGAGTATGATGGTTTGGTAGAATATAACAAGTCGATCATATGATGATTTGTTTGAAAGAAGAGGTGTAGGTATTTTGTTTATGATGTGAGTAGCTATGTGTATACAATCTCCCCAAAAAGATAGTGGAAGATGTAATTGAAATCATAAAGCCCTAGTAACATTTAGAAGATGTTGATGTTTTCTCTCAACTATGGCACTTTGTTGTGGGATTTCTACACAATTAAGTTGATGAATGATACCTTGATTAGAAAAATAATCTTTCATATGAAAGTCAACACCATTATCTAATCTAAGGCATTTGATTTTGGTTTTGAACTGAGTTTGAACAAGTTGAAAGAAAGATCTAATGATAGATCTAGTTTGAGACTTGTGTTACATCAAATAAATCCAAGTAAAGCTTGGATAATCATCCACAATTGTTAAAAAGAAAACAACACCATTTATTGATTTGGTGGCAAGAGGACCCCAAATATCACAATGAATAAGATCAAATAGTGACTGAGATAAAGAAGTACTAATGGGAAATCAAAGCTTGTACTGTTTTGCCATTGGACAAATTGAACAAATGTTGTCTGATTTATATGAGATTTCAGGAATACATTCATGTAACAACCTTATTCTAGAAATTGAAGGGTGGCCTAATCTATAGTGCCAAACATCAAGAAATGGCTATTTGATAGAATTAAAATATGCATGTTGTTGAAAGGAAGGGATGAAAGCAGCTTATGCAGAATGAGCAGAGACGTTATTCTCTTGCAACAAGTAAACACAAACCAGTTTCTTCCTTACCCACCCCAATCGTTCTCCAATGGTACAAACTTTGTATAAAGCAATATCCAACAAGAAAAATTAGACAACATCTTAGGTTTTTAATGAGTTTGCTAACTAAAATTAAATTGAAGCTAAAAGATGGAACACACAATACTACAATCAATGTAAGATTGTCTGAAAGTGTGACTGTACTTATGTGTGTGACATATGCTATAAAACCATGTGGGATCGACCTCGTACTTGCAATCTTTTTACTGCAAACAATTCGTATACTTGTAAGTAATTAAAATTTTAACGACATCAGAGGTCACAAGTTCGAATCCCCCGTCCCCTTCCCTTATGTGGACATGTCAAAAAAAAAAAAATCACTACATCAGCCTTGTGACAAAAGACATATGCTTTTTGCTAATGCTTATTGCTATAGACAAAACGCTTTGAAGTGGATGAAACAAACCTATATAGTGCCAAAAAAAACCCAAAAAGAAAAATATAAAATTGTACTCTGACTTTAATAATGATAACGGAAAATTTAATTATGCGTATAAAATTGTACCTAGTGTCTCATTGAAATTTCTATCTAAACTCATCAATGGTTAGTTTTCTGTTTTGGGTAAAACTGTAAGTATCTTTAAATGGCCAATTTGTAAGGAAAACGGCTAAATTATCTTTGGCCCTTCGATGCTTCAGTGGTCTCCGTAACTCAGATTTCTCTTGCACCGAAAGAAAAAAAAAAAAGGGAAATATATATATATATATATATATATATATATATATATATATATATATATAAAAGTCATTTGTCCGTGAAGTTATGGACTAACAGGTTATGGATTTGCGCGTGCTAACGTGCGCCAGTGCTACCGTTTATATATTACGCACTCACACACACATTCAGTCACCAAGTACTTTCAAATTGTCAAACAGAGGGGCGTTGAAGGCAGTGTAAATTTGCATACTTCTCTCTGTGATAGAGAGAGACAGAGACAGAGAGGGGGGATGGAGAGGGAGAAGGAAATGAAGCAGTCAAAGTTCAAGAGGATTTGTGTGTTCTGTGGGAGTAGCCCAGGAAAGAAGAGCAGTTATAGGGATGCTGCTATTGAGCTTGGAAGGGAATTGGTAATGTCTTTCTTCAAATGGCTCTGTTTTTGTTCTATTTGGTTTTTCTTTCCTTATTCTTTTCAAGTTTCAACTTGGCTCTCCGATAGGAGTTGTTTACTGTCATGAAGTTTTCAGGGTTCAGGCAAACAGCTGCTCAAAATTATCCACTACAACTGCAGTTTTCATTGGATTTCTTGAATTTAAACACGATTTTCATATTATCCCCCAATTGATTTTCCATGAAAATTAGTCGAGTGTTGGAGCTTTGTTCCTGAAAATACTATAACTTTTCATGTTCAACCAGAAGCCTCTGTTTCTGGTACTCTCTAAATACAAGAGTACAAGTCCTCTGTTGAAAAGTGATTGATTTTCATCACATTATTCTCCATAAAATGAGCTTCAAGTAGTTTTTACCCAAAGTTTCTCTTTTTCGTGCCATTCTATTTCAGCACAGTCAGTCACTCATGGGAGGTACTGTAATGTCTGGTTTGTGACAGGTCTCAAGGAATATTGACCTGGTTTATGGAGGAGGGAGTGTTGGTTTGATGGGTTTGGTTTCCCAAGCTGTCTATAATGGTGGTCGCCATGTCATTGGGTGAGCATCTTCCTCATAATTTCATTGGCAAGTAATTGGTAAAATGGGTCAATTTCAAGTAAATTTATTTTGGGTTTTCATTTATTTATTTATTTTGGGTTTTGGTTGATATTGTGGGCATAATATTCATCTCAACTATTTTTCTTTTTGTTTTTCTTTTTTGTCATGTTATTGTCTACAGGGTTATTCCTAAGACACTCATGCCTAGAGAGGTATGTTCGGTTGCTACTTACTATAATGCTTTAAACTTTAAATCATTTTTATTCTGACAAAAAGAAAAATTGAAAATGACTGAACAGCCACACAGAAAGAGAGAGAGAGGCCCATTATCCTTCTCTGTTAAAACTTTAATAAATCAAAGTTCTTTATTCTATTTTATTTTCCTTTTGTGGTAGTTACAGCCTACAGCCTACATTGACATGAACTTCTTCTACCTTTCCTTTGTTATCTTCAACTTTATGGATTTCTTTCACAGATTATGATCTTAATTCACTCCACCAGACCAGACCATCCATCCATCTATCTATCTATCAGGGGTCTCTCTCAGTCTCACACCACCCCCCACTTGTTGAATTTCTCTCATTTCTTGTATGGCGAGGAATTGCCGAGTTATATGACATTGGATTTGGGCCCTACACCATTTGGAAGGCTCAGAGTTTGTGTCTGTTTTTGTCTGTCTGCTGAGTTTGCAGATAACTGGAGAGCCAGTGGGGGAAGTGAAGGCTGTGGCGGACATGCACCAAAGGAAGGCGGAGATGGCCCGGCAGTCTGATGCCTTTATTGCCTTGCCCGGTTTGTTTTATACATTAATTCGTAAACAGCTAGTTTCTGTTTTACAAAGTCAACTAGGTTGTTTGATGCTGCTTCTTTTTTATACGATAATCAACAGTTATTTACACACCAAGGAGGTACAAGAGACTATGGGAAAGTTTTTTATTTTCTTTCGATAAGGGAGTTTAACCCTATATCAGTGTTAAATATTCTGGAACATAAGTGGAGTGTTAAACTTGAGTTTTTGGTATAAGTGGTAATTTAACCTAACCCTTCAAAATGTCTTGTACTGAAAATTAAGGGTGTAGTGTTTGGAAAACCATCCCTTTTCAACAAATTAATTAAGCAAAGAAAGATTAGTATTATTTTTATTTTTATTTTTATTTTTATTGTAAGTCAAAGAAGATTATTGTAAACTCTTCTAGATTTCTACCAAATCCTCCTCTCGCCGGCGTTAATCACATTTTAGAAGCAGGCTGGGCTTTTTGTTTTCAACTCTAGGCCTAGGTAGTAGGCTCAACCCAGTTTTGGGCCCAACTCAGTCCATGACTTCATTCTATATCTTTTCAATACAACTTTTATCGGCTAGGGCCCAAACCCGGAAAAGTCTGATTCGGCTGTTCAATAGTATGGGTTGGGCCCAAGTGGGCCTCAGCATTCTATATCTTCTCATACGATTGACCCAAAAATGTTTTTTAATTTTATGTCTTTTAGGCGTAATTTATTTTTTTTTTTTTTTACGTGCATTCTTTCTCTTTGAAGGTGGTTACGGGACTCTTGAAGAGCTTCTTGAAGTGATAACATGGGCCCAGCTTGGCATCCATGATAAACCCGTAAATATTATTTGATTAATAATATTATTATGAACAATTTTATTAAATGCGTTTGAATAAGAAAAAAAGACTAAAAAGAATTTCTCTTCTGTGGTTTATATATATATATATGTAGGTGGGATTGCTGAACGTGGACGGATACTACAACTCCTTGTTGTCATTCATCGACAAAGCTGTAGAGGAAGGCTTCATCAGTCCAAGTGCGCGCCATATAATTGTTTCTGCCCCCACTCCGAAGGAGCTTGTTAAGAAATTGGAGGTTAGTAAATTTGATTATATCTATCCTATTTTACCTATATATTACTAATAATAATGTTAATTAAATTATTAATTATCACAAAAGCTTAAGAATTTGCATGATTACTCTGTTTTAGGAGTATTTTCCGCGCCATGAAAGGGTTGCTTCAAAGCTAAACTGGGAGACTGAATAATAGTTAGGCTATATGTACTCCAAAATGTGACATCTCATGGTGAATGGATGATGCATGGAGTAGAGTTGAGGAAGAGGATGAGGCTTTTGGTGAAGAAAGGGACTAATTTTAGAGGATAAACTACAAATTTCCTTCGAGGGGATTCCCTTTGTTTTTGGTTTTGTTTTTTTTTTTTTTTTGGCCTTAGGAGGGTAAACTAGAAGAATATGACATCAAAATATGTAGCTAGACTATTCTCTGCAATGGGAATTGGATATTCTGATGCTCCTTTTGGTTGCCCGAAGCAGGTAATAGAAAAGCGAAAAAAAAAAAAATTAGTGTTACAACAATATGTGTATGTTGGATTAATCTTTGTTGTGAATTCTAAATTAACTCTACATATTTTCTGAATTTTCTTTTCATTCCTCCCTTCTCCTAGTAGTGACACATGCAGCACAAGTTCAAACTACATAAAAAGGGTTTAAATGTACGTAAAACTTAGGAGGGTATTGGTTCGGTTCGGTTTAATTAGTTCGGAAAAATCATTATTGGTCGGTTAACAGAAATTGTCGGTTAAATAAGTTAATTCACCGATAGCATTTCAATAAGAAAGTATTTCGAAAATTTCGGCCATTTAATCGTGGACCTTTTTAATTGGGCCAATGATATTTTTAAATGGGCCAAAACCTTAAAAAAATTTGGACTAACAAGCATAAAACAACTTATTGAACATGTTTTTGTGGGCTAAGATCAATCATGGGGCCCAAATAACAACTTTTCTGTACAAGCATGGAGCTTTTTTCTTTTTTTTTTTGACATGTCTGCACAAAAGAAGGAAATGAGAATTCGAATTAGTGACCACCACTTCATTAAGTGTGATCCCAGCCGATTAAGCTACCTCTTGGAGACTGCAAGTCTAGAGCTTTAGTGAAGGCAAAGAGCATTAATGAGTGTAACACTTTTCTAACATATATTTCTAGTGAAAAGTTCTATCTGTTTTCATGATTTTAAATGTTCACAAATTGGTTACAAGCTTTAACGAAGGCCCGCTATGTATTTTCACATATATTTTTAGAAAGAACTTTGAATAATAAATAAAGAGTTTGAAACTTTTGTTTTAACGGAAAATTGCATGATATAAAATTGATTCTTTACATAGAACCTACAAAAATATGGGTAAATTCAGACGATCCCAAACCTTGGCAAACTTAAAATCCATCCAAGAGTAATAAATAAAATCTCGATAAGTAAAGTCACTTGGTAAAAGTAAAGTTCCACATAAAGTTACACAAAGAGAGTAGAGACTAGAGAGAAAACATAAACCTAGTGATTAATATGGATAAACATAAACATATTTTTATTGGTTTGGTTTGGTTCAATTAACTGATAAACATAATTTTATACCAATATATTAACCAAACCGAACTGACTTTGGTATAAAAAATTTATACCGATTTTCGAACCACAAAAGTCAGTTGGCGGTTAATTTCGGCTAGGTCATTGTCGGTAGGCGGTCGATAATCGCCGGTAGGCAATTAATTTACCCACCCCTAGATAGCTTTTACCCCATTTTGCACTTTCACCTCTAACTATGATTCACTGCAACACAGAACTGCAAACTATCAATTTGTTCATGTTGAAAAGCTAAAATGCATCATATGCAAATTTTACGTAAGGTAAATTTTTATTCAAAACTAACTGATCATGAGCTACCCAAATGGGTAATTTAAATAGCTTAAGGAAGGATCTAAGAGAAAATTAAAACCCAACTCCAATGAGCTTTAATTTGGACTCTTGTTATTCATAATTAGCCCAAAGTTATCATTAATTAAATTTTATTCCACTATAAAATATAATTACATTTATTTAATTATACAAGAGCTTTTTCACTACTTAATGTTGAATTTGATCCATCCATGAAATATTCAAAGAGAAACAAAGACAATTTTGTACGACCCCCCTAATTATCAAATGGCTAAGCCATCAAAATAATATTTCCACGAACCTTGAAGTAAATTACTAGTTAATTGATTTACACAGAACATTACACCTAGGCCAATACTTTAGGGCGGTTCAATGTATAAATTAATATTTTCCTGATGATCCCCTTATAGCCGGCCCGTTTATCTTGGGCTGTTTATTGCGGGCCCATGTTTACCTAGGCCCAAAGATAGAAAATATCCCTAACAAAATATATTAGAACTTTTAAATGATCTTCAACTTTTATAAATATTTACATTTTTTTATGAAACTAATAATTTGTCTATCAAAATGTATCACATGTGGCACATTAAAACATAATTAAAAAGAGTAAGATTTTCAGTCAATCTCAAGCACAAAAACCAAAACGAGGGTCCGGTCCTCATCTTCCTTTCACCTGCAACATTTATAAATTTACTACAATTTATCTTAGATAAACATCATAATATATTCAGTTAAGAATGTTCTTTTAATATAGTGAGAATCTTTTAGAACCGACCAAATTTTTTAAAAAAAAAAAACTTTAATCTGAATAAATTCAATAGCAAAGATACATATATAATGAATTGCAAATATATTTAGGGGAATGATTACATATTATATGCATAATTAATCCACCTTTGAATGGGGATTCTGTTTCTTTAATTAATTTACTCTTGGCTCCGTGATATTTAAAAAGCACTAATATATTGTCACATGCATATGCCTGGAAAAAACAGTAGGAGAAGCATGAGGCCTTTATTATTAAGTAATTAGAGGTTGAAGGAATTAATCTAAAATTAAAGAAGCATAAAAATATTCTCAAAGAAAAGTCAAAGTTGGTAATCTCGTGTTTTAAGGTGTGATTTCGTCAATCTTTTGAAGATCGGGCGACGGGCGACGGGCGCACTCAGAGGGTTTGACTGATGAATCTAGTGGAAGCCCCATAAGCCATGCATATATATATATACATATTTATATATATTCAAAAGAGATAAGAGGCTGGTGCTAATTTTATATCACCTAACAATTAACAACCCTATTTTCTTTTCTTTTCTTTTTTATTATTTGATCAAAGTCAGAAGGGGCTGCTGCCTGTGAATCACTTGTATCTCATCTCTATAAATATTAAATACTTTTTTTTGAGAAGATAAATATTAAATACCATCACCATTTCAATTTGTCCTTTTCTAGTTAGTCCATATTATATATTAATATTATTATTATTATGACACATATATAGACATAGACATGAGTGGAGTCATACCAAATGGATGTCCTACCGAAAATTCACATGGTTTTGACCCCTTTCCTTCTGGATTTGGAGTAGTATGCATAAGACTTTTCTAGGTCCAAATTTCTTAACCTAAACTGGTTTCAAGGCTGCAAAAGGGTTTTTATAGCACATCGTAGCCCATAACATCATCATGCAACAAGGATCCATCGAATCGAAATGCTCAAAACAATATTAAAACTTAAACCTTTGTAAGTTTCTAACAACTAAGCTACTATAAAAACGCAAGGCTAACATAACAACCTAAGAAAAACACTAGAGAGGGATAGTTAATTAGCTCTACACAGCAAGAGTCCTCAAGAAGCTCCTCCTCCTCCTCCTCAAGAATAACAAGGAAATCTCTCACAACCTCACAGTAACGTTCAAGTCGGGTTTCTTTAGGACTCGGCAACATTCTAGTTTTCTTATAGATAGGGCTATGCGTGAAGCTGGCCTAATATCTTTAGTATGTGTTCTTGAGATGATTTTGTTCGTACTTTATAGATTAATGATTGAATGTTGGAGATGATTTGAATTTAAGAGAAATTTCATATCGACAAAATTATTTTGATTCATTATAATTTCCGTTTATATCAAATTCCTGTTATGATTCAAAAATATATTGAATGCTTAATTTATTTTGTAACATGTTATTGAAATCAATTTCTCAATTGACCCATGTTCAATTTATTTTGGGAAAAAATTACTAGCTTTAACCTCTGAAGTTTGAAGTATTTTCAATTTGAACCATAATATTTACAAATTTGCAATATATCCTCCTAATGTTTCAAAAATTTGCAGTTTGAACCCTCCGTTATTAATTTCGGTCTAAGTGGATGAAAATCATCCCACGTGCGTTTCACGTGGGAACAATATGATGAAACTTCCAAATTTTCCCCCATTTATTTTACAATCATTAGTGCTTAATTGTTCAAGCTTTTGATTATGATAGTTGATTTCTACCTAATTGAGTTAAAACTACATCTCGAGAATATGTAAAAGAATGTTAGGTGGATCTTTGAACCCCTAGTATTTTTCAATTAATTTTCTCTAACTCCAGTTTAATTAATTTAATTTTACTTTATATTTCAATTTTCACTTTTCATTGCTCCATTTTTTAGTGGAAAAACAACCAAGTCAATTTATTTTTCAACACAATAATAAAATTTTCATTTTAGTGTCTACCATATATATTCCATGTGAATCAATTAGTCTTACCAAAAATTTATTATTTAATTTTTAGTGGAAAAACAACAACCAAGTCGATCAATTTATTTTTCAACACAATAATAAAGTTTTCATTTTAGTTTCTACCATTCCATGTGAATCGACCTCAGTGTTACCAAGATTTATTATTTAATTTGCAATAGTATGTACTTGGGTTTACAATCTTTTTGATGTAGCAATCATGCTCAAACAACATTAAAAATATTACTAACCAACATAATAAATAAATAAATAAATGTTACAAATTAGATGTGATTTTTAGCAACAACTAATTTTAGTTAAAGCTAATATGCAAAGTAATTAACGTAATAAGTGGAAGGATTATTATTTAAAATATAGTGTTTCAAGGAAATTTGCTAATATATAACTCATACTTACTAAGCACTGACTTAATAGTCATCTTCAATACTGTAGTTGTGGTATTGTTAACATATTTACTTAATGACTAAAAAGTGTTCAATCGCATGAACACTCTTATCTCTATAATGCAAAGTGATTTCCAGTTATTCCTTAATGGATAAATTAGGTGATTCATCAACTATGATACTAAAAAATAAGTCTCCAAGATCTTTAATTAACAATAGCATTTAAAATTTCGACTACATTTTTTAATGTTTGGTGTAATCATTTGATTAATTGGATGACCATTTTGTAAGACTACCTTTTCAATCTCTTTATTTTTTTCGCAAGAAACTAAAAATAAAAAATAAACAATTCTTGATTATTCAAGTCTTTAAATTCATTATGATCATGAAATGTTAATCCATATTGTTGTAAAAAGTAAATACAATCAACCGTAGTTGCTAATTATAACCCATATGAAAAAAGAAGCAGAAATGGAGTAGGATCCTTAATGAGTTTATTTTCTTCATATAAAGATCATTTAAAAAAAAATTGGTCATTGTTATGAAGAAAAATACCTCCTTTAAAAAAATAAAAAAAAAAAGACCTCATAGAATGTTATTTCTTCAAAAAATTTATTATTATTATTTTTTTTTAAAAAAAATGAGGGTAAAGTCTACATTCCCCCCTCAAACTATCACTCAATTGACAATGTTCTCCCCAAACTTTCAATTGTGACAATATCCCCCAAACTACCAAAACATTGTCAATGTTCTCCTAAAACTAGCAAAAAGACAAAATGGCCTTATATATTTCTCAATAAGACAGAAATATCCCTATAAGATAAAATATTAATTTTAAAAAAATGAAAAATTATAATTTAAAAAGAACGATTTTTTTTAAACAGATTTTTTACTTAAAAGAATTTTTTATTATTATTTTTTAGAAAACGAAAACTTTTATTTTCTTACACAAAAATTGTTAATTTTTTTAAAATAGAAATTTTTATTTTAAAAAGTTATAAAATAAAATAAAAAATCAATTTTTATAAAAAGACATTGAAAATTTTAATTTTTTTCCTTATACAAAGGATTTTTTTTTTTTTTAATTTTCCACACTTTGGATTTATTTTTTTTTAAGTTTTATGTTTTTTTCTAGAAGTCTTAGTTTTTATGGGTTAAATTAATTAATTCTAGGGTTTGAAATTTTATTTTTCCTCCTAGTTTGGAAAAACCAAATTGGTCCTTGTGGTTTTGAAAAGTGACCAAGTTAGTCCATCGTGTTATTTTAGTTGACTTACATATTGACATATGTGAATAATTAGAAGTTGATACGTGGCCAATTAATTAATTTTTTGAAAAATTAAAAAATATATATATTTTTCAAAAAGAAAAAAAAAACAATGGCTCGCCACCCCAGATTTTCTTTCTTTTTTTTCTTTTTTTGAAAAGATATTTTTTAAAATTTTTAAAAATAAAAAAATAATTAATTGACCACGTGTCAACTTCTAATTGGTACATGTCAATCCGTTAAGTCAACTAATGGTCAATGATTTGATGACTAACTTGGTCACTTTTTTAAAACCATAAGGACCAATTTAGTCTTTCCAAACCCTAGGAGGAAAAATAAAGTTTCCAAACCCTAAGGACTAATTAAGTATTTAACCCTTTTTTTATTTCACTAAGGGTTTTTGTCATTGGGGGCACATTGACAATTTTTGATAGTTTGGGAAGGACATTGTCTCAATTAAAAGTTTAGGAATGACATTATTAATTTGATAGTAGTTTAAAGGGGTTTTGTGGACTTTCCTCAAAAAATGACCACATAAGAATTCTCCTTGCCTTTTGGATTTCCAGATCAAAAATTTCATTGTCCATAAGTAGGCTGTAAACGATCCGAGCAAGTCGAGCTAGTAGAGCTCGAGCCGATTGTCAGATCGAGCCGAGCCGAGCTTGTTGTAAAGTAAAAAATCAGAAGAGCCGAGCTTGTAAAGAATCAGAGGTGAGCGAGTAGAGCCCTTGGCTAATTTGCAAGCCTAATTTTCCTATAATTTAAATAAATTTATATTAACTATAAACTTAAAAGATAATTTATACACTTGTTAAGTTTATAATTTATATAGTATAATTATTATATTCATATAATTTATCTTATATAATATAACATTTAAGTTTGTATTATTGAATATAATGTCAATTGTCATTTGTCACATCCTAAAAAGTAATGTACATTGATTAAGTGCACATTGTTGACTAACTAATTGTCACCTATGTTTTTAATTGCTTAGATTCTTAGAGCATAGTTACTAAATTTGAGATTATTTTAATATTCATATCAAGTAATGATATAATTTATTTCTATATTTTACTTGATACTTGTTACTTGTTAGTTGTTATTTGTTAAAGTTAAGTTAGTATATGATGTATATCATATATTGTAGATAATAAACATATCATATATAAATATATATTATAATTTATTAATTTATAAGTATAAAACTAAGTTAAACTAATTTAATTTTATACAATTAATTAATATAACATTTAAGTTTGTATTATTGTATATAATGTCAATTGTTATTTGTCACACCCTAAAGAGATACATTAAGGTCATTTAAGTTTGTATACATTAATGTGATTATAATTTATAAATGGTAAGAAATACATTAGTTACTTAATTAATAATCATTTAATCTACTCATTTATGAATGAACATTATTAATTTGATAGTAGTTTAAAGGGTTTTGTGATTTTCTCAAAAATGACATAAGAATTCTCCTTGCCTTTTGGATTTCCAGATCAAAAATCTCATTGTCCATAAGATTAATCATCCAAAGAAAATTATTCAATTGTGGAAAATTTTGTGGGCTTTTTCGTGACTTTTCAGTGGTAGTTCCCAAGAAAAATCGCAACCCTAACCTTTCTTTTTTCCTGGGCGATCCTAATTAACCTTTAATATGAAAAGTCAACGCCAACTGATTAATTTGGTAAATTTGCAATTGCAACAAAAGATAAATCCAACTTTCTCTCATTATTTCTCTTTTGTTAAATATAAATTCAACTGTTGCAGTCAAAAAAAAAAATAATAATAAAAAAAAGACAAAGCCCTGCAAGAAGAGCGCTGAAAGGAATAATCGTATCACACTCACTTCACTGCATCCCAAAAAAGTCAACCTCTTCGCTCTTCATGTGTGTAAATTTTAATTCTCAACATTTTTTTTTGTGTGTAGAAAATGAATAATTTAAAAAATATTTACTTCATATTTTCTACATTTTCTAATAAATTGAACGAAAAAAAAGGACAGATTTTCTGTGAAATGAGTTTTTTTTTTTTCTTTAAACTTGGAGTGTTTTCTTTTTATATATATATAGTATTTGAAAACATATACTATATGTAGAAACTTATAAATTTTATCATAAATAAATAAATAGTTAAAATATTGGCATCCGCCCACTAAAGAGTTGGGGATTTGTTTGCCGAACTTGTAACATTCTTCAAATTAAGCCCACTCTTTTTCAATTAACGCCAACGTCCTCCTTGCTGTCTCCCATTCATCATCCCAAACACATTTTCTCAGTCTTCTTCACGTACCCTTATGGAAACCCACCTGAAAAATAAAGACTTGACCAATTGAAAAATATATATATTTTTTTTTCATATTAACATTCCTTTTTTTTTTTTTCTGAAATAAGCTGCCAACGTACCAAACCCTTTGAATTGCCCCTTCTGCAAGCAAATTCAACCTACTGTCTTCTTGCTTTCAACTTGCACAAGTTTGGCAGAAAGGCAGTAGAGAATATCGTGGAAATTTTTATTTCGGATTCTTGATGCAAAAAAGTCAAACTTTACCGGTTTTGTACGTACTTTCATTGGCAGTGTATTTATAAGCTTTTTGTACTCAATCTTTATGCCCAAATGCTTCCCTTCTCGATCGATCTCCAAACTCTTTACGTGGCCTCTTGTCGTTGATACTAATGTTGATGGTGGTGTGCATTTGAGGTTAATTTGGCTTTAATTTAAGCTTAATTTGCTGAAGAAGAAAAGGCGAAACAGCTTACAGTTTGCTTCGTTTTCTTTCTAAACAAGATTGTGAGTATGATACCGTTGTCGATCTACTTAATTAATTCATTTCTCTGTTTCTTTTTCTTTATTTCCTTATTTTGCATTTTCTTATTATTTGCTTCTTGGTGTATTGGACTTTCCTGGGCAAACACTCTTGTTCTTGGGATTGGGGTTTGACGAACTTTAATCATATAAACTGCGCGATATATGTTTTGATTTATTATTATTTATTTATGGGGAGGGGCAATGTTTTCCTTTACTTAATTTTGGGGATTTTAGTTTTAGAGAGCTTCTTTGATGGAAGGAAGAAGATTATATGGAATATGTGAGTTTCAGATCGAGTTTGGGCTCTCGGTTTTTTTTTTTTTTTTTTTCATGTTCACACAAGAAATGGGGATTCGAACTAGGACCTCAACTTTATAAGATGTAAATCATAGCCAATTCAACTATCCATTTGAGACAGTTTGAGCTCCCAATTAGTTAGAAAACTTTGCTTTATTTTACAAGGAACTAAGTAATTTTTAATGTCCTCTTAAATTTTTAAAATTTTAAGATTATAAACTTTTGATCAGCTTTGCGCCCCTTTCAATTACCTATTATTATTTAATTTTTTTTTTTTTTTAACTTAAACGGCTAGTATCTAAAATGTCTAAAAATACAACTACTCACTTAGCTAAAAAATTCAAAAATATTAAAATAAAAATATTAAATGCGCTTCTAGTATTTTTTTTTAATGTTCTCCCAACTGGTTTTTTTTTTTTATAATAAAGGTCTATTAATTTTGTTCATTTTTGTTTCTTCCATTAGGAATTAACGAAAAATTCTAACCGAAAGAATGATTGAAAGGGACTGAAAGATCAGAATATTGGATTGTGAATTTTAAAAGTGTTTAAGAGGATATTGAAAATTGTTTAAATAATATTAATATATATAGGTAGCTAGGAAAGATTAAGTGAAATTTGTCCTAATTAATAAAAATTTGGATAGTCAAATTAAAGTGGGGGGTGCAAATAACGCAATGCGCACAGTGCCAGAAACGCAGGGGCCGGTAGCCATTTTCCGCGGCAGCAAAGCCGGCTTTTAAATTCGTGAGTTAACAAGTGAAGGCAACGCGTTTGTTGACATCTCTCTCAAATATTTTACTCAAAACTCGTTAATACAAGCGTTTGGCCCATGTGACCTTTGATGCATTTCTCATGGGGTGCTGCTTCATCTTCACTTTTCTGCCCTTTTTTCCCACTATTTTTTTAAATATGTATATATAAACTCACACGATCCATTGCTCTTCCTCTTCATCCTCAATTCGTCATTGTGAACTTTTCTTCTCAAACTCTTCTTCAACCTTTTGATCTTCTGCTGATTTGGGTTCCTCGTATTGGTCAGTGTGAAGCTCATATATATGGTATACGAAAGTCGATCCTCTTCTTCGTTTGACTGAAATATATTTGCTTTTGATCTTTTGTAGGTTTGGCACGAACAATTAAGAAATGGGGTTGGTTCGGAATCAGTCGATGAGAAGCGGGGATTACTTGGAAGGGATGCTCAGTGATTATGTCGGCGGAAAGGCGAGGATGAAAGCTCAGAAGAGTGGCTCTGGCTCTGGTCGGCTTGTCACGGTGCTGACTTGTGTCCAATTCACCTTCGCGTTGTACGCGACATTCCTGTTGTATTACATGAGCCCTTCAATAGATTTGCGGACCAAACCAGATTTTACATGGGCCACCCAAATCGCGCAACGATGGAAGAATTTCATCGTCACCCCGCACGTTGTCAGCCGGTACCAAGAATCCTCTGCTCTCGATCTCGCTCAACCGGCTGACCACGCCGTCGGAAGTATGCGAGCACGAGAAGATAGATTTCACGCAGAAGAAGTCAAATGACGCGCAAATGATCAAGCTAAAGAGAGAGCTTTACAGTGAAGTGTTGGGATTCCAGAGCAAGAGCGAAACTCTTGCTGAGCTATTGGCAATGAAGTCCAAGTGGGATTTGCGAGGCCCCAAAAACAGGGCAAAAGTCACGGTCATCTTGAATCATTTCAAACGGAAAACGCTCTGCGCCCAGCTTGATTCTCTGCTTCAACAGACGCTTCCTTTCCACCATGTTTGGGTGCTTTCATTTGGGAGCCCGAATGAGGCTTCCTGAAGAGAATTGTGGATAGCTATAATGATTCGAGAATCAGTTTCATAAGTTCAAGCTATGATTTCAAGTACTACGGGAGGTTCCAAATGGCATTGCAGACGGAGGCAGATCTTGTGTATATCCTCGACGACGACATGATTCCGGGAAGGAAAATGCTACAGATATTGTCGCATGTGGCCGGGACGAAGAAGTACGAGAACGCCGTTTTGGGCAGTATAGGGAGGATTTTGCCGTTCCGGCAGAAGGACTTCACGTTTCCGAGCTACAGGAAGTTTCGGTCCAAGGAGGCGGGCCTTTATTTGCCCGACCCGGCTTATGATATCACGGTTGATAAAATTGTCCAGGTGGACTTCCTTTCCAGCTCTTGGTTCTTGTCCGCTGAGCTTGTCAAGACGCTCTTCGCTGAGACCCCCTTCACCTTTGCCACCGGCGAAGATCTTCACCTTAGGTATTTCTTTTTTTTTTTTTTTTTATTTTATTTTATTATTATAGACATTGAATTTCCATCCAATCTCCCTCCAACAAGAGCTAGAAGTACAAATTTACTCCTCAGCCATAATAATATATATATTTTTGGTTTTTCTTCCCGATCTTAATCTCTTTAGACTTTAATTAAATTTATGGCTTGAATGTAAGACTATTTTTTATCTCATTACAAAGTTATATAGGTCTATATCTTGTTAATTAATTAGGTCATCGATATATAAGGTGATGGTAGCACGTTAGATCGATGGTTTTTTTTTTCTTTTTTTTCCTTCTTCTAATATGATTGGGCAACTAACTTGATCTATCAGTGCAGATTAAGTTGAAAATCGAGTGGGAAAAAGCATTTGAAGTACTATTTTTAGGCACTCACAGTATTTTAGATACGAATCTTAATCGTGCCTTCTTTCATTTCAGGCATAGCCAACTTTTGGCATTATTATTATTATTTAAAAAAGAACTTTATAAAGGAAAAGTGCAAGATATTAACATAATAATATACCCTGCCACTAGCATTTCTCAATTTATTTAGATGAGCTATATATATAATATAGTCAAACTAACCCTGATACGTACATATATATAACTCAATTGAAGAAAGCCATAGAATAACACCTACAATAGTGAAACTATATAGAGTAAATTCGGAGGGTTGGCTCAAGTGGTAAAAGCATTAATTTTAGAGACATTTTCATCACATCTAAGGTTTGAATCTTCTTCATTACAAATAAGTTTTTGGGGTTATGCTTGTGGGTGAGATCGAAGCTTTACTAGATATGCATAAAAGAAGCACTTTGCACTAGTTCGAATTTACTTGATAAGGTTTGAGTACACCACCCTACCTCAAAAGTTCCCGTCATAAAAAATAATTAAAAAATAAATAACTAAAAGAAGCTATATAAGGTTGTCAAATTTTTGGGGCTACAATTGTTTTTTTTTTTTTTGACATATCCACACAAGAGGAGGAGGAGGGATTCGAACTAGTAACCTCCGCTTTATTATGCGTGGTCCCAGTCGATTGAGTTACCTCTTGAAGACTGGGGCTACAATTGTTGGTGAAATTAGAGTCTTACCCGATTTGGAGAGTTCAGGTTTGCCCGAAAAGGATGGGTACATGACCCTAGCTGCCTTGGAAAGGTTTTCGGTCGTCAAAAAAAAAAAAACCTATATAAGGTTGTCGGATTTGGATCCATTTTTGTCAATGATAATAATCTTTCTCACAAATTTTAATTAAATATTGACACATAATCTTTAATTCTCACGGTTCTAATCTTCTTCTTCTTCTATTAAATGAATTATGAGCAGCTATACACTCCAAAAGTACAGAAATGCTGGGTCGTTTGTTCTTCCAGTTGACCCGAACGACAAGGAAACATGGGGCGACAGTGAACACCGGCTTGCTTATGTCTCCGAAACCACCGTAATCTTCAAAGACATCGTTCAAGTTCGAGACGACCAATGGTGGAAAGCTCTTTCTGCTGGTTATATCACTCAGTGGGCTGCAATGTATCCTCAAAAAATCGACGCCCTCTTCTACGCCCACTCCGTCGACGAGGTCAAAGCCCTCGCCCCCCTTCTCGAAAAGTTCCGGTCTACCGTTGGGAAAAAGGCCTACATAGCCGTCTCCGGCGGCAACTTCTGCGGTTGCGAAGACGCTGCAACCGCTCTCAAGTGGCCCAAGTTGGTGTGCAAAGAACGGAGGTTTAAGATATTTGATATGGCCGTCGGAGCTGTGTCCGGAATTTCCAAGTCGGAGGTGCCGCTGCTAAATGCAGTCTACTCTAGCGTGAAGGGTTTGATCAGAATTCACAATCCCAGCGTGGTGATCACAGTGGCCGACATTGATCCTAATGTGAAGAAAGCTTTGAAGATGGCAACGGAAACTAATAATTCCAATGGGACAACTCTTGTTCTTTTACCAAGACCCTCCGTGTCAAAGGTTCTTTGGATGGCTGATCTACGATCAACAGCCTTACCAAGTAAGATTAATCCCACCTTTCTCTTCTTCGATCAATGCATTTTTTTAAAAAAAAACTTCACTTACATCTCCTTTATAAGTTAAGTGTAATCTCCTGTCCCATATTAGGAAGATGATTTGTCTGTGTGATTTATAAAAATATGGGGAAACTACTTTTTACCCTCATAAACTACAATATGTTAGCACTTTCTTCCCGTGAACTACCAACTGTATTATTTTGCTCCTATAATTAAACTACCATTTTGTATCAAAAAAACCCTTTTCCGTTAGTCAAAGTTGTTAATTCAAACAGTCAATTTGTCACTTTGCATCACTTTGCCCCTATGAATTACAACGCATTGTCACTTTGCTCACATGAATTATAACGCATTGTCGTTTTACCCCCATAAACTATAACGCATTATCACTTTAACTGTTTGAGTTAACGGCTTTGACTAACAGAAATGGTTTTTGAGCATAAAATGGTAGTTTATGAAAGAATATATGATTGATTCTCAGGAGAAATGCCAACGTATATAGTTCATGAGGTAAAGTAGTTTCCCCTAAAAATATTGGTGAGTGTTGAGTCATGCATATATATATATATATATATATATATATTAAGCAATTATATATTATTATTATGTAATAAAGTAACCAATTTGGTTAATTACATGCAGATTGGAACCGGATGCGGATCTCAGTGAACATTATCACCCAAAACCGAGTTAATTCATTAACAAGGCTTCTCAAATCTCTGAGCAATGCCTACTATGTCGGCGACGATATCCCTATCAGCTTCAACGTGGACAGCAAAGTGGACGAGGCAACAATCAAACATATAAACTCATTCCAGTGGCCTCACGGCTCCAAAATCGTGAGGAGGAGGATCATCCAAGGAGGGCTGATCCGAGCCGTCAGTGAGAGCTGGTACCCATCATCGGACGACGATTACGGCCTCCTCCTTGAGGACGACATCGAAGTCTCTCCCTACTACTATCTATGGATCAAATACGCCCTCTTGGCCTACCAATACGACCCACAAGTGTCTCTCCCGGAGCTCTCTTCCATTTCCCTTTACACTCCTAGGATTGTTGAGGTTGTCAAAGAAAGGCCCAAATGGAATCCCACACAGTTTTTCAAGAACACCCATCATCCAAACACGCCTTATCTCCACCAGTTGCCTTGCAGCTGGGGCTCTGTCTTCTTCCCCAAGCAATGGAGAGAGTTCTATGTGTACATGAACATGAGGTTCACTGAAGATGCCAAGAAAAATCCAGTTCAGATTCCCAAGTCTAGAACAAATGGGTGGCAGGCTTCGTGGAAGAAGTTTCTGATTGACATGATGTATCTCAGAGGGTACGTTACACTGTATCCCAACTTTCCTAATCAGGCAAGCTTTTCCACGAACCATATGGAGCCGGGGGCTCATGTTAGTGCCAAGGACAACGTTGTTAGGCACGACAAGTCTGATTTTGAGGTGCCCTTGTTGAAGGAAGACTTCCGGGGACTGTTGCCGGGTGGGAAGTTTCCGCCGGCGTCGAGATTGCCGTCACTGAACCTCTTCAATCAGCCAGTTTCTCTCAAGGGACTCAAGGCGGCTGGGACCAAGTTGGGGCAGGATGTACTTAGATGTAACAATGTCACTGAGGTTGTTGTTGTTGATCATGGAACAGGTCTCCCACTGCGCTGTGCAAAATTCTAAAAATTTTATTTGTTTGTTACCAATTTATTCTTTCTTCTTTTTTTTTTTCTTTTTGTTTTATAAAACAGATAAAGGGTGGGATACTGGTTCTTCCTGATCAGTGAGGAACCCAATATATTCTTCTATTTATTTCTTTAATATTGCAGCCAAAAGTGGCTTGCCCAATTTCCATGAAAAGGGTCCTTAAAACAGCTCTCTCTCTCGGCCCGTCAAGAAGATAATGATTCAGAAGCTACAAATTCAAACAAGAAGACAAAGATGAAGACAGAAAATTCAAAATCAAACCCATTTGTAATGATAATGATAGATGCATATTTGAATTATCGTAATCTTGAATCCATTATATATCCACACAATACTTTCTGCCGTGAATTACGGATTGAACATGCAGCAGCAATCCATACCTGATTTCAGCAACGATTTGGTGAACATGGTGACTCACAATAGTTCATCCGGAGGCTGAATTCATCCACTCAGAGTTCTAGTGGAGCAGCCTTCTCTTCATCTCTACTAGTCCTCCCACTTTAACACACCACACCATATTTGCCAACTTTGTCAAAACCTGTACAGCAGTATAGTGCTACCATTGATTTGATCACTCTATCAAGGGGCCGGCCCTAACAATATATCGGATTCAATCGGGGCCGCTTGTGAAGGATGGTCCATAATAGAAATTAAACAAACTCTACTTATAATTGTCTTTTCACACTTCATATATTAGAGATTTCTCCTTTCATTTCTATAACTATTAAAACGTGAAGTGGAATGGACTTTGATAACAATTGAAACGGATAAAATAGTGTAATAAACTTTGAACTTTGGTGCAATCTTCTTATCCTTTAATAATTATGTTCTAATAATACATGACAACATTGGGGCAAGGGTGTTGTTGTACCACGGCGTTCTTAGGACAACACTAACCCCATTGAGAAGAGTTTAAAATCTCAAATATGCCATATAAATAAAGTCATAACTAACAAAATCTTATTATGTAAATTTTCAAAGTTAGCATAAGTTATGCATTAAAATGCGGATAGAGTCTCCAAGAGATAGCTCAATCGGTTAGGAATCATACCTTATGAAGTGGAGGTCATTAGTTCGAATCCCCCCTCCCCCTCTTGTGTGAACATGTTAATAATAAAAAAAAAAATGATGATTGACCCTCATAATATGTCTACTCACTTTAACATTAAAACCATTTTGTATTCGCATAGTATCAAAGTCAATTATAATAGATTTTATATTTCTATCATACCCTTATTCTTTTAAAATTAAAAAAATTAATTTTTAAAATAATAATAATAATAATAAAAGGAAAGGGGTGATTGCCGGTTGGGCCAACCACATGGCTTGATTTTGCATTTATCTATATTTTTTATACCACAAAAGCGATTTATAATTTAAGCCAACTATAGTGGCTAATTTTTTTTATCTATTCCAACAAAAAAAAAAATTGTATTTATTCTCCATTAATTTGGATTTTTTTTTTCATTTTATTATAAAAAATAGTTATTTTATTTTATTCATTTTTATTTAGTTTTTAAAAGAATAGGGGTATATAATAATAATAATAATAAGTGACATTTTTGACATATTTTGGTAGTTTGATGGTCAACTTTAGTACATTTTGAACATTATGAGACTATTACGATTGTTAGTTTGATGAGTTTTTTTATGTTTTTTTTTTCATATTTTTACTATAGATAAATGTCTGAAGGCCGTTGTTTTCAAATTTTGGCTTTAACTATGCTCGAATTATAATTTAAAAAATTTAAGAGCCTAGTTTGAGATCAAGTTAAGCCGAGCTCGACTTGATTCGGCTTGAATAGCATTCTCAATAAGCTCGAGCTTGGGGTCAAATGAGCCAATCTTGAACACATATTTCATAGCTTAACTCAAACTCAAATTCGATTTGAATAAACATCTTCATAAACGAGTCAATCTTAAAATCCTAAAGTTCAACTCAATCCGGTCAAAACTTGTTTAATGGTTAAGGTTAATCCTCTCTTTGGACTTATCTAGGGCATATTGCCACGTGGAAGACGACTGTTTGGCTGTCCAAAGCGTTGCAACAAGACTCCGAGGAATGGCCGTAGCGCTATTCTATTTGGTGTTCGAAAAGAATTCAAAAGCGGGCAATTTGGTCACATAATATTTTCCTTTTGTTTCAAAATTCAGCAACAACGATCACCCGATTTACCTTCTTCATCTTTCTCTACAAACTCTCTCCCTCTCTTGCTTCAAAATCTCTCTTTCAGTTTCCTAATCTAGCATATCTATCTTCTTCTTGTTTAATCTGTGAGTTATTTCTTTGAATTTTCTGATATTATAATTTTATAGGAGATTTCCTTCCTGATTTTTTTGAATCACGGATAAAATGTGATTGATTTGTTCCTCAACTGCAATGCCAAATTTTTCTGAAATTTGTTGTTTAGTTTCGTCTTTTTCGGTTATAATCCAGGTTATTGTTTTTGTTAAATTTTTGAGAGCCCCTATGGTCAGGTCAGCCTGCAAACTCACCATTTTACAGCACCCAATTTCAATAAAACACCTCATCAATTTAAGAAAGTTGCAAAACATTGAAGTGAGAAGAAATGCAGTAGATCAAAATGAAAAAAAGAAAAAGACCAAAAAAACCCACACCTAAAACCAAACCATCGGTCCTTCTCCAGCAAACCCAAGACCCAACCATCGGCGCCAGAGAGCATCCACCGGCCGGCATCTCCTCCGTGCCCTGGTGACCCACGGTGGAACAGACCCACGGCGTAGGTCAAGCGAGACCCACGGCAAGAAAAAGACCAAAAATGACTCACACCTAAAACCCAAACCACTGGTCCTCCAGCAAACCCAAGACCCAACCACCGGCACCGGAGAGCATCCACTGATCGGCATCCCGTGCGTGCCTACGTGACCCACGGCGTGGGTCTCACTTGACCAATGTCGTGGGTGAAGATGAAAACATCGGCCAGCAGACCCACGTCGCCAGAGAGCGTCCTAACCCAATGAGATTCACCTCAGCATTACAAAAGTGCCCCTCTTAATCTATTAAAATCACAACATAGCCATTATCCACAATAAAACTCTCGTCTTTTTCCTTCTTGTGGTTTAATACCATTAACAAAATAATCATAAAATAAATCCTCCAATACTACTATAGAAAATTAAAGCCTAACATTTTCTCCTCATTGGCAAATCCAAATAAAATCACTAAATAAAACTAATGGCCAAATTATCCTTAAATTATTTCCTTTTAAAATAGGGAAATAATTTTCGGGGTCTTACAATTGTAGGTTGGCGATATGGTGCTAGGTGCTTGGGGCTTTGATCTCCGGCAGTGGTGAAATAGATAAAGGGCTTTTTGGGAAATATGGTTTAGATATATATATATATATATATGTGTGTGTGTGTGTGCGCGCGCACGCATAATTTAAGGGAAAGGAGGAGCTCCACGTGAGAAGGGGGGGGGGGGGGGGTGGGGTGTCCCATCATTTTCTTACCCACTCGGAGAGAGTGCAAGAGAGAGAGAAATGTGAGTGTGCGAGAGAGATGGAGGGAAAGGAGAAGAAAGAGAAAAGAAGGGAGTAGAAGAGGGGGCTGTTTCCCTCTAGCCCGATCCGAGAAAGAGATTCAGAGGAGAGAGAGAGAGCTGGAGTTAGAGAGAGAGAGAGCTGCTGTATGGAAGAAGAGAAGAGAGAAGAAAAGATGGGTTTCTGGAAAGCTCCACTCGGTATCAACAACTCCGATCAATGACCATCTGTGGTCCAATCGAGCTGAAATTTTGTAGGGAGGTTCACAACGCGCGAATTTCTATTGTGAACGGTGGAGATCGGATTTGGAGCAATCTGCAGTCATTTTCTAATTCGTGAACAGTAGCTCCGTTTTGGGTGAGATTATCCTCTAATTTTTATAAGCTAATTAGTTGATGATTTTTTTATATTGTTGAAGTATTTAGTCTCTCTTTAAGGTTTTGTACTACCTGTTAGATTATAAGCTTGAAATCTGGATGATTTGTGTGATTTGTGATTTGCTCAGAAATTATGGTATTTTAATATGAAGTTAAATCCCTAAAATGAATGTGAGACTTTTGTATATAGTGGATTATTATGCATCATTCAAGCTCTAGGTTGTTAAATTGATGGATTAAAACCCCAATTTTGTAGCTTGAATTATATTTAAGGCTTTAAGTGTATGAAAAATAGGATTGCCATTTGGAGTGGTTAATTATATGTAGAATGTTCATTGATTTTAGTTGACTATGGGATCCATGGAAGTTGGTGCTTATATGAGGTTAGGTGCTAATGTCTTTTGATAATTGGAGTAATTGTTGAAAATGTTTCTAAGCAGTTGATACTAGGTGTAATTTGCTACATTAAATGGCTTAGGAAGGGATTGATAATATGGCTAATGAATTGCTGGCTAAAGTACTTTTGACCTTCGTGGTAGAAACTGTTGAGTTGGATGCGGATTCGAAATAAGGGCATGAAATGCTAGGTAAGGGGACACAACACCAAAAACTCCAACAGATCTTATTATAAATCTTTTGAAAACAAAATGTTGGGGATTTTATAAAGAATCCACCTTCATGATTTTCAGTCGCATTTCCTATTTTTAATGCATAATTTTTATTCAATCATATGACATGATTACAGAAATGTTACACGAATGAACTGTACATTTACTAATGAGCTTACAGAAATGTTACATATTACAATGAATTATGCATTAATGCAATTATGAATGAAAGAGCTCATAAAAGTTCCATGATATGTTATGCAAATGAAGATAAGCTTACAAGATGATATGAAATGTTATATGTGCATAATGTTTAACCCCAAGACATTGAAGCAACGATCGGCCAGATCGTAAGGGTAGCATGGCAAGCACACCGAAGGACAGTTACGAGAAGGTGTGTGCTACCGGCCAGGTGACTTCCACCTAGGGGAGTTTCCAACCTTGTAGCTCTCCCCTATGACGATAGGATAAGCCAAAGGAATCCTTCGGGACAAGCCAAACGTACAGACACGGTAAACTCACGGCAATGGGTCAAAGGATAAAATGGTCATTATTTTGACAAAAAAGTGAAAATGAAGTGCTAATTACTCATTTTGTAACTATCATGCTTTATTCTGCATAAATTATTATTGTGCATGACAGAGATTATGACATAAAAATGTTCATGACATGTTTTATAGCATTTGGTATTGTAGTTACTTACTGAGTTGTCGAACTCACCTCTTCTCCCTATATATCTTTTTCAGGTTGCCCTATAGATGATAGCATTGAGGATAAGAGTACTGGTGGGATACTTGGACTTATTGCTTTGAGGACTAGTAGAAGTAGTAGCAGTAGAAGTTTTTGGGACTCCATTATATGGATTAGACCGTTTGGGACAAGCTTAGATTATGTAGCTGTATTCTTATGAGATTATTGTATAATAGCATGTTATGTATTTGGGATAATAGTACTCTTATGATGTTATGTTCAATGGTGATTTACTAGAAAATATTTATTTAATAAAATAAATATTTACAAGTGCTCCCAATCGCTCTACCTTTAGAACTTGGGGCGTTACAACAATTGTTGGAAGTCACCACCCACGACTGCCGGAGATCCAAGCGCGTGATACCACCACTGCTGGAGACCCAAAGCACACAGCTATTTTGCTTTTATTGGAAGCTGTAAAATAGGGCATTTTTGCTTTTATTGGAGGCTATAAAATAGGGCATTTTTGCTTTTATTGGAGGCTGTAAAATAGAGCTCAAATCTAATGTGGCGTGGTGCATTATATTTTTGTGCAATTCTTTAATTTTTGCTTATGTGTTAGTTGGGGATTGGATGCTGTAAAATAGGGGTTTTAAGGAGCGTCTGACCAAAATTTAATTCTAAAAATCACAGAGAAGCATCGCCAAAGAATAAATCAACCGATAAATACGCAGGTTAGAATTCAGTACTTGATTCGAAATTTTTGGGCAGTTGTATGTCTGTGAATCTGGTAATCCAGTTCCATTAACTGTCAGGTCTGATACTATTTTGGAGCTTGCCTTACGAAGCTTTGTTCTCATGAATGCGAAGAATGCCATATTTTCTTCGGAAGTTGCTTTAGGAATTAAATCTCTGTCGGGAAAGTGACCTATTGAATTAAAGTTCTATTCCAGAATGGAGACCATTCACCGTAGGTATGAAACGAAATGGCTTTGTTCTTCTTGCTTCTTTTTTTTATGTTTTTTTTTTTCCCCAGAAAAACTAAGATTTGCTAATGATCACGAGAATTGATTCTCGATTTTCCGTTTTGATCGCAGTGGAGTTTTTAGGAAATCAAACGATGTCGCTAGGTTAGTAATCACGACTATTATAGGAGTCGTACTTGGGTTTTTTATAGGTGCTTCGATTCCGTTTGTATCTCTATATAAGGTATTTTGGGCTCCTCGTCATTGGTTTTTCTTTTTATTTGTTTTATTGTTTGGGTGTAATATTGCATTAGATGCCTAAATCCATTTGATTGGTTCTTAAATTTCGCAGATTAACTTACCTCCTAGGCTTATGTCGTCTCTTGATGTAGCCATGACTGACGACATGCATAGATCCATTAGAAGTGAATCTGTTGGAAGTGTTGGATCCAGCGATGTTCCGAAGGTAATTTGTATAGGTGGTCTCCATGCCTAAATATATGTATAATTATTATTGATTTCTTATCTTGTTAGTTTGTGAAAGCAAAATTTGTGTGGGCGTGTTTTCTTTTTTTCTTTTTTCTTTTTTCTTTTTTGTGGTTTGGAAACCAATACGGCTGTTTATAAATTAATGGGGAAATTACATTTTACAAGATATCGATTATTTTGTCTCCAAAGATTAAAAGTGATTAACCTGTTTCAAATTGTGACAATTTAATCAATTTGGCCTTATTATTCCCAAAATGCCCCGATAACATTTTTTCTTAAAAAAACAAAAAAAAAAATCCTAAAAAATAAGAAAAAGCCAAAAAAAATATATAAATATATGCTGGGGTGGCCAAACCACCCCATAGGTGCTGGCCGGCCACCCCGTTTGGATTTTTTTTTTTTTTAATGTGATGAGGCCATTTTAGGAATAAAAAGGCCAAATGGGTTAAATTGTCACAATTTGAAAATTTGGGGGGGTTAAGTGTCATTTTTTAAACTTTGGAGGCAAAAATGAAAATGGATAAATACTTCAAGGGGGTAAAAGGTAATTTCCTCTAAATTAATTTTTAACTTTTTAGGCTAAATAGCGAATGTATTTTGCTGGTGCAACTTGTTAGGACCGTGCATAAAGGATCAATTTGGCCTCTCTGATATTGTTCATGTAATACTTTCATGACCAACCAGTCCACCCCTCATTTTTCTCAGCAAATTTGAGCAGGGAGAATAGCAATGAGATCATCATAGCGTTTTGCTCTTACCAGCACTTTCCTGATTGGTGTGCTCGTTTTTGTTGCATTACGTACCAAAAATTGTACTTGGTATAAAGGAATAAAAGAATAATTACTAAAAGGAATATGAAACAATCTGATAATTTTCTGTGACTTGTTTGCTTTCTCTCAGATATATGTTCCAACAAATCCTCGCGGAGCAGAGTCATTACCTCCAGGAATTGTTGTATCACAATCTGAGCTTTATTTACGCAGACTATGGGGTGAACCCAGTGAGGTATGGTGTACAATGGTGGTAAGAATATTAAGTAAGAATATCAAATAGAAGCACGATTTTCTGACAGTAGGCAATAGAGGCATTCTAGGATGGGTGGTGCTGCTGTTCGGTCATGGCAAAAAGGCCTACCTTTTTGCCCACCATTCATTAGTTGACACCTCACCCATTTAAGAAAATTGCACAAATTAAAAATAAAATCAAAACATCTAATCAACAAATCAAGCCACCAAATAAATAACCCACCGCCCACCTCCTGCGACGGACGCCACCATACACCGCCATTCGCCGCCACACCGTAATTTTCCTAACAAAAAAAAAAAAGATAGATCCGCCATCGGGCATGGCCGCGATCCACCCCAACGGCTGGGAGAGATCCGCCACCTCAGTGGCCATTTTTTGTCTCTCCAAATAACCAAAAAAATCCGACGAGCCTAAAAATCGCTTTCTAATGCCTCAAAAATCAATTCTAATGCCACAAACTCGTTTCTAATGCCTCAAAACTAAAACCTAGAGGGGAAGGTTAACCCTATTTGGAATTTTATCATCCTAAAAAAAAAATCAGAACGGAAGGAAAAACAAAAAAAAAACCAAACCCATGGCCGGCAAGACCCAGCCGTGGGTCTCGGTGGCCGGTGGGTTGGCCGCGAGGTGGGTCGGCCGCAAGGTGGGTCAGCCGCGAGGTGTCTGGTCGCAGGCGAGATCCTTCCGGCTAGACCCAGCCGTGGGTTTCATCCTTCCGGCGAGATCCTTCCTTAAATCACCGAAAAGGAAAAAAAAAAAAACATACCGTGGGTCTCGCAGACCACGGCCGACGAGACCCAGCGGAGGGTCTCGGTGGCCGGCCGCTTGCACCATGGTCTTCCTTCTTCCTTCTCCTCCTTTCTCTTCTTTCTCTTTCTTCCTTTGCTGCATCTCTTTTCTCTCTTGCATCGTGTGCGGTAGGAAGTAGAATTTTTTTTTGCATCTTTTTCTCTTTATGTGAGGTGGCAGCATGTGAGTGGTGGGCAAAAAAACCCACCTTTTTGCCACATCCGAATTGAAGTTATTCCCTTCTAGGATTGTCATGCATGCATGTACATTTTGTGGTCCGGGACTTAAAATTTGCCATCAATAGAAACTGTGTTGTGATGAAGTCTGATTTTGTGAACATTTTCAAGATCTCTCTCGAGTCTGATCTTGAAGCAGAGGAGGGGAACAGAAAGTCTTAGGGGAGGAGGAGGGATGGGGACCTCTCTTGTCAAAATTTGCATATATGCATATAAATTTGAGCAGGGTGCCAAAGTGCAATAAATCTTCACCTTTGAGCCTTTTATTGACTGTGCATGTGAAACAACTGCCTGGTTTGTGGGAATTATCTTATGATGAAATTACTGAAACATGCAGGATCTGAAGAAAAAGCCAAAATACTTGGTGACATTCACTGTTGGTCTTGATCAGAGAAACAATATTAATGCAGCAGTTAAAAAGGTTATAAAAGGGTCCTCCCCTTCTTAATTTAATTTTGATCTTTCAGGATGCTGACTGCTGTGGTTCATTTTGTTTATTTGCTTCTTCTTGTTCCTCTTCTTTTTTTTCTTTTTATATTTTTCATAGTTTTCTGAGGATTTCATGATTATGCTTTTTCACTATGATGGTCGGACAAGTGAATGGGATCAATTTGAGTGGTCCAAGAGTGCAATCCATGTTAGTGTGAAGAAACAAACAAAATGGTGAGTTTTGTCACTGTGCGTTGCTTTCATTTCTACCTTTTTCCTACATTGGATAAGAGCTTCATTAATCCTTGCATTCTGTAGTAAACTCGAGTTAGCTAGCTTTTGAACATCGAATTAAAGTTATAGATATCTGCATTCTTCTGTAGAGTTAGTCCACTGCATTTTATAATTAGCTGAGACTTAAGGCCATGCAAGTGGGTGAATCTACAGTTTGTTCTGAAATTCATACCTTTTATGTTTTGCAGGTGGTATGCAAAAAGGTTTTTGCATCCTGATATTGTAGCAGATTTTGAATACATTTTTATATGGGACGAAGATCTTGGAGTAGATCACTTCAATGGAGATAAGTAAGTTTTCATTTATCAGTCTTTTTTCCTGCTCAGAAACACCTGTCACTTGCTTATTTCTGTTTTTTCTCCATGCAATTTACCAGGTACATCGAGTTGGTTAAGAAGCACGGTTTGGAGATCTCTCAACCTGGTCTTGAGCCCAATAACGGACTAACGTGGGAAATGACAAAGAGGAGAGGTGACAAAGAAGTTCACATGTAAGCTCTCTCCCTCTCTCTAGTGATATTATTATAATAATATTGCTGTATTATGCAATTTAAACTGTTGTTAAAGTTCTTTATGTATGGATTTGTGAATAGGGATATAGATGAGAAGCCAAGCTGGTGTAGAGACCCACCTTTGCCTCCTTGTGTTGCGTATGCTCTCTCTCTCTCTCTCTGTGTGTGTTTGTATGTGAGTGAAATATTTCCATAAACACAATACAAAGACAAATATTCTATTATTTGTTCCAAAATATGTGTGGAAAAATATTAGAATGTGTAAATCATGACCGCCAGTTACCTATAGTCTTATGAAAGTTTTTCAGAAGATTTGCTTGAATTTTTTGGATATTTTGGCATTCAGTAATGCAAGATTAATTATCACGACTGGATGGAGATTCCTTAAGTAGCAGGATGATGTGTTTGTTGCATAATTCTCAATGTATGATCTTTGATTTACATGTGCAATTTCCATAGCAGGTACAACAACAGTCTAAACAGATACCCTTTTTTTTGGGCTGCAAAATTCCTTTTTTATTAGTTATTGTGTTCTTTCAGATTTGTAGAAATTATGGCCCCCGTCTTTTCTAGGGAAGCTTGGCGTTGTGTGTGGCATTTGATTCAGGTATGTTTTGTATCTAGGATTGTGTTGCTAAATTATTGCACATGAATAAATATACAGTATTCCCTTTTGATTGTTGTCGAATGAGCCAGCCACCCTAATCAAACGCTCTGATTTCTGCTTGTAGAATGATTTGGTGCATGGATGGGGATTGGATTTTGCTCTCAGAAGATGCGTAGAGGTCAGCGGCTTTTCTTTCTTTCTTTTTCTCTTTTATGGTTTTGGTGCCTCTCTTTTTATTATTTAGTTTCCCTTCACTTGCTATATGGATGACCTGGTTATTTTTCATTTGCTTTCTTTTCCTGTATATTATATAGAAAAGGAGGTAGCCTACCACAGATTCGTTGGTGGTAGTACTGCTGACCAGGATTTTGATTCTTCTTGTAGGTTGATCACTATCACCATCATCACTTTTTGTTGCCTCTCTCCCATTTATTTATCAGAAAAGGGAGCAGCAAAAAATTGCTTATATCAATTCTATTAAAGTGATTTCATGGATTCATACTTTTAAATAATAATACTCGGGGGATTTCACTATCTCACTGTACTATAAGACATTGAGATTTAGGTGGCAATGATCCATGTTTGTTCACATCTGTGTCGTAAGTGCCAAGCCAATAGTGATCAGCAAACAATTAAACAATCAAATTACAAGCATGGTCTGTTTGTCAAACAGTATGACACATCTAAACCATGTGACTGAAAGATCATTTAGAAGCTCATTAAACATCTTCTGTTAATCTGTTCCTAGCACCTTGTATTCTTAAAATATTTTAGCAAGGACATCTAAAAATATTTTATTTTTAGCAAGAACTAGTTTATGTGGATTCTGAAAAGTGAACATACAAAAAGAAAATGTAGGTTATGAAAAATAGGGTGGCCTTCCTAATTGCCAAATGTAATTATGGTCTTTTGAATTCTACATTGAATCAGTCAGGTAGATTTGCATATACCATCTGATAAACTTCTTTTGTTAGATTAGTCAGGCACCTTTTCCTGGCACATTGTAATCAGTCCTTGTTTAATCTCTGCAGCCTGCACATGAAAAAATTGGTGTGGTTGATTCGCAGTGGATTGTTCATCAAGTAATACCTTCTCTTGGGAGCCAGGTCAGTCACCAATAAGTTTGTAAGATATTTTCATTTGTGCTTAGTTGTGTGCATGATGGGAAATGTCCATGAGCACCCATGGAAAGCTTCAAATTTTGTGCCAACTTAGTCACCAAATTGATTGGTTGCTTTAATTCAATGATTAATGATTTGTATTGTTATACTTTGTCAACTTTCAGGGTAATTCCGAGAATGGGAAAGCTCCGTGGGAAGGGGTATGTATATTTTATCATTTTTTTTTTCAAATGGATATTGATTAATATTACCACCCTTTCATATAAGGTTCAATTATCTTACCTTCACCTTGACTGAGTTGTATTTTTTGGTGCCTGGTTGTCTTATGTTGCAGGTGAGAGCAAGGTGTAAAAATGAGTGGACTGAGTTCCGGGCTCGCCTCACCAATGCAGATAAGGCATACTTTGCTCAAATTGGGAAGGAGAAACATTGACAACCTATTCTTCTCTTCTTCTTCTTCTTCTTCTTCCTTTTTTTTTTTTTTTTTGGTTCTTGTACATGCCTGTCTTATGCCTTGGGTGGTGTTTATTAGCTCAATTCTTCATGCCTTTTTTTATATTATTTATTTTACTCAAGCTGGGCAGCTCGTTATTGTGAGCCATATCTCTCCTGTATCTTACTTGTACAGACAGCCGCAGTTATAAAAGAGAAGAAAGTGTTACCGTCTTGTCTTCCACGACGGGTTTGCCACCTTTACGGATATATCGACTCATTTTCGTTGTAATGCCACCACAATTGTCTTCCGTTTTTTTTTTTTGAATGTGCATGGGACAGACTTTGATTCAAATCATCAATGAAAAAGGGGAGACTTTGATCGTAATTTGGGTCAAACAAATGGAAGAGCAAAGCTCATGCTGAAGTTTACGATAAAATCCCTAAACAGGTGGCCAATGTTGGGCATTTTTAATATCCCTAATCGTCTTAATTTCCTATCGTGCACTGCACAAGAGAATGATCAATTGAAATAAGTCCATTAAATTTGGCTAATATTTGCATTGCATCTCTCTCAACTGACTTGCTATTTCCCTTTCGGGTTTAGGTACTAATTGCCAAACCACCTCTATTGAATTTCATTTATAAGAAAGAAAAATCACTCATTTTACAAGCAACAGGTGCACCAAATTTTTAGACAAAAGTCTTGTGGTCTATTAACTGCTGATATTTGTGTTTCACTGTGTATAAGGTTGTTGTTGTTGATCATGGAACAGGTCTCCCAGTACTGCGCTGTGCAAAATTCTAAAAATTTTATTTGTTTGTTACCAATTTATCCTTTCTTCTTCTTTTTGTTTTATAAAACAGATAAAGGGTGGGATACTGGTTCTTCCTGATCAGTGAGGAACCCAATATATTGTTCTATTTATTTCTTTAATATTGCAGCCAAAAGTGGCTTGCCCAATTTCCATGAAAAAGGGTCCTTAAAACAGCTCTCTCTCTCTCTCTCCGTCAAGAAGATAATGATTCAGAAGCTACAAATTCAAACAAGAAGACAAAGATGAAGACAGAAAATTCAAAATCAAACCCATTTGTAATGATAATGATAGATGCATATTTGAATTATCGTAATCTTGAATCCATTATATATCCACACAATACTTTCTGCCGTGAATTACGGATTGAACATGCAGCAGCAATCCATACCTGATTTCAGCAACGATTTGGTGAACATGGTGACTCACAATAGTTCATCCGGAGGCCGAATTCATCCACTCAGAATTCTAGTGGAGCAGCCTCCTCTTCATCTCTACTAGTCCTCCCACTTTAACACACCACGCCATATTTGCCAACTTTGTCAAAACCTGTACAGCAGTAAGTGCTACCATTGATTTGATCACTCCTATCAAGGGGCCGGCTCTTACAATATATCCGATTCAATCGGGCCGCTTGTGAAGGATGGTACATAATAGAAATTAAACAAACTCTAATTATAATTGTCTTTCACACTTAGATTTCTCCATTCATTTCTATAACTATTAGAACATAAAGTGGAATGGACTTTGATAACAATTGAAAGGATAAAAGTGTAATAGACTTTGAACTTTGGTACAGTCTTCTTATCCTTTAATAATTATGTTCTAATAGTACACGACAACATCGGGGCAAGGGTGTTATTGTACTACGGCGTTCTTAGGACAACGCTAACCCTATTGAGAAGAGTTTAAAATCTCAAATATGCCATATGAATAAAATCATAACTAATAAAATCTTATTATGTAAAATTTCAAAGTTAGCATAACATTATGCATTAAAATGCGGATTGACCCTCATAATATGTCTTCTCACTTTAACATTGAAGCCATTTTGTATTCTTGTAGTATCAAAGTCGATATGATAGATTTTATATTTCTATAAAACCCTTATTCATTTAAAAAATAATAAATTAATAAAATAAAAAACTAAAAAATTAATTTTTAAAATAATAATAATAATAAAAGAAAAGGGGTGGCTGCCGGTTGGGCCAACCACATGGCTTGATTTTACAATTTATTCATATTTTTTATACCACAAGAGCGATTTATAATTTAAGCAATCTGTAGTGACTACTTTTTTATCTATTCCAACAAAAAAAATTGTATTTATTCTCCCTTAATTTGGATTTTTTTTTCTTTTATTTAACAAATAGTTTTTTTAAATTTTTAATTTTATTCATTTTTTATTTAGTTTTTAAAAGAATAGGGGTATATAATAAAAAAAAAAATGTGACATTTTTACATACTTTGGTAGTTTGATGGTCAACTTTAGTACATTTTGAACATTATGAGACTCTATTACGATTGTTAGTTTGATGAGTTTTTTTTTCATATTTTTATTATAGATAAATGTCTGAAGGTTGTTTTTAAATTCAAGCTTTAACTATGCTCGAATTATACTTTAAAGAATTTAAGAGCCTAGTTTGAGATCGAGTTAAGTTAGGCTCGACTTGACTCGACTCGAATAGCATTCTCAACAAGCTTGAGTTTGGGGTCGAATGAGGTAGTCTTGAACACACATTTCATAGTTTAACTTAAACTCAAGCTCAGTTCTAATAAACATTTTCATAAACAAGTCAACCTTAAAATTCTAAAGTTCTACTTAGTTCGGCTTGATTAAGGTCAAAACTTGTTTGATGGTTGAGATATTCTCTTTTTCATTCTCCCAACCCCATCTCCCCACCATCTCTCTCTCATGTGGGGAGATGGGTTCCCACATGAGTCCATGCTGGACATAAAATTTAAGAAGAAAGATGGTGAGGAGATAGGCTCAAGAATGAGCCTGGCATCTCCCTTGATGGTTAAACCTCTCTTTGGACTTATCCAGGTCATATTGCCACGTGGAAGACGACCGTTTGGCTGTCCAAAGAGATGCAACAAGACTCCGAGGAATGGCCGTAGCGCTATTCTATTTGGTGTTGAAAAGAATTCAAAAGCGGGGCAATTTGGTCACATAATTTTTTTCCTTTTGTTTCAAAATTCAGCAACAACAATCACCCGATGTACCTTCTTCATCTTTCTCTACAAACTCTCTCCCTCTCTCGCTTCAAAATCTCTCTTTCAGTTTCCTAATCTAGCATATCTATCTTCTTCTTGTTTAATCTGTGAGTTATTTCTTCGAATTTTCTGATATTATAATTTTATAGGAGATTTCCTTCCTGATTTTTTTGAATCACAGATAAAATGTGATTGATTTGTTCCTCAACTGCAATGCCACATTTTTCTGAAATTTGTTGTTTAGTTTCGTCTTTTTCGGTTTTTGTTAATTTTTTTACGCAGATCAAGATTGTGATTAACTCTTCAAGGACTTGCTAAATCACAGAGAAGCATCGCCAAAGAATAAATCAACCGATAAATACGCAGGTTAGAATTCAGTAATTGATTCGAAATTTTCGGGCAGTTGTATGTCTGTGAATCTGGTAATCCAGTTTCATTAACTGTCGTGTCTGATACTATTTTGGAGCTTGCCTTACGAAGCTTTGTTCTCATGAATGCGAAGAATGCCATATTTGCTTCGGAAGTTACTTTAGGAATTGATTCTCTGTCGGGAAAGTGACCCCTTGAATTAAAGTTCTATTCCAGAATGGGGACCAGTCACCGTAGGTATGAAACGAAATGGTTTTGTTCTTCTTGCTTTTGTTTTTGTTTTTTTTCCCCGAAAAACTAAGATTTGCTAATGATCATGAGAATTGATTCTCGATTTTCCGTTTTGATCGCAGTGGAGTTTTTAGGAAATCAAACGATGGCGCTAGGCTAGTAATCACGACGATTATAGGTGTCGTACTTGGATTTTTTATAGGTGCTTCGATTCCGTCCGTATCTCTAAATAAGGTATTTTGGGCTCCTCGTCATTGGTTTTTCTTTTTCTTTGTTTTATTTTTTGGGTGTAATATTGCATTAGATGCCTAAATCCATTTGATTGGTTCTTAAATTTCACAGATTAACTTACCTCCAAGGCTTATGTCGTCTCTCGATGTAGCCATGACTGACGACATGCATAGATCCACTAGAAGTGAATCTGTTGAAAGTGTTGGATCCAGCGATGTTCCGAAGGTAATTTGTATAGGTGGTCTCCATGCCTAAATATATGTATAATTATTATTGATTTCTTATCTTGTTAGTTTGTGAAAGCAAAATCACTCTGAAATGTGGTGAATTATTACTACCTTTATACCCCATTTAGGGATAGATGGCTCCAATGTATGGATTTTGGTTTCAAATTGTTGGTTCTTGTTCGTCTTCTTTTACGATATTATTTCATTTGTGAAGCAAAATTTGTGTGTTATCTTTTTTTCCTTTTCTTTTTTGTGGTTAGGAAACCAACACTGCTGTTTATAAATTAATTTTAAACTTTTTAGGCTAAATAGCGAATGTATTTTGCTGGTGCAACTTGTTAGGACTGTGCATTTAGGATCAATTTGGCCTCTCTGATATTGTTCATGTAATACTTTCATGACCAACCAGTCCACCCCTCATTTTTCTCAGCAAATTTGAGCAGGGAGAATAGCAACTAGATCATCATAGAGTTTTGCTCTTATCAGCACTTTCCTGATTGGTGTGCTCGTTTTTGTTGCATTACGTACCAAAAATTGTACTTGGTATAAAGGAATAAAAGAATAATTACTAAAAGGAATATGAATAAAAGAATAATTACTAAAAGAATATGAAACAATCTGGATTTTAAGATTGACTTGGCTTTTAGGTATTCCTTCTCAATTGCAGGTTTTGCAGTGTGGTTTGTGTTAAACAAAAGTAATGATAAGGCCTAGTTTTGGTTTGGACTGATAATTTTCTCTGACTTGTTTGCTTTCTCTCAGATATATGTTCCAACAAATCCTCGTGGAGCAGAGTCATTACCTCCAGGAATTGTTGTATCACAATCTGAGCTTTATTTACGCAGACTATGGGGTGAACCCAGTGAGGTATGGTGAACAATGGTGGTAAGAATATTAAGTAAGAATATCAAATAGAATGACAATTTTCTGACAGTAGGCAATAGAGTCATTCTAGGATTGTCATGCATGCATGTACATTTTGTGGCCCGGAACTTAAAATTTGCCATCAATAGAAACTGTGTTGTGATGAAATCTGATTTTGTGAACATTTTCGAGATCTCTCGAAAGTCTGATCTTGAAGCAGAGGAGGGGAACCGAAAGCCTTAGGGGAGGAGGGATGGGGACCTTTCTTGTCAAAATTTGCATATATGCATATAAATTTGAGCAGGGAGCCTAAGTGCAATAAATCTTCACCTTTGCATGTGAAACAACTGCCTGGCTCATGGGAATTATATTATGATGAAATTACTGAAATATGCAGGATCTGAAGAAAAAGCCGAAATACTTGGTGACATTCACTGTTGGTCTTGATCAGAGAAACAATATTAATACAGCAGTTAAAAAGGTTATAAATGGGTCCTCCCCTTCTTAATTTAATTTTGATCTTTCAGGATGCTGACTGCTGGGGTTCATTTTTTTTATTTTCTTCTTCTTCTTCTTCTTCTTTTTCTTCTAGTTTTCTGAGGATTTCATGATTATGCTTTTTCACTATGATGGTCGGACAAGTGAATGGGATCAATTTGAGTGGTCCAAGAGTGCAATCCATGTTAGTGTGAAGAAACAAACAAAATGGTAAGTTTTGTCACTGTGCATTGCTTTCACTTCTACCTTTTTCCTACATTAGATAAAAGCTTCATTAATCCTTGCATTCTGTAGCAAACTCGAGCTAGCTAGCTTTTGAACCTCGAATTAGAGTTATATATATCTGCATTATTCTGTAGAGTTAGTCCATTGCATTTTATAATTAGCTGAGACTTAAGGCCATGCAAGTGGGTGAATCTACAGTTTGTTCTGACATTCATACCTTTTATGTTCCGCAGGTGGTATGCAAAGAGGTTTTTGCATCCTGATATTGTAGCAGATTTTGAATATATTTTTATATGGGATGAAGATCTCGGAGTAGATCACTTCAATGGAGATAAGTAAGTTTTCATTTATCAGTCTTTTTTCCTTCTCAGAAACACCTGTCACATGCTTACTTCTGTTTTTTCTCCATGCAATTTACCAGGTACATCGAGTTGGTTAAGAAGCACGGATTAGAGATCTCTCAACCTGGTCTTGAGCCCAATAACGGACTAACATGGGAAATGACAAAGAGGAGAGGTGACAGAGAAGTTCACATGTAAGCTCTCTCCCTCTCTCTAGTGATATTATTATAATGATATTGCTGTATTATGCAATTTAAACTGTTGTTAAAGTTCTTTATATATGGATCTGTGAATAGGGTTACAGATGAGAAGCCAGGCTGGTGTAGAGACCCACATTTGCCTCCTTGTGCTGCGTATGCTCTCTCTCTCTCTCTGTGTCTGTGTGTTTGTATGTGAGTGAAATATTTCCATAAACACAATACAAAGACAAATGTTCTATTATTTGTACCAAATGCTTGTAGAATTGTCGTGAATTATATTTATTACCTGGCACTTTGGTGGTCATCCTGGAAAATTTGTGCTTAACCCCCAAACCCCCCCACAAAAAAAAAAAAAAATCCTGGACAATGTGTGTAATATGGCTGGTTTTATTAGCACTAAATCATTTTTAGACTTTTATTCCGATATTGTGATTAATTAGTTTTCTTCGAGAATAGTATGACATATTATCAAAAGTATGTGTGGAAAAATATTAGAATGTGTAATTTTTATTTTTTATTTTTTTATCGGTAAATAGAATGTGTAAATCATGACCACTATAGTCTTATGAAAGTTTTTCAGAAGATTTGCTTAAATTTTTTGGATATTTTGGCTTTCAATAATGCAAGATTAAGTATCACGATTGGATGGAGATTCCTTGATTAGCATGGCAGGATGATGTGTTTGTTGCATAATTCTCAATATATGATCTTTGATTTACATGCACAATTTCCATAGCAGGTACAACAACAGTCTAAAAAGATACCCTTTTTATTAGTTATTGTGTTCTTTCAGATTTGTAGAAATTATGGCCCCCGTCTTTTCTAGGGAAGCTTGGCGTTGTGTGTGGCATTTGATTCAGGTATGTTTTGTATCTAGGATTGTGTTGCTAAATTATTGCACACAAGTAAATATACAGTATTCCATTTTGAGTGTTGTTGAATGAGCCAGCTACCCTAATCAAACGCTCTGATTTCTGCTTGTAGAATGATTTGGTGCATGGATGGGGATTGGATTTTGCTCTCAGAAGATGTGTAGAGGTCAGCGGCTTGTCTTTCTTTTTCTCTTTTTTGGTTTTGGTGCCCCTCTTTGTATTATTTAGTTGCCCTTTCACTGCTATATGGATGACCTGATTATTTTTCAATTGCTTTCTTTTCCTGTATATTTTATAGAAAAGGAGGTAGCCTACCACAGATTCGTTGGTGGTAGTACTGCTGACCAGGATTTTGATTCTCCTTGTAGGTTGATCACTATCATTATCACCATCATCACTTTTGTTGCCTCTCTCCCATTTATTTATCAGAAAAGGGGGCAGCAAAAAATTGCTTATATCAATTCTATTAAAGCAATTTCATGGATTCATACTTTTAAATAATAATACTCGGAGGATTTCGCTATGTCACTGTACTATAAGACATTAAGATTTAGGTGGCAATGATCCATGTTTGTTCACATCTGTGTCATAAGTGCCAAGCCAATGGTGATCAGTAAACAATTAAACAATCAAATTACAAGCATGGTCTGTTTGTCAAACAGTATGACACATCTAAACCATGTGACTGAAAGATCATTTAGGAGCTCATTAAACATCTTCTGTTAATCTGTTCCTAGCACCTTGTATTCTTAAAATACTTTAGCAAGGACATCGAAAAATATTTTTTCTAGCAAGAACTAGTTTTATGTGGATTCTGAAAAGTGAACATTCAAAAAGAAAATGTAGGTTATGAAAAGTAGGGTGGCCTTCCTAATTGCCAAATGTAATTATGGTCTTTTGACTTCTACGTTGAATCAGTCAGGTAGATTTGCATATCCCATCTGATAAATTTCTTTTGTTAGATTAGTCAGGTACCTTTTCCTGGCACATTGTAATCAGTCCTTGTTTAATCTCTGCAGCCTGCACATGAAAAAATTGGTGTGGTTGATTCGCAGTGGATTGTTCATCAAGTAATACCTTCTCTTGGGAGCCAGGTCAGTCATCAATAAGTTTGTGATATATTTTCATTTGTGCTTAGTTGTGTGCATGATGTATCTTAGATGTCTCTCTCTCTCTCTGCTTATGCGTGAGTGCACACTCATGTACGTGCTTGTAAGTATGCACATTCAACTTTTGGAATTATGGAAGACTTGTAAGTGTGTGCATGTCTGTGCAAATTCGACTCCTGGAATTATTTGGTATATTTTGTGCCAAATTAGATTAAAGTTTGTGGGAAATGTCCATGAGCACCCATGGAAAGCTTCAAATTTGGTGCCAACTTAGTCACCAAATTGATTAGTTGCTTTAATTCAATGATTAATGATTTGTATTGTTATACTTTATCTGTCAACTTTCAGGGTAATTCCGAGAATGGGAAAGCTCCGTGGGAAGGGGTATGTATATTTTATCATTTTTTTTTTCAAATAGATATTGGTTAATATTACCACCCTTTCATATACAGTTCGATTATCTTACCTTCACCTTGACTGAGTTGTATTTTTTGGTGCCTGGTTGTCTTATGTTGCAGGTGAGAGCAAGGTGTAAAAAGGAGTGGACCGAGTTCCGGGCTCGCCTCACCAATGCAGATAAGGCATACCTTGCTCAAATTGGGAAGGAGAAACGTTGACAACCTCTTTTTCTCTTCATTTTTTTTTTTTTTTTTTGGTTCTTGTACATGCTTGTATTATGCCTTGGGTGGTGTTTATTAGCTCAATTCTTCATGCTTTTTTATTATTATTATTATTTATTTTACTTAAGCTGGGCGGCTCGTTATTGTGAGCCACATCTCTCCTGTATCTTACTTGTACACAGCCGCAGTTATAAAAGAGAAGAAAGTGTTACCGTCTTGTCTTCCACGACGGGTTTGCCACTTTTACAGATATATCGACTCATTTTCGCTGTAATGCCACCACAATTGTCTTATTTCTTCTTCTTCTTCTTCTTCTTCTTTTTGTGTGTGGAATGTGCATGGGACTGACTTTGATTCAAATCATCAATGAAAAAGGGGAGACTTTGATCGTAATTTGGGTCAAACTAATGGAAGAGCAAAGCTCATGCTGAAGTTTACGATAAAATCCCTAAACAGGTGGCCAATGTTGGGCATTTTTTAATATCCCTAATCGTCTTAATTTCCTATCGTGCACTGCACAAGAGAATGATCAATTGAAATAAGTCCATTAAATTTGACTAATATTTGCATTACATCTCTCTCAACTGACTTGCTATTTCCCTTTCGGATTTAGGTACTAATTGCCAAACCACCTCTTTTGAATTTCATTTATAAGAAAGAAAATTCACTCATTTTACAAGCAACAGGTTCACCAAATTTTTTTGGACGAAAGTGTTGTGGTCTATTAACTGCTGATATATATGTTTCACTGTGTATGATGATTCTTGGAGAAGTATTTGTGGGAACAAGTGGGATGTCTAAGGTCTCCAGCAGCTACTGTCTTGGGTTTTTTTTTTTTTTTTGTGATGTTTGCGTTTGTGTTTTTTGCTTTGTTTTTCTATTTTCTCTGTTGTGTTGCTTGAGTTTTGTGGGTTATAGTGTGGCGTCCCATGTCACCTAGGAATAGGTATGTGCTTATATGTGTAATCGTATTCTTTTTTATAACAACGCATTTTAACGCCGTAATGGTCATAAACCCATTAGAATTCCGTAGTTAAGCATGCTTCTACGATAGAAGTGCTAAGATGGGTGACTTAAGTGTTTTGTGGTTTAATCTTGTAGATGAGGCTTTTGCAATCGGTTTTAGTTATTTCCTTCAACATCTCTCATGTTCAGTCTTTGTCAATACCTCTCCTATTTCAGCTTTATTTTAGTAGTAGTTGTTTCCAAGTGGGGGTTCGAAAAGGGTTGAGGGACCTTTATGAGGTTTGTACCCCTTTTGCTTATCGCTTTATGCGGTCCTTACAGGGAGGACCGGGTCATTTTTTGACCCATTTCCTATTATTTGGTTATATTTTATGCTCTATAATTTTCGTTTTACGATTGTTGTTGGGGAGTCGGGCCCTTTTTTGGTGTTCTGATTTTATGCAACCCTTTTTCTAATTTGCTTGAAAGAAAAAAAAAAGGTGGGATGTCGAGGTAAGTCATCGTTGTCATAGGGGTTGGGCACTATTGCAATTTCAATTCTCTGGTCATTGATGAAAGCGAAGTGCAGGAGTCTTAGCCGCCACAATTAGGGATAGACAGGAACTTCCATTTCTTGTTTTCACTACTGAATTTGTGTATATATTTGCTGTTGCATTGGTGGATCCCTGGAAGTTGAAGCAACACCGACCATGGAAGACAAACAGGCTGTTGAAGAAATCTGAACTGCGCAAGGGAATTTTTTTTTTTTTTTGGGTTCAATGATTAGGTTACAGAAGAGCTCCATTATAGATTCCTGAATCCCTAATGAAGATGAGATTTAATCCCCAAATTTTCTGGTTCAATTCAAAGGATTTACAAACTAGGTTAGAAATTATTAAAGAATTCATTTTCCTTTTGGTGTTTGAGTCAATGTGTGGTGGGTGATGTTGAAAATGGAACTGTTTATCCTAGCTAGCTAGTTGATGGTCCTCACAAAGACCTACCCCATGTCATCATAGGATATATTTTGGATTTGTGCATCATTTAAGAATAATGATAAAGGAATAGGGTTTCTCGAATTATTATACACATGAAAACATCATTATGAAAAGACCAAAAAAAAAAAGGTAGAAAGTCATGATTTTCATATATATTTCTTTCTTTTTTTTTCTTCTAAAAATGGTCGGAGAAGGTGACCAATTGTGTCTATTTTTTTTAGGTGTGAAGAACCAGATACTTCCTCAAGCTAATTGAACCATAGCCTGATCGACCCCACCAAAATATCAATGAAACTCAAGATGGCTAACATTGATTAGGAGTAAGTAATTCTCCATTTCGGATTTCGAACTCACTCACTAATGTGTGCCTAACCATATGAAAATTGCCTTAAAAAAAAACTAAACTGCTGCCACTAGCCAATGATGACTTTCATATATATTTAGTATCCACTAAAAACATATAAATAACTTGGGAGAGAAAGGGTTAAGAAAATGATGAGTTTCATATTCCATGTAGGTGGGTTTATAATTATAATTTTCTTTGTGAAAATTTGGTGGCGACCTTAAGCAAGCTTGAAGATGCATTTTAATGTGGAGAAGCTTTTTAGCTCTATTATGCCTGGTGGGTGATGCTAAAAGGGGGGCGCAGGAGTGAGATTGAAGGCTCTTCACCAAACACTAATTGCTTCAATTGGGGGATATATAGCTGGGTCATAAAACAAATGCCATCTCACCTTCCTGCCTTGTGCCCCAAGCCTAATCTAATATCCCCATGAAATATATGTGCTCCTACCCAAATTACTATTACCCCTCATCAGACTTGGAGGATCCAATTTGACCAAAACAACCCTCTTCAAAAACAAAACATGCAACACATGAAAATACTAAGTTGGTAATTCATGTTTGCATGTTAAGATCGGGTCATATCGAGACACGTGTATCTATCTATATAAGTCAACCATAATCTGACTTATTTAATTAAACAGGTTGAACTCCTTACAATAACTCTCTAATTTTATATTAGGTTCGTATAGGGTTTACGAGTCATATAAAAAAAAATTTGTATTTATTTCGCATACCAGATTCGTATCATGTCGAAGCAAATGGAAGTAGATTCAAAAAAATTAGATTAACCTAACCCATTTAATTAAATAAATTAGATTCCTCGATCCTAACCTTTTAATTTCTTATTAAATTTGTGTCAAAAATCGTATAAAATACCAATCACAAATGGCCTTTTTGGTAATTACAATTTCAAGTCTAATTACCATCTTAACGGTCATTTAAATAGACCGTCTCCTTGCTTAGAATGGCCGTCAAGTCCCCCTTCTAGAAGCTAGGCAAATGAATTCAAAAACTCCAGACACTAGAAAAACGGCGTTAGGCACCAACCTCAAAACCATCTAAAATAAAAGGGTGCAGAAGCTACATTCTCATACAAGCCACGAGACCCATTCCCTCTCTCTCTCTCTCTCTCTCTCTCTCTCTCACTCTTTCACAGCCTTTCTGCTCTCCCAACTCTTTCCTCCATAAATTGTGTGGAGTTTTGGGAGCACATTTTCTAAGGTTGGTTGAGATCTTCTGTGTGTTTACAAGCACCCTCTGTGTAAATAATTTGTGAAGGCTATATATATATATATATATATACACCTCCGGCTCCGGGGCTCCAACACTTTCTTGTTCCTCTGCAAAAAAAGGTAGTTTTCTGCATTTTCGATTTCCAGACTAGTCAGAAAAAAGGCTGTTATCCAAGCAATTAAGCTCCATTTATTACATCATTTACACGTAAGAAACTGGTCTACATTTATATATATAGAATCTGTCTTACCTTTGATTCTCTTTCTTTTCTTTTCATTTGATCAAAGATGGGAGAAATGTCGAGCTTCCAGCTGGGAGTTATTGGCGCGCTTTTTCTTTCGGTGGCGTCATCTGTCTCCATTGTCATCTGCAACAAAGCTTTGATGAGCAAGCTTGGCTTCCCTTTTGGTAAGTAGTCCATATCCTATCTTCAGAGCATTCCCTCAACACATTTTTAATTCAACAGTACAATATGTAGAGATGTTCTTGTTTTTAACTTAGGCACCACTTTTTTTGTTCTATTTGATGTAATCAAGATTGCCAATTTAAAATTTGAGAAATTATTCTGTTCAAACCCATTAGTTTAAGCTTTTAAGTTGAGTTGTATCCTCAATACGTTCTATTATGGTCTTACCATGAGTCACGGTAACATGTTTTACATATATATATATATATATACTAAATCTAATTTTTGCTCATATACTATTTATTAAGATTAATCTTTTTTTTTAATTTATTTTAATTTCTTGGGGTGCAGCTACAACGCTCACTAGTTGGCATCTCATGGTGACATTCTGCACCCTGCATGTGGCGCAACGGTTGAATTTTTTTGAGTCGAAATCAACAGACGCAAAGACTGTAATACTCTTTGGCATTCTGAATGGGGTTTCAATTGGACTTCTCAACTTGAGCCTGGGTTTCAACTCCATTGGATTTTACCAGGTTCACTTCATTCCTAAAATGGGGTTTCTATTGGACTTCTCAGCATGTTTTCTTCTTACAGAACAAGTATTTTCATTCCACCAGCCGACACAATCACCTTGACCGCATCTAAATGCTTGTAAAATTTCGTGCCAACCGGAGGTCGATCTGTAAATTCGGATTGGTACCAGATCATTTGGATTAGCTCACATTTTGCTTGGAATGGTAAAGAGTAAATTTCCGCCGATTGGCACAAAATTTTATAACCACATAGATATCGTCAAGGCGATCGTGTTCTTCTTATATCACGATGAATGGCAAATGGAAGGAAATCTAATCATGTTCCCAGCCTACAGAATTTTATAAAAGGAGGAAATTAAAAGATAGTTTTAGGGCAGGTAGCTTTCAACATCAGCAATAATAAACTTCAAGCAGCTAGCAGAGGAAATTAACCTTATAATGTGATTAATTTACATATCATCTAAGTGTTATATGTGTTTGTGTTCCCATTTTTGGCAGATGACAAAACTTGCAATCATACCATTTACTGTACTATTGGAAACACTGTTCCTGAACAAGCAATTCAGGTAATATTAGGCTTCAGAGACCTTTTGTTACTTAGATTTTGAAACAGGATTCTCCAAGCTCACTGCAACCTTTTCCTTTCTAATTTGCAGCCGGAAGATTAAGTTCTCTCTCTTCCTCTTACTAGTAGGAGTTGGCATTGCTTCCATAACTGATCTTCAACTCAATTCTTTGGGATCAATCCTCTCTGTTTTAGCCATTATAACTACCTGCGTTGGTCAAATTGTATCCTTTTGATTAATTCCCACTATTTTCTAGTAAAAGTGCTTAATTTGCAGAGTAAATATATATATATATATATATAGAAAAAGGTTTAGCTTTATTTATATGAATTGGTCACTCTTAACCTAATAATCCATTCAGCTGACAAACACAATACAGAAGAGGCTCAATGTATCTTCAACTCAGCTGCTATACCAGTCAGCTCCATTTCAGGCAGCAGTTCTCTTTGTCTCAGGCCCTCTGGTTGATCAGTTCCTCACCAACCAAAATGTCTTTGCCTACAAATATTCTCCTTTAGTTTTGGTAACTTAATTACTACCCTTTTCTTCTCCTTTCCTCATGCCTAGAAAATTGACTTGTAATGGGAGAATAATGGAAGTGAAAACGTGCAGGCATTCATCGTGCTTTCGTGCCTAATAGCAGTGGCAGTGAACTTCAGCACCTTTCTAGTTATTGGCAAGACTTCTCCTGTTACATATCAAGTGCTAGGGCACCTCAAGACATGCCTTGTTCTTGCCTTTGGCTATACACTTCTCCATGATCCATTTACAGAGAGGAACATTATTGGAATCCTAATTGCAATATGGGGCATGGGACTTTACTCATATTTTTGCACCCAGGAGGGTAAAAAGAAACAACCCACTGATGTATCACTGGCTTCCCAGGTACTCTTTCTCAGTATTGATCAGTAAGTTTTTCACAGCAATAGGGATTGAATGATCTCATTTTTCCCTGTCTATTTCATTTCTAATTTGCAGATTAAAGATAAAGATACTACACCTCTTTTGGCTGGGAAGAGCATGGGCCTTTCAGATAAGGAAACTCACGAGGCCAAGAAATCAACCAAGGACTCTGTTGTTTAAATTTGTAACAAAAGTTTCATGTATCTTGGCCTTCTTTCCAGATCCAGGACATTTTTTCCCCTATAAACTCAAGACATTTTGCTGAGTTGTAAAGGATTTTGATTCTTTGAATAAATTGACTCTCTTCCTTCACTTTTTTCTGTTCTTTGTTTTTTGAATTGATTATCAAATTAGAAGAATCCATTTCTTTGTGTAAATTAAATAGGCAAGAATAACTTATAATGCCAAAAAACAATTCACAAACTCCACAGAATAATAAATCAAACACCGATAAGCAAGATACCAAAATTTTACGTGAAAAACTCTCCAATGAGAAAAGAAAAACTACGGACCTAATCCAGTTAAGTCTTATCTTATCAGCAATAGTGTTTACAACTATCTTATTTAGAGGCTAACAACACTTCAAGAACACATACATTCTTGGATTACAACATAAATTCATGATCAACCTAGGTAGATCTAAAAAAGAACAACAAAAAGAATCAACAAGTAAAATGACTCAAAGCTTGAAACCGATTATTGAAAGATATTGAAACTTGAAACAAACCAACCAGGAAACAAAGACCATGGGGCAGCTATCCAACTTCAAATTGTAGACGAAGTTGAACCCAAGACCATTTATCACGGTGATTGGCGAGTATTACCTTGGATGGATAGTCTGTGGGAATTGTTCATAACTAAATGGTTTTCTCATTTGCAGTCTCTGACATGCAGAGTTCTCGTAAAAGATCATGAATACGACACGCCTTTACTCCTCCATCTACCCTCCTTCTACCCACTTGGATCAAGCTTCGACCAAGCTTATAATTAGGAATTGAGCTTGATTAAGATATAAGTCTAACAACATTTTGCTCATCATATGATCACCGTTGATGTCATTCATCATCATAAGTATTTTTTTTCTTCGATCATCATCATCATCATCATGGTAACCATTATCATGACAAAAGTAGTCATATTATATAAAATTGACACATTCAAAGACACTCATCTGTCATTATGGCTATAAATCAGAAAAAAAAATTAATGGCCGGGCAAGTTGCAAATAAGACACAGGCTTCACATGATTTTTAGGTCATTGTATTTGGGCCAATTGGCCTAATCTTTTAATGGATAGGGGCCAAGCCATTAATGTGTAGGGCCTAATTAATTTTAATCAACCCCTCCGGAGGTTTTGTCCATATCATTCTCTCTACCCGGTCAAGATTCATCAAACTACCACTTTTATTTTTTAATATAATCTATTTTGATTTTCATCTCTCACCTTGGGATTGGGAAACCACATGAACTGTAATGTTAATTTTTTTCACATGTTTTTTTTTTAAATAAAAATAAAAAATAAAATAAAGTAAAAAAAAACTATACAATTAATTTCCATTTGGCATGCATGCACAATCAAAGTAATCTTTCAACCATAGGTCCATACCCATCCTTTTGACTGCAAAAAAAGATATATTTTAGAATGAAACAAAATTAAAGGTATGCATGCAAATGCAATCAATCATCAGTCATCACCCCCCTGTTTTGTTTTGTCTGGAGACTGGGGACCTGGGGTATTCAAATGGCCCTGGCCCTGGCCTTTAAAGGGTCTTATTAATATTTTAATATTATAACATTTTGGCTCCTTTAAGTAAAAATTTCTCAAAATAAAAAAGTGAGATGGGAATGCTTGAAGTCCTCATGCGCTAGTTTGCTCTGAAAATTAAAAAATAACATAAAATTAACTACAAATTTGGGTGGTGAGGGCCACCGCCACTATTTTTTTATTATTATTTTTTAAAATACCACCGACACTTTGGTGCTTTTGAACCTGAGGTTTTTTCTTTTTTAATCATTTTCTGTACGTAAGACAATCCATTGTAGCCATGCAAAGTGGTTCCTTAAAAAGTAAAAAACCAAAAATACTCTTAACGTATAACTAATTGAATATTTTTTATTCATTTTAACTGAAAATAACCTTGATGTTTATAATTAATGGCTTTCGTAATCTTCAAGAGGGGGCAACCAATTAACGATCATGGTATCCCTAACAATCCCTTTATAACATAAGGGAAAATGTTAGGTCCTTTTATTTTATTTTATTTTTTAAGAAAGTGAGAGAAATAAGTGTTACTTTTTTTGTTAGAAAATAATATTCACCTAGGACTAGAAGGACACTAAGAGAAAACGATAAGAGCACCTAGCATTTCCTTATCAAAAATTGCAAATATTTTTTTATATTTTCGTTCAACCATATTAACCTATAAAAATCAAATTTTATTCATAACATAAAAAATATTAATACTAAAAAATTGAGTAATGTTAAATGTTTTTCTCATGTCCCTCTTGTGTCCCTTTAAAACTTATATAGCTTTTAAAATCATTGTATGATCAAAATTCAATATTGATTTATTACAAACTCAGCAGTGATTTTAACGTCACATTAGTTTTGGAACGCATAAGGATGACTCAAAAAAATTAACCTAGAATTTTGAGTTCATAAGAGATCGGAGGTGGCTAGCGATAGTCCAGTAGTTTGAGAAGAGAGTCAAACTCAAAAAATAGTTTACAAAATTTAAAACTAAAAAAAAATTTTGAAATTAAATAAGTTATTTTGGTCAAATCAAAAATATTTTCGGCTTAACTATTATTTTGTCACATTGAACACAAAAAAATATAAAAAATTATTTTATGTCAAAATAGACGAATCGAGCCAAACAATTATTGTTGTGTTACAAACAATATTTATTATTCAGCTGTGGTTTCTCGTTGCTTAAACCAGTTTTATGGAAGAAAAAAAAAATAATGAAATCACTTTAATTAGTTTTCTACCGATTTGACCGTTGCTTGAAAAAAAGGGTTTTGAGTCTTTTGAACTTTGTTCCTTGATGTCATCCCATTTGGTCCTTAATCAAAATAATTTTATATGTTTTCCTTTGTTTGTCATTTTATGAGGTTTTCTTGTACTCCACTTTTCATTACTTACATTTTATTTATTTTATTGTTAATTTTTATATTGATATTATTTTATTTTAACAAAAATTTTGTACACCATTCAAAATTATTTTCAACAAGAATTTGATCTGTTTTTGGTGAAAAACAAACTTGATTTTTTTTAACAAAAATAAATGATAAAAATTAATTCCACAACAAAAATAATTAGAGTTCTCTCCTACTCTTATAATTTTTAGCTGAAAGTCCACATCTCCTCAAACTATTACTCAATTGACAATATGACAATATCTCCCCACTAAAACATTGCCAATGTTCCTCCAAGACTAAAAAAAAAAGATGAAAATGCCCCTATATATTTTTCAATAAGACAAAAATACCCCTATAAATTCAAAAAAAATTAACAATTTTTTTTTAAAAAAAAGGCTTTTTTAATTTTGTTTTAGAAAACGAAAATTCTTAATTTTTTTAAAACCAAAATTTTTATTTTAAAAAGTTATAAAACAAAAAATTTCAATTTTTTAATGTTTTTCTTATACAAAGGATTTTTTTTTATTTTAAATTTGCCACCCTTTGGATTTTTATTTTTTTTAGTTTTAGGTTTTTTCTAGAAGTGTTAGTATTTTTTATTTATTTTTTTTAATAAGAGTAGTTTCGTCATTTGGGGGAACATTAACAATTTCTGGTAATTTGGGGGAGAGACATTGTTACAATTGAAAGTTTAGGGGATATTATCAACTGCATGTACGGTAATTTGAGGAAGATATGTAGATTTTTCCCTAATTTTTATCATTTATTTTTTCACCAAAGATTTCTAATAATTTTTTTTCAAACCAAACCCTTTTTCTTTAAAGACAAAAAGAGAAACATTAGAGATCAATATTTTACTTAGATTTGGCTCACCTCATCTAACAAATCAATTATTAAATTTCTAAATTTATGTGAATCTCACTAATCTAATTGTTAATATATTCAGCATTTCTAGATAAAATGGCAAAGGAACCTAATCCACTAATCCACCCCACCGCACACAAACTAATTTATATCCTAGTTGGCAGTTGCAGTTGGCAGTTGGAGTATATTTCTTGTCCTAGTTGGCTTCTAACTTCTTACAACTTGTCTTAATCTCAAGTTACACCCTTCCCCTGACCTAACCCCTTTTCATTAAAGTAGCACGTCACATAATATTATTTGGTGCTCGTAATTGAGCTTTCCTATATTATTATTATGCATTAATTGCCCATTAGCTAGGGATGCTATTGCTAATGGCAGATTTCTTTCAGCTTGCTGCATAAACAAGAAGATGGATGTGGATCTAGCAATGGTTGAGGCTCTAGCATTAGTAGCACTTCATGCTGTAATTTTTGCAAAAGAGCAAGAAGGGGATGCTTTACAGATTGTTACTATAGTAAACTCAAAGGACATGTCGGAGTAGCTACGGTTATTTCGCGGAAGATATCAAGCATTGCATGAGCTCTACAGACACGTCAACCTTCGTACACGTGGTTCGGGGGAGCAAATTCTGCAGCCCACGGTTTAGCAAAGAGGCATGTTTCCATGTCATCGATAAAATTTGGCGGCATTCTATTTTATCGATCATGTATTTGTGGTATTATTAGGGAGGAGTTTTTCCCCTTCCTTGATTTGTTCTTTTGAGCTTAAATAAGATAACAAATTCTCTTTAAAAAAAAAAAAAAGTAATTTCAAACGGACCCTAAAACATAAATATAAATCAACAACTCAAATTCAATGCAATATATATATATATACACTCCACTAGGAGGAGGACTTAATTTATTCCTTAACCAATTATGAATTATCCGTTGTTTCCAGTAAGATGATATGTTCTATCGTTTTAAATAAGGTGTCTCATTTTAATATTTAGATAACAACTGCACTGGAGAAGAGTAGAAGACAAGTTGTCATGGAAGTCTTATGTAAATTTGTACTTTACCATAATGCCCTCCCTCCTTTATACGCAAATCAAAATTGACAAGTTTATTTGTTACATAATTTTAGAAATTTATTCGCAGACGTACAGAAGTGCACTTGTTTAGGCTATTAGTAAAATTCATTAACCGCCTAGGTGGTTAGTGATTAATAAATTTATTAACTACTAACCGCTTTTTAAAAGATTTTTTTTTAAAAAAATTAAAATTAAAAGAAAAAACTAAAACAGCATTGTTTCTATGATAATACAATAATACCTTACTACATATGACATCATTTCTAAATTTTTATACATTTTTATATATAGTTAAACATAAAAACAATGTTGTTTCACATATATATATTCTTTTCTTTTCCATCTTGGCATCTCTTTAAAAAAAAAAATCCTCCATATTATTCCCCAAGACGTGTGTAGCATGATGAAACTCTTCCACGCATTTGACTAAATGAGATAGGCGTGTAAGATTGCCTTCATAAATTACTTAATTAATTTCTACGAGGCCAAATCATCTTAGTTATTGTTTCAATTCTTCATCTTCAACTCTCTCCATTAGATGTTTATAACAACAACAATAATATTTAATAAACTAATCGACATTAGCAAATTGGACAATAACCATCAACTTTATGTTCTTAAAATTTGTTTCCCACGTCTTGAAAAGAAAATAAATAAGTAAATTCCCATCACACCCTTTTTTTTCTTTTTGATCGTGCTCCTCACTTTTAAATATAACATGTCAATTTTTATTTTTTTTTCTTCTACTCGATAATCGAGATAGTCAAACATAATTCAAAACCACAAAAAAGGTTGTTCTTTTAAGGAAGACGTACAAGAAAATTATTAATGTGACCAAAAAAAAAATGAAAAAATTAATAGATCCTGTGTTTTTCCACGACAAGGGTAATAAAGTCATTTGACCTTGTACTGTGGCAATCTTGGTCTCACATATACACCAAATAAGTTTGATTTAACAGAGAGAAACAAGGAGGGAAGGGAGAGAGAGAGAGAGAGAGAGAGTTTTACCTGCAATTCCAAAGAGGTGCCCATTCCCTGTGAAACCCCAATGATTCTCTGAATCCTATAGCTGGGACCAGAGAGTTACTGTCTCATGCCTTCTCCATTTCTTGAATTTAATTTCATTGGAAATCGTTTTGCATGGATTTGAACTTGTAAGAACAGGAAAAAAAAATTTAAAGAAAAAACTGCAAATTGAAGAAGTGGGTTTCTTGAGGATTGGGATTCTCTGAGATGGGTACGTCCCAAAGTGAGGGAAGAATGGAGGGGTGGCTCTATCTCATACGCTCCAATCGGATTGGGCTTCAGTACTCCCGCAAGCAATACTTTGTTCTCGAAGGTCACCATCTCAAAAGTTTCAAATCAGCTCCTATTTCAAACAACAAGGTCCATGCACATATTTTTCTCCGTCTGTTTCCAGCTCTTTTGCTTCTGTTTTTGATATTAATATTGCTGAACGAGTTGCTGGACGTGTAAAATCGCTGTATTATGTTTTGTTGTTTGGTGGCGTCTAGGCGTTTGATTGTTTTATGATTACCTGTTGGTTGATGATGAATAACATAGATTGAATGGTAGGATATGAAATGAATAAGAGGTTTTTATGGTTGGTTATTTTGATCGAATATTGTTTATGGCTCTATCTGTATTTGTGATGTTTAGTTTTGCTTTTCAGCTTCATTCTAGCTTTCACCGGATTTCAACTCTATTCCATGTGGCCTTAAATGGTTACATGGAAATATATTGATGCATGTACTTCTTGTTTCTACTTCACATGATGTGCAGTAAGCTACTTCCTACTTCCAGTTGAAATTTTAGTGTCAATTAATGTGATTTGGAATTTTAGTACCCCCAGCATTTTTCTATTTCTAAACTTATTGTTGTATTATGTATGAGCGAACTTAATTCAGCTTGTTTGAAGTAGTGAGCGATTAAAACACTGGTTTCACCTTTGTTTTTCTTGGAATTTTTTCCCTTTAAATGTTCACCTGCACAATTGAATATTATTCCCTGTTGTTTTTGATGATGATATACGAGTGTTCGTAATTTGGAGCTGTTTTTTCTTTTTTTATTACTCCCTCCTGACTAGATGATGTGTTTTTTTCTTTTTGGGCTTCCTAAAATATATGGAAGTTTTTAAAAATAAAAGCATTTATCCATTTAAGTTCCCATATTACTCTCAAATTCAAGCCCACATTTTCAAATTTAAGCTAACATAAATAATAATAATAATAAATAAACCCAGCTTTCTTGGCCCATCTAAGGGTATTTCAGGAATACAATCATTAAAATGCATACCATTTGAACGTTTTCACTATTGTGGGATGGAGAGAGTATTGTTTGTTTTGTCTGTAGGGAAAGAACCTAACAAAGTTTTTCATTAAAATAAAATAAAAAAGAAAAGAAAAGAAGAGGAAGAAACCTTGCCTTCAACAAATGATCTCTGTTACCCAAACCAAGCTCTATAGAAGTTACTTAAGTCACGGGATTTGCTTCTTCTTTTTTTGCTTTCTCATTAACATCGTTTTAAAACTTAGGGCTTAATGATTTTAAAGAAGCTTTTATTAATATTTAGCTCATTGGATTCTACTTTTACAAATCTGTGCAGATTTTTCGGTTCTTTAAATGTCTTATTTGAGGTCCCCCCACCCTAATATGTGTTGTTATTTGGTGTGTATCTTGCTGTTTGGCAATATGTATTTGCTTATTTAGTCCACGAATTAGTATCAATCAAATATGCATGCAAATTGAATAGTAGTTGTTATTTTTGTTTGTACATTTTTTTTGCAAGTTTTTTTGCCCTAAGGGAAGGAACAATGAAGATTTGAACTAGTGACTTCTACATCATGAGACGTGATCCCCAGCGCCAATTAAGTTACTCCTTGGAGTTTTATCTACTTTTTGAAATGGGAATGTCGTCTTATTTATATCTCTCCTTTCTTTTCTTTTTTCTTTAGCCTACTTTATAATGTTATTTGGCAGAAGAATTAAACGAGAAAAGCCTTGATTTCATTTATTTATTTTTCTCAGGATCCTGTTAGAAGTGCTATTATAGATTCCTGCATTCGGGTCATGGACAATGGGAGGGAGAGCATTAATAGAAAAGTATGAATGTTATGCAGTGTTTTTGCTTTGGTGGTGATTTATCTTTTAGTTTATATTCTCTGATTAGCATTTGGCATTGATATATTTGTAATGGCATTACCTGTGGCTTGCAGGTATTCTTCATATTCACACTTTATAATACTTCAAATCACAATGATCAACTAAAGGTCTGGTAATTATTTATCATGGAAAAGTGTCATAACTATATTATAAAAACTGTCGTTTTTAGCTATAATGTTCATGCTTAAGTCATGATTCTAAACATTATAGTTGGGAGCAAGAAGTCCTGAAGAAGCAGCAGGATGGATTCATTCCTTTCAGGAAGTAGCTTTAAAGGTTATAAGCTCCTCCATTTTTAAAATCTACCGTAGAACTGATACCCGTAAGAGGCTCATGCTAATGCACATTTGCAGGGTGGTCCTGGCATGGGAGATAATCTCGTGGGTTGTTTCAAGAGCAGATGGCAGTCCTTTAGGTATAGTAACCGTATCATCCCAGAATTCTTGTTTGGGAAAAATCATAATTTCTTGCTTTTGTGTTGTCTTGTCCATCTAATCTTGTAATTTTGCATGGTTGACACAATGGAGATAACCTTTGAAACTTCTTGGAAAAGTTAGTGCCTATAAGTTCTGGCTTGGTGTTAAAGACGACAACAATTGCACCACTTTGCTGGATTTATCTTTGTGGCCTTTGTCTGATATCTTTATATTTATTTCCCTTAATTAATGTTTTTGGTACTTAGAAAGTTTTTCATGCACACAGATTCAGTGGTTCTGGCAGGATAAATCATTCTAATTCTATTGACTGGACTCTTTGTTCTTCCACACAAATGGATCCTGCAACTTCTGATGTTATTGCTCCTTCATCTTGGACAATATTTGGTTGTCAAAATGGTAAGAATGGAATTTACAATATGCTGTTGTAGTTAGCTGAAGTTGCATGTTTAATTCATAGGTATTTATGCAGGGCTACGGCTATTTAAAGAAGCTAAAGATGGGGATTCCCATGTGAAGGTTGGTGGATTTTCTATTCAGCACTTATTAGTTACAAAATACATTTCCGTGGTTAACATGCTTCGTTCTTCAGCAGTGGGATGACCATCCTGCTATAATGGCTGTGGGTATGGTGGATGGAACTTCAGAAGCCATTTTCCAGACGCTTATGTCTCTTGGTCCCTCTAGATCTGAGTAAGTAGAGCATCCCATGTCTTCTTATGTTGCAGCCTCATATCTGTTTAAAAATTCATAATATCCATGGTTTTGTTACAATGTTAAAGTGGAAACATATAAGCTTGCAGAAATTGGATCTTAGGATATATACCGCAATCGAACTTTTGATTACCACTGCTTTATGGATCCCCCTGCCCCACCAAAAAAATAAATAATGTATTTATTTTATTGAGGCCTTCATAATAGTCATGGTGGCATGCGCTTGCCCAACTTTAGCTTAGAGATTTGCAGAAATTTAATCTTAACACTGAAAACAAGAGAAGGAAATAGTGGACGGGATGGAAAATCACGTGGTTTGGGACTATGCCTACTAGCAAAGACCATCAGAGAGAGCTCATCAGCTTGTACTATATATGCAGATTATATAAATTAGAGCATTATAATGTCAAGGACTTAAATGAGTAATACTACTACACTTTCATCCCACCTTCATTCCAATGGGCTGATGTGATAGTGCCTATCAGCCATTGAATCAGTTTTTGTTAAAAAAAAAAAAAATCAAAGAGCTGATGGACACTGCCACATCAGCTCAGCAGGATAGGGGCGAGATAAGAGTTTAGTGTTCAGAATTACTCAACTTAAATTGGGTCCACTGAATCCCAAAATCTGGAACATTGTAATCCTTGATAATTCTTAATGCATTAACTTTGCGTGGTTCATTTATGCTGGCAAACCAGCATACTTAATTGAAGGTTAATATATCTAAACTTTGGCTGCCAGGTGCCTTTGCAGACATCATTTGAGATTGTTTTCCACTATTATGTGTTAATTAATATTATTAAGTTCTGCAGATATTCTATTATTTGGCATATCATATGTCAGGCTTGTTCTTTACTAAAATTAACTTTTCAAATTTACTTGCAGATGGGACTTCTGCTTTTACAAGGGCAGTTTGGTTGAGCACCTTGATGGTCATACTGATATTATCCACAAGGAGTTATATAGCAATTGGTTACCTTGGTTAGATCATGATCTTTGATGTTAATGAGATATGTTTGATGGAAAGTTTAAGAGTCTGGTATCTTTTCTTTTTGGTGGTAGTTTCTGTTATTGACATATCATACTATACAGGGGAATGAAACGGAGAGATCTATTATTGCGACGTTATTGGAGAAGGGAGGATGACGGAACATATGGTAGTGATGTCTTGGAGGAAATATGTAAATACTATGACATCAACTGTTCTAGTTGAATCAGAAGAATAATCTTCCTTTGGTTTTTCCTGTAACAGTTATTCTCTACCATTCCGTGTTTCACAAGAAGTGTCCACCTCAGAAAGGCTACATCCGTGCCTGCCTTAAAAGTAATGTACGCTTAAAAATTAGTCCGAACAAAATTCCTAGACCTCAAGATATTATTGTGATTTAGTTATCATCATCATCATCATTGTACAATTCCTATAATTTTGGTGTACTTGGGTTGCACCCCTTTTTGCCTTCTAATAAGATTGAATTACTTATAAAAACAAATAATAATAAAAATCCTATAATTTTGTGGCATGCATTATGAATTTAAGATCCTTTGCCATTGCTTTACTCATATGTCTTTGCCCAATTATGCAACTCATGAGTAACTATAGCACGTTTAGAATGAAAAATAAAACTGAAAAAAATGGCACCTTTGGATATGGCAGTCATTATGAGGTCCTAATCTTCACTGCTGTGATTGCATTGTTCAAAAGTTACCAATGGAGAGAATTGGGGGATGACAGTTTGCACACTCTTACAGGTGGAGGATATGTTATATCGCCTGCGAACCAAGGGAAACAGTCAGTTGTAAAGCACATGCTTGCTATTGATTGGAAATTTTGGAAATCTTATCTACGACCTTCTTCAGCCCGATCTATAACCATCCGTATGCTTGGGAGAGTTGCTGGTAGCTTTCAGCTAGATGGAACTTCTTATGTGTGTTTTATTTCTATGATTAGTTCATATAAATAATGATACTTTTCCTTTAATATGCAGCATTACGAGAGATGTTTAGAGCAAAACTAGGAAATTACACCTCTCCTGGTTTCTCGTCTGGAGAATTGACAAGAAACATTAGGTTGAATCGGGTAGAAGGCGCTAGCACAATTGATTTTCAAATACTGACACAGGATGGGAGGACAAAGGAAAATATCACTGAAGAAATGGAGAAAACACTTTCAGAACATGGAAGCCTTGTTAGCTTGAATGATGCTTCTGATGAATTTTTTGATGTTCCAGAACCATCAGATTATGATCAATCTGAAAATATCCTGACTCCTGATTTTGGTCCGGATATGTATTCTCAGGTGCAATATGTTTTAAGATTGTTCTTGTTGCAAATGTAAGTAGTAAAGGGAATCATGGTTTATTTGCAAGCTATTCCCAAAAGTGCATTTTGGCCTTTTAGAGCAAAAAAGTCAAAGACGTACTTTTTGAGTTTTTTACCAAACAGCTTAGGTATTTGTAGAACATAGTTGACAGGGGTGGGTACATGAAGTGGCCCTACCTTGGTGGGGTTCCTCGTTATCAAAAAATAGAAAAAAATGAATTACTAGCAATTGAGTGGTTTTCGCTGCTCTTTATATCTTTATAACTATGCAAATTTAAACGCATTAGGCTGAACTATATATCTTGGTGAGAATCATTAATGGGTCTTAATTGTTCTTCATCGTAAGCAATTTAGCCACTGTAACAGTGTATTGCATCCTTCGGTCTTAATGCAGGATAGCATGTGGATATTAATTCTTCACTACTTACATTAGTATCATTTCGTATTGTGCACATAACTCACTATGCAAAATTGTCACCCATTTAGGCCTTTCATTTTTGGTATTCATTACTAACTAAATTTCTGCTTTAAGAAGTGATGTTAAAATTTGTATGCATTGGTGTTTTGGCTTCTCATTTTGCTCCTATGAAATTTGGATTACAGGATATACGTCAACCGAAGTTATCATCTGCTGCTAGTTTTGTGAGGAGATTGCATGATCTTGCAGGTGATTCAATGTTTGATGATCATTGCACTATTTAACATACAACTTGATTGCATATTATTTCTTCTTCCCTCAAGTAGTTTTTTGTGATTTCTTCCTTGTATGATTTGATGATGGCTGGAGATGACTTGCTGCAGTTCAGAAGAAGGGCTATATGGACTTGCAAGAGATGGTAAGAGAAGACTGTATCCCATGCTGCTATGGGACAACTCTTCCCAAAGATCCAACTTGTAAATTAGCTAGCAGTTGGACAGCAGCAGATCCTACCACTTTCCTAATTCGTGGAGAGAATTATTTGGAAGACCATAAGAAGGTAACCATAACAAAATTTAGTAATGATGAACCTAAACTAAATCTCTAGAAAACTTTTGGTTTATGTTTGCTCAGATTTTCATCATGCTCACCGATTAAAGAGGCAACAAATTGGCTTGCAATCATACGTAGAATTACATCATTCTGGAATGCTAATTTGCATGTCTCTGGTGATGAAAACTAATTTATGTTTATGGATTGTTAAAATTTCTTCCATTTGCTTTTTGTGTAGTATGTTTTAAGTACCAACCATTCATATGATTGGTACTTAAAACATATATAAGTTAATAGTTCTCAGAACCATTAATAGTGACAGTATTTAGACCATGGATTTTAGTTGCTAGACTGCTAGAATTCTTAATCCATTGTACTCCACTAAATAGTTTTGATTTTGTTGCTCTTAAGCACCTCCAAAGCTTCAATTCATGGATAGAATTATAGACTCGTTGGTGATTCTTATTTAATTTTTGGAGTAACTTCAATTTAAACCCCGAATTACCACGCGATTTGACAAACTTCAAAACCTTTCAATTTGGACCATTGAACTTTCAATTGCAATCAATTTGAACTCATCCATCAAATTTAGCCGTTAACTTTTAACAGCAATACCTAAAAAACCAAAATATCTCTGATTTTTGTTCTAAAAAAAAAAAAAACCCTTGTGACTATAATTTTATTTTATTTTTTTTTAAATTTGGAATTAAGGGTAAATTTGAAATTTTATAAAAAAGTCAAAGGGTATAAATGTCATTGTCTCACTTTTAACGTTTAAAATTTGACGAAGAAGTTCAAATTGATTGTAATTGAACATTCAAGAGTCCAAATTGAGAAGTTTGAAGTTTATGGGGGGTTTGTCAAATTGCATGGTAATTTAGGAGTCTAAAGTGAAGTTACCTCTTAATTTTTCTAATGTTTTGATGTTTACTTTCTAGGTTAAGGCAAACAGCACCCTCATGCAAATGGTTGCTGCAGATTGGCTAAAATCTGACAAGCGAGAAGATGATCTTGGAGGCCGTCCTGGGAGCATTGTTCAGGTTCATACTAATTCTTATTGGTTTAGATTTAATGCCCATCTATCACATGTTATATTAATTGCATTCATTGCATTTGCATGATTGTCTTTGTGATAATAATATTTTTTAAAAGCTTTGTTGTGCAGAAATATGCAGCGCAGGGTGGGCCAGAGTTCTTCTTCATTGTAAACATACAGGTCGATTTAGTCTTTTGTTTGTGCTTATATTATTCTTTTTTCTGTTGTTGTGGATCAACAATAATCAAATTATTTACTGTGACCAGGTCCCAGGCTCAACAACATATAGCCTAGCTCTATATTATGTAATGAAAACTCCTGTGGCAGATGCACCCTTGCTAGAGAGTTTCATCAAGGGCGATGATGCATATAGAAATTCGAGGTTTAAGCTCATACCATATATATCAAAGGTTAGTATTGTCCCAAGGGATTAGAAACACAGGCTCTCAGTGCATAAGAGGAGTAATCTTTTTCCCCATTTTGTTTTGTTGAAGAAGTCAGAAAAGCAAGTTTTATGTTTAAGGCCACTTACCTAAACAAGGCAGCGTGCATTTCTCACTGGTGTTGACTTAGGGGCGGATATTTTGTAAAACTTCTTTTATTATGGGGTTTTAATATGAAGATCCCCTCCCCATTAGTTAATATTGTTGCCCATTGGTTAATTTTCATCCCCCCTTCCAATGTGGCACATCTTTTCTCCCCTTCAAACACTAGTTTTTCCTCTTTAATTTAATTAAGAAAAAAAGGTTTAAAAGATGTTTGGTGCAATGGAAAATAATAGATAACGAAAAATATTTTCGGCTTGACCCAAAAAGCTTATTTAATTTCCGTAAAATGGTTTTCATTTTTGAAAACTGTAAACTATTTTTTGAGTTTGAGCTTCTTATTTTCAAATGGATAGACCCATCGCTGGGACCTCCTTGAGACTCGCATGGACCCAAGTAGGACACCCTTGGGACTTGGTCAGGCAACCGCTGAACTGGTCGGGACATTATCATAATTTAAAGTTTAATATAATTAAATGAAAAAAATATATATGTATATATAAATTGCGACTTTCTGTATGCTCCAAACACTGGAAAATGTTTTTAAAGAAATCAATTTTCAAGAAAATGTTTCCGACAGAAAACCTTTTATGTTGAAAGAAACGGAGCCTAAATTGGAATATTTTCTCTTTTTGCTTCTAGGCTTTTATGTTTGCTACAGAAATTAGCAATCGGTTTCATATCTTTCAAGTCCAAAGTATTGCTTTATTTGTGGAATTGCATAGATCCTCTTAGTTCCCAGATATATCTCCTGGGATCTGGGTTTTCAGCACTGTATGTTGCTCACAGCAATTTGAGAGCTGAGATTTTGCCATTCTGCTGAGCATTCAGTTGCTTGTACGTGTTAAATGTTATTAATTTATTTTTAGGATTTACTTGTCTAAACTGAACAGCCTCTCGGATCTGTGCAAATTATGATTTTTATATGCCCAGTATTCTTCTGTTTGTTAGCTTGAAGTGACCTCATTAGGTACCCTATGCCATATGAACCTCATTTATCATCAATGCATGGTGCTTGGGTTATGAGAGTTCGCATTTCTTTTCACAGGGTTCATGGATAGTTAAGCAGAGTGTAGGAAAGAAAGCATGCCTGATTGGTCAAGCCCTTGAAATTAATTATTTCCACGGGGAGAACTATTTGGAGGTAAGTTTTCTAGAATTGTTGTTCCTGTAATTTCTATGCTTTGTCCTCCTGTAAGACAGAGAGATAGCTATGAGCTATCCTTGTGATCCTGCAAGTATCCCAAACTTTGATCACTTCTGTACTCTTTGGATGGGAGCATCTGTTCTGTTATAGATGGACAGAGAAAGGGGTTTGGCTTGCGATTTTATAAGTGCCTCACTGCCAAGCCACATCTAATGAGCGTCAATTTTCTTAAAAGCATAAGATCTGTGAACAAGATTGTTCCTGCTATTTAGTGAAAGTTCATATTAACTCCTCTGTGCCTTGGTGTGATTAACTGAGATCTGATGATAGAACAGAGTAGAGAGGACTATGCTATGCCAAATACACATATCTTTCAACATAATAATAACATTAAAATTTGTGTAATGTGGGTTGTCATCTTATAACATATGCTAATTCTGGAAATGACAAATTATTTCAGCTTGGGATCGATATTGGGTCATCAACAGTTGCAAGGGGTGTGGTCAGTCTTGTTCTTGGGTATCTTAGCAATCTGGTTATTGAGATGGCATTTTTGGTACAGGTAAAACTAAACCAACTTTTTTCTCATTGGCTAAACTATAATTCAGTCCCTTCAAGTCTTTTTTTAGAGTGAATATGATATTTCTGTTACATCTGTTAATGTGGCTCCATTAAATGTCAAGTAGACTCTGTATGATGAGTGAAATGATGCCCTATTGTAATTGAAGGTCATTATTATTATTATTATTATTTTCTGAAGGGAAAAGTGCCTATGAGATGGACATGGGCACCCAAAAGACAATTATTTCAGATTAAATTCATTTTTAGCAATCTGATATCCTTGGTTGATGAGGGTGGTGGCAACTGCAGAGTGCATGGCTGATGGCTGATGGCTGATGGCTGATTTTAAATTCTTTAATTCAACCACTGGATCAAACACTACCACCAACCCGACCCCCCCTCCCCAATTCCAATAGTTTCAAAATCAAACCTTTGCACAACAACAATGGCAACAAGCTCACTTCATGATTGTCTACTCCTTTATCCTGATCTACTTCCTCTCATGCTCCTCGTCTCTCTGTATTTATTTTTTAATTTCTAGCTAGTTACTCTTCATGAATCTTCTTCTCATGCTCCTCATCTCTCTCTCTCTCTCTCTCTCTCTCTCTATATATATATATATATATATTTTTAATTTCTCTCTGGTTACTCTTCTTGAATCTTTCTCTGTATATTCTCTTTTACTTATTGTTTTTATCTTATTCTATTTTTTCGTATGAATCTTTATCTATTTTCTAGTGTTGAAACTGTTCTAATATAGGAACTAAATTGTAGTTCAGCCATTTCATTTGTTTATGCTGCAAGCTCCCTGATTAGGTCTTAGGTTCAGAGCAGTCACCTTCTAATGCCTAAATGTCATTTTGTCCTGCACAGGCCAATACATCAGAGGAGCTTCCTGAGTATCTTCTTGGAACCTGCCGTCTAAACCATCTTGATGCCTCCAAAGCAGTATTACTGAAGCCATGATTATCTCCCCAATACGTCCTAAAACCACCCCACCAAGATGTTGAGGTTAGAGGGTTGAACATGAAACATAGATATTGGAAATTCAGGATGTTTGTGCTCTGCAAAGTTACCTGCGTCTGTCATTCTTTTACTCAACCAAATTGAAATTAGCAGCAGGTTCTTTTGCTGTAAATATCATTAAAATTGATAAAAACAAAAACAAAAAGAGCAACGTTTGTAGCAAAGATGGCATATATTGTTAGTGCTGATTCTTTGATTAGATTTATGATTGGTGTAGGTAATGCATATCCTCTCTATTTGTTTTGTTCACTTTGGCAGTGTTTTCTCTCTTTGCTAATAGTGGTTATTTTGTATTGCTTTGAGCACTAAAATCGTTGAAATAGAAAGTGGTGTTCTTTCCTTTCAAAAAACAAAGTGCTGTTCTTTCACAATGCACTTGCAAACTGTTTAGGAATTATATCCACATATAATATACATAGAATTACATATATTTGAAATTAAGAATAAGAGCACAAGGTCAGTGAATATCGATCATATTCATACATGGTCCTCCTAAAACTAATGTTTCGGATCCAAGTCTGTGTGTCTGGAGACATGCTAGGCTCCATTCTCCTAATCATCTTTTGACCATCTTTTTTTTTTAAATGGATTTGGATTTGTGGTTTACATGTGGGTCCTACATATTCTATGGTATATTTAAAAAAATATATAATGTATGGAGATGGTTAAGGAAATGAAACCCAGACTTTCTCCTGTATCTACCCTGTTTTACAACTTAATACAAGTGTTTTGGGAAGATTGCCTTCCCAAACTCTTTCAACTTTTTCTCCCTTTTTTAGGTTGATTTCAGTCAACTTAACTGAAAAAATTTCAACTTTATTCATAAAAATTCAACTAAACTAATAAAAATTTAAAAAATCAAGGAAATTAAATATATATATATATATATATATATATATATATATATATATATATAGGAATGGTGAGCAGACACTCCTAAGAGTCTCAAGGTAGCCGATCTACTCCCTTAGAGGGTGGATCAGCCACCTCAAGCATTTTTTAAGAGGTGACAGATATTTTATTATTACATTTTATATTCTTCAAACAACCCAAATATAATCTCTAATTCTTTTCTCTTTTTTTGATATTCACAGTTTTAAATTAAGTTAAATAATAAATAGAATAGAAAAAAATCGCAAACCCAAACGAGTCCTTTTTGCCATATGTCAAAAGGATGGTAATTTCAGTTTTATAAATTAATTGGAAAAAGGGTGTATCTCGTCAAATGGATCTAGGCTCAATCTTGGCGAGGATCTGTAGCTTTTGTCCAAATCCAGATGGAAATTAACTTGAAATGTAGAATCAATTATTTCATTTGAATAATAAACTGAAAAAAATGAAATATCAAATATATTGAGGGAGGCTAAGATAAGAGTCTACTAAGATTAGATGAGAGTGGCCCACTGGCCCATAATTATAATTTTATAAATCATAATAATCGACCTATGATACAAAATTTAGGTGATACGACGTCGGTACCATTTTCTTTTCTTATTATTAGGGGTGGGCAAATTAATTAACCGAATATTAACCGAAATGACATAATCGTTACCGATAATTAACCGATCGGTAATCGGTTAAAAAATTTATACCGGTAACCTTATCGGTCGGTAATCGGTCGGTTAAAATTTTCATATCGGTTAACCGATATGACCGATAAATATTTTTAATTTTTATATATTTTTTAATTTTATACTTTTTACTCTTTTAATTTTTATTTTATAATATAAAAAAGATGTAATGGATCAATATAAAAAAAGATTCAATAAACATTTTTAGCCATATATATATTTAGGCCCCCAAAAGGGGCAAAACAACTAATTTTTAATAAGTTATTTTAGGTTTTAGCCAAATAAAAAGTATTTGAACTCTCAAAATAATTAATTTTTGGCCTAATTAGCAACTAGTAAAAAACTCAATAAAAAGTTAATAAAAACCGGTTAACCGATTAACCGGCTAGTTTAACCGATTACCGATATAACCGATTAACCGATTAACCGATAGGACCGATTAACCGATTAACCGATAGCTTATCGGTCGGTAATCGGTCAAGAATTGGTTAACCGATAACTCTATTAACCGGATCGATATGACCGATACCCAGCCCTGCTTATTATGAAGATTAAATGAAAAATTAAATACACGATTGTTAAGTGTTAACAACGGAAGCCACACATTCGACAAAGTCCAGAACCAGAAGTGAAAGGGACGGTACTAGTGCCGCACCACAACAATAAAAAACCATTCCACACTAGTGCCGCTATTTCCCAATCCCATTAACTATAAAATGATTGAGGTTGGATAAATACCATGTGTTCATAACATGCTTGAAGAAGTAAAATTTATTTTTAAAAATAAGTATTTTGATAACAATGCCACTTTGTGTACTCATCCCTCTTAAATAAATGTCAATATGTGTAAAACATCTTCTCAACACGAATGGAATAATACTCTAGCTTTGCCGAGGGGCTGACTCAATAAATTATTTGCATCCAAAGGAATTCGAGCCTTAAACCTTATGGACTATCACAAAGACCAAAACTTTTACCAATTGAGCAAACCCCTTGTGTATTAAGTAGCATTAAAATGTATATCATCTCTATTTCATTGAATATAATCCTCTCTATTTTAGTGGAGCCACATAGGCCATTGGGAGTGCGGTGGCGGTGGCCAAAGATTTAATTTTTTTCCCCTTTTTTTTTTTGAAAAAAAAAAAATTCTAAGGATTCTACTGTGTATGGTAAACTTTAATAATGCCGAAACTTAATACATACGTATGGTAACAAAAAAAAAATCCCTATTTAATACATATGTATGGTAAACTTTAATATCCGTATAATTGTTTATTTTGTTGTTTAAAGTTTATAAACTTTAATTGTAAACCGAGGAATCAGTTCCGATTCCGATTCTTAGCACCCAGTTATAACCGGATAACTGGGTGCATATATATTAAATTTATAATCTACACAATGCCTACAAAAGTAAATTGGATTCTTACTGGGATTTTGAACCCATAAAAAATTTCAAACTAATGTGACAAGAGTTTTAAATTAAAAAAATGTAATTTTCTCTTCGTTGTTGTCCTAGTCGAATGTTTGATGGGGGACCAGCGAACGTTCGTGCTCAACCTTTAGTGCAAACGTTCAACCAAGGACCACTTAATGTAGCACGTGGTCCTACCCCCACTAAAGGCTAAAAGGCTTTATTTATTTGGGGAAACTATATTTTGCTTCCATGAACTAAAACGCGTTGGCATTTTCTTCCCATGAACTGTCAACTGTGTTACTTTACCCTCGTGAACTACCATTTTGTACCCAAAAACCCTTCCCCATCTAGTTAAAGCCATTAACTCAAACGGTCAACCAGTCACTTTGCCCTCATGAATTACAATGCATTGTCACTTTATCCACATAAATTACAACAATTGTTACTTTACTCTATGAACTACAACACATTGTTACTTTAACCGTTTGAGTTAACGGCTTTGACTGACGAAAAAGGCACAAAATGGTAGTTCATGTAGGCAAAGTAACACAGTTGGTAGTTCATGGAGGAAAAGTACCAAGGCGTTGTAGTTCATGGGGGCAAAAAGTAGTTTCCCCTATTTATTTTTATAATCAGGGCTTTATTCTCCTTTTTTTACTGGGATTAGATTTACTTTATTACAATGATGTCAAGCTATCTTATAATGTAAAACTCACTTATTGAATTATTATCAAATCAATTACTAATTTTATATTGCGACCCCATCAAATTATTATTTCGTTATCAAAACCCTCATTATGTCAGTCAATGTTGTTAAGTCGAACGACCAACCCATTACGTGCACGTAAAGTTGGTAGTTAATAAAGATATATGATAATCGAATGGTAGTTCATGGGGAGAAAGATAATTACCCAACCAAAAAAAAATGCATATGTATTCAAGGTATGTGATGCACATGTGATGCGTTGACCGTTCGATTTAATGACCTTGACCAAATAAAAGAGGATTTTGGTAATGAAATGGTAATTTGATATGATTGTAATATAAATGGGTAATTATCTTTCCCTCTTATGAACTACCACGCGATTACAATTCCTCCTATGAATTATCAATTTTACATTACACCCTTCATGAACTATCAGTTCATTACCAAAACTCTTCCTTTCGTTAGTTAAGGCCGTTAAGTTGGACAATCAACCATACTGTTCATGGAATTATTCACAGTTGACGACACTGTTTACCGACCTAATGACTTTAACTAACGGAATGAGGGTTTTGGTAACAACATATTAGTTCATGGGGAGTGTAATGTAAAATTGGTAATTCATGGGGAGAAATAATAATTGTGTAGTAGTTCATTAAGGAAATGGTAATTAACTCAAAAAATTTAAATGGTATAGATAAAAAAGTTTGTTTAACGGTTTATAGAAGGTGCTTTTTGTTCTTTTGGTTGAAACATTATTTTGATGTGACGTAAATGTAAAAATAATTTGATGTATTTTGTAAGTACATAGTAGTTGGAGTTGTTTATTAAATGTAGGATGCATTTTTAAAAGCCACTAGCTAAAAATAAATTATAGACACCATAATTTTATCCAATATTTATTCAACAAGATTGACGTTAACATTATTAGACAATTGTAATATCTAACATTAGTTATAGCTAAAATAGATGAAGTAGTATTTCACTAAATTTAACTTAAGACTTATTTAGGTTTGCGATTTTAAAAAGTATGACTTAAAAATAGTAATTTTAAAATGTGAGATTTGAAAATGTACTTTCTAAAAACGCAGTTAACATTTGCAAAATCACAATTTTAGATTTAGAATCAAATTTAGCCATTTAAATTGTGTGTTTTAAATGCTAGATGTCTCTAGGTGTTTTTCTAATCTTAAGTAGATTTTTTATTTTTTTATTTTTGACATATCCACCGGAGAGGAAAGAATAATTCAAATTAGTGAATCAATAATCTCTATATAAGCGTAGTCGACAACCGATTGAGTAAGCATGGGGAATTGTTAGGCGGTGTTCTACTCCTAGTATTCTTCCACGGTATTCTTATTTTTAAGCCATTTGATTAACTATTTTAGATGGAGAAATGCGCAATGCCATTTTAGCCTTTTTAGGGATGCTCTTAAAAGTTAAAACGTTCAAGTAGGATAACCACTGCGCCTTCTCCAGCGTACCTTTACGTCGTTGAAATCTTTTCTTATTCCGTGCAGTTAATGGCACATCTTCACAGAAAGTGAAAACCCCACTGCCCTATAAAACCCAATGCTCCCGACAGAGAAGGGCCAGAAACTCAAGGCAAGCGTCGTTTGGCTGGCAAGAAAATGAAGCTCGGCGAACTTTTGTAAGAGGATCACAGGTTCGAGAAGGTCGGGGGGGTGCAGGTTGGGCCCCATTGATTGCGAGGGCTGTCCGGGGGAGCCCCAACATAGTTCGGCCGATTTATGAGCACGAGATCCCGAAAATTGGTGCAGGTAGGCCCAATCGAATCCTGTTCCCATTTTTCTTGTTGGCGATTAATGCTTGTCGATGTTTCCTCGTGTCGAGGTGTTTGGATTTCGGTTCTGTTATTGTCGTTTGGTTCTGCTTGGGTCTGGTTTGTGGACTTCTTTATTAATTGGAGCTTCGCTTTTCCTATTTGCTGTTCATTATTTCGAAAATTTCTGGTCAGTGTTGTTTTATGAGTTGCTGGGGTTCTCTCTTCGTGATTGCCTTTGTTTTCAAAGGTAAACAATTCGAGAAGTTTCCTAGAGCGAAAATGTAATTTTTTTGGGTGTAATTAGCTAACTGGAGCTTCTTTGAACGATAAAATTGGAAGATTTCTTTCTGCAGTAGCCGGCGGATTGTAACCGTAATTCTATATTATCTCTGAGATTATGATGGGCTTGTATAAAATTAACTATACCTGAATAAGGACTGAATTATAGATAGGCATTTTTTTTTTCCCTTTTAAGCTTTAATTTCTACGTTGCTGTTCTTTTAAGGTTTCTCTTCATGCAAGCTTTTCAGTTATAAGTGCAAACGTTTTATTCTTATAATTTTTGTTCTAATTATGCAATTGTGGCTTTACTTTTTTTGTTGGCTGTAATTAGAATTGGATGAGGTGGATGGATCCTACTCTAAAATTCTCCATGTTACTGATTCTTCTGGGCTTGGGTACGTATCCCCAGAATTCTGTTCCCATGCTCCTTCTCTTTTACCTTTTGTTTCGTATTTCATTCTTTGGTTGTAACTGGTTATTTCTTCTTATTCTATTTAGAAGTGCTTTTGTTTTTCTTTTCTTTTTTCTCTTTTGGGTTTCATTCCTTACCTGTTTTTTTGCATCCGAGGATCATGAAGTTGTGATTTCCTTTGTCACACTTATAGATTTTTAGTGTTCATATCATTAATTTAGGTGGATCTAGTTTGAAGATGAAGTTTATGCACAAGTGAACCCAATCTGGTTGTAAAATCTGGGATCGTTGCTATTTATAGGCTTTTGTTTTTGTCTTTCTGTATATATGTTACTCTTTAATAGATTGCTAGAACACCCCCCCCCCTTTTTCCTAGTTTTACTTTCCACATGGCTATCACTGCTCTGCTGATTTTTGACTGGTTTTCCTTTATCAAGTTTCGATACTAGTGAATGCCTCTCCTATCAAGAGTGATTTTGGGCATTGTGAAAGAGTTGTAAAAAAGTGGGCGTTTTCTTCCCTTGATCGAGAAGTCAAAGAAGACAGACACACACTGCGGGATTTACTGTTTTTCCTCCATGTTCCAAGAACAGGAGGCCGGACATATTTCCATTGGTAATTCCATATAGGCATAGAACAGTCACCTAAAACTAAATGTTGATCACTAGCTTTTTGACAAGCACATTAATTTCTGTTTCTGGATATATTTTGTACATGCAGCTTCTTGAAAAAGTTGTACTCTAAATCTATGGAATGCCCGCGTTCTTACGATAAGCTGCGGTTTGATCCAAGGTACCATCTTTCTTTTTGTTATTCTTATCAAAGCTGGGCTATTATTGCTCATCAACCTTCTCTTAATCTGAGCATTTGCCTTTTCCAAATCATTTTGTACCTGCAGTAGCAATAGTTGCTATTGATTTTTTTGCTGTGATTGAGGATTAACAGGCTAGAATGTTTTGTGGAATTATGGAGTTTTAGTAGTGGAGGAAGCTTCTTTCTATTTACAACAACTTATAGAAAGGTGGTGGTGGCTCCATGTTGGGAGAAATGGAAGGTTTTATGACTTTAGTATGACCACTCGACTATTTGACCACTATGTAATTTTTTCTAGTATAATCAATATTCACTGGGAACAAACTATTTTAAAGGAGAGGAGTATTTGCAGGCATGAAAGTGTCTTCATGCATTAACTGTACTCTGTACGTAAATAATTTCCAATTATGATTTCCAACATAAATTGATTTGAACTGGGTCTTTTTTAAGCTACCTGGTGGATTATTTAAATATATTGCTCAAGTGCTTCCACTAGGTCAACATGTTATCTTCATGCTAATTATTGGGGAATGAAAACAAATAAGCTTGACAGAAGCAACTCAAATAACTATACTGTATAACTGTAGTCTTCTGTTATCACCTAACCATTTTGCTTACAGTTGGTTTTACTTTGTATCTTGTGCAGCAAGCCAAAATGCAGGTTGTTGGTTACTCATGATGACTATAGCATGATGTCCAAACTTACCAGTCAAAGGACTTCTGTGGTGACAATACTTCGGAATCCAGTTGACCGTGTTTTCAGTACTTATGAATTTTCGGTTGAGGTGGCAGCAAGATTTTTGGTGCATCCTAACTTGACTTCTGCAACACAAATGGCTGCGCGCATGCGGGCTAAGATTCGTGGAGTTAGTACACTAGATATTTGGCCATGGAAGTATTTGGTCCCGTGGATGAGAGAAGATCTCTTTGCTCGAGTGAGTTCTTATTTTCTTTTTTAAAATACATATTTCTTTGTAAAACTACTGCAGATTCTCTCATAATTTCACTTTTCAAGACCTCTGCTAACAACCTCTTCTCCCCTACATCCGTTGTTGATTTTTGTTCCAGCATTGGTTTGTTGTTACCTCCTCCATAAATGGACTGGGTATACTTCACTACTACTTGCAGCTTTGAGACAAATGACTTTCAACCTTTACCATTTCTCCCTTCCCAACACCAAAATAAATCCCCCCCTTTTACCACCCTGGTATTCCTCCACAACCAGAAAGTGCTTGTGCTTATGAGCACACCGTTGAGCAATAATGACTGGAAAGCCAGCCCGGGATTGTTTCCAAAAGACCAAAGAACCTTTCTTTGAGAGTATTTCCTCAACAGTGTCTAATAGCCAACAACTATCAATTCATCTAAAAAAATGGAGTAGGTGAAGCCCCTTCATTTCTCACAAATCCTTAGTCCCGTTGATCTGCCATCCACAGCTAACTCAAAGAGTTTGGATTCCATAGAGCACTACCTTAGCAACCCCATGCGACCTAGTTGAGATAGACGATCCCTAGTTAGCTCTCACTCTCTCTCGGTCCCTCCATCATTGACGACCTACGCCATCACTACCTACGCTGACCTCTACATTTCCTCCTTGATCTGATTCTCACCACAAAATGCAAGAAGAAAGGCAGTACAACACTGAGAAGGAAAGAAAGACCAAGCTGGAGTTGTGGGAGACCCTATCTATTCAGCTTAGTACCCTACCGTCATTTAATGGCCTCTTACGTAGATAACCATACAAATTCAAGAAAGTGTCTGATAATGTGCTAATGAATTGTTTCTGCCTAGATGGGTTGTTGATGTGGCTTCTGCCATTTGGAGTTTTCAGTCGTTTTGGTTGTCCTGGGTTATGTCTAGACGAGTTGTTGATTTCTATAACTGTTGGTGGTCCTCCGGAGGCCTAGGAGTGTTGTGGTGTGGAAAATGGTGCCTATGTGTCTCTTTTGGTGCTTATAGAGGGAAATGAATGATAGACTTTGAGGACAAGGAGAAGACATTGGGGGAAATTTTATTTTTATTCTATGATACTTTGAATGTTTTGACAGCAGCATATGTGTCTCCTCAAATGATTAGTTATAGTGATTTATTTGTTTGTTTTGCCCTTGTTAGTTAGGTGGTTCCTTTTGTATACTCCTGTGTACTTAGGGGTACCTTATACTTTTAGTGAGATTGGTACATTACTTATATATTACTTATATATATATATATATAAGTGCTAATGTATTGTTGACCCTTGTGATGCATGAATCACAAAGTCCTTAAATGCAGAACATCATGCAAAATCTAGACATTGAATTTCTAGAAGTGTTGTCAAAGTAAAACAATGTTTATGTCTCCAACTATGTGAATGTATTATCTTGAAACAATAGTAAATCCATAATACCTTCTCATGTACTAGTAACTTTGTTTGGTAGTCTCCCTTGTGTACTAATGTTTAATTTTACATTAAACTCCCATGGTAAGTTACTTTGCCATTCAAATTAAAAAGTACCCCACGTTGTGTATATATATATATCCCTGCAGTGACCCTGTCTTGCTAAATCTGTTGATTGGACCTGTGAACATTGTGTACTGTGATCCAAGACGGTCAGAAGTGTAGTGTTTTCCTCCTTGGACAGTATAGTTATCAATTTGTTTATTGTCTTACAATACTTGAATGACTTGATTTTTTTTTTCTTTTGATAAGTAAAAAATAAAAAATAAAAAATTACTCCAGCCATTCAAGTATTGTAATGGTTCTTCTGGTTACATATGTATCATGTGTTTTTTTTTTTGATATAGAGAGATGCTAGAAGACAAAGGCACTCAGATGATGTTAAGAGCAATGATTCCTATGACATGAAGGATATTGTTATGCCATTACATGAATACATTAACAACCCTATTGCTCATGATATCCTTCACAATGGAGCCACATTCCAGGTACTTCAGTCTTTGCACTTTAGGGTAAGCAACATGGAGCTCCGCTTTTGAAGAATAATGTTTTAGATATATATATATATATATATATATATATAAGAGGTTTGAAGATGAAGGGGGGAGGGGTAGTGCGTTTTCGAATGTGTGAAAATATATATATATAACCCCAAGGGGTTAGCCCAAGTGGTGAAGGCCTTGGTCTTGGAGGTTTGCTCCCTTCAAGGTCCAAGGTCCAAACCTCTTGGGTGCAAACAATCCCTTGGGGCCACACCCCCTGGTGAAAAACCAGCGATTTATCCAGTTCCGTGTAGGGAAACTCTCGAGGTGCGATGCACAGGATCAAGGTTTACTCTGCAGGGGTGGGTCCGAGTGCCCTGCCTTGTAGAGGTTCCCCGATATCAATATATATAGTGATTCCAACCAATAGATGTGGACTTCCTGGAATTAGTCAAGTACATTGTAGGTCCCTTGTGCCCACAAATCACCAAATTTATGAAATTTTTTGCTCTATATATCTCTGACTTTTTATGTCTGGCCGATTGTTTTAATTCACAGGTTGCAGGATTGACAAACAACTCTTATCTGTCGGAATCACATGAGGTTCGCCATTGTGTACAGCAGTATAAGATTCTTGGTGAACATGTGCTTCAAGTTGCGAAGGTGAGACAGATAGCTTTTTGAAGTTGTGAATAGTAAAGAGTCATAATATTGTTTCTCTGATAGTTTTCTTCCTTATGGTTGCATATCATGGTAGATGCTTGTGAATCTTGCAGAAGAGGTTGGGCGATATGTTATATGTTGGTCTCACTGAGGAACACAAAGAATCTGCAACAATGTTTGCAAATGTGGTTGGTGCGCAGGTGATTTCCCAGCGGAGAGCATCGAACATGGGTGTGGATAGTGCAACTCACAACAAACCAGGTTTGTATGGTGGCAAAATATTTTATTTTATTTTTTTCTGTTAGTACTTGGTAGTAATTTCAAACAGTCAAATTGGAGCATTAAGTTTTTTTTTAGTGGTGGAGTATGATAAAGGGTTAATTTACGTCTCTCTGAAGATATTGGTATTATGAAAGTTTATAACTTTTCAATAATAAGAACCTCTCTGTCCTGTGCTGCTTCCTGACAAAGAAGCCAGACGTCAGGATGCAAATGATCCAGTCTTCTGGTATATACGTTAATCAAAGTTACAATAGGAATGTGGCATTAAAATTCTGAAAAGTTCGAATTCTTAGTTATCTACTTATCTTGCATGCATTTTCTTTTAGTGGTTTTGCTTTCCTTTGCTTTCCCTGTCTTATTTAATATAGTTACTTATGCTAAGACTTGAAGTATATACATTAAGGATATGAAGGGGCTTTTTTTAAAAAAAGAAAGAAAGAAAGAAAAGTATTCATTTAGTATTGATCAAGTGTACAGAGGATGGACAAGCTAAAAGTGTAGTAGGATAGAAGATAAAAACTGGGGTTTTTTCTATGGTTTTAAGCCCACTCTCTTAGTCATAGAGCTCCACATTCATCTTTGAAATTCTTTTTTCGCATTTTGGATTTATCCAACTTGTAATTTTCTTGTTGGTTTTTGTAGGCATTATCATGTTGTCATTCTATGTAAGTGCTATATTATTACTTAGATTCTGTTATTGTAAAATTTGAGTAGACTAATGAAGTCAAGAATCCTGGCTGATCATTGTCTATTGAGCACTCATTTTGTGTGACTTTATGCTACTTAGTTTAATTTGGAAACTCCTATGATAATCCTGGCTGATCATTGTCTATTAAGCACTTATTTTGTGTGCCTTTTTGCTATATAATTTGATTTGAAACTCCTACCCCTTCTAAGGTTGCTAATTATCTCTGGTGGGGGTTGAGTTAATTATTTATTAAGCACTTAGACTTGAACTAATTATCTTGCATAAAATTCTTTTACATCTCGTTTCTATGCCCCAGGTAATTCTTAATCATACTACCATGCATGAAAACATTTGTAGTAGTTGAGTGTACACTAATTTGTCAGTTGTTGGTTTGTAAAATTTGGTTATAATTGCCTTCAAATTTTATTCATTTTGGTCATTGGTTCATCTTGGTTGACTTGCTTTCAGAGCTCATTTTCATTTGGAGTGTTTATCTTGAGATTTTTTTGATCTTGTTGAGGGTTTTAATCTCATGGAGATTGTTAGGGTGTCCCACATTAATTGGGGTTGGACCATGATTTGGGTTTATTTGTGTACTTGGATCTCTCTATCTAACAACTGAAGCATTTGGATGGGCTGCCATTTCTCTATTTAATAGTGTAAAATTTGGGTTGGATGCTTAACATGGAATAGAGTATATTTTCTACATGTTCTTGTTGGACTTAACATGGTAGAGCCATTGCATCTGTATCCTGAATTTGGAGTGTGAAGTTTGTTTGTTTATGGAATTCTGGATACTTGGTGATAATTGCTTTTAGTATTCTTCTGTTTGAATGTAAAGAATTTCTATGGGGTTCCAACACTTTTGGATTAGCACAAAGCGGGAGATTCAATCTTGTATTAACTTTTGAAAGTTATAGCTATGGTAGTTTTTGTTCTCCTTAACACATCATGTTTCTTTTGAATGTCGAGCAGACTGTACACTAATCAAAGCTGAAACTTCTCTTAGTTAGTCCACCATTGCTGAACCCAAGGAAAAAAGTTAAGAAGATAAAAACTTGGCAGCATTAATGTTTTGAAAATCAAGTGCAACCTTGACTGTATTGTGCTTTATGTTACATTTTGGTGTGCAGTCTGAGTTAGAAAACTTTAATCTTTTTCAACGACTATGGCTGTTATCTCTTCTATTAGAGTTGAAAAGTTTCAAAGTAATGTCTAAATTGAACGATTTGTGGGTTCTATTAAACCTTGGATGATAACTATAATTTCTAATTTCAATTATTAGATAAGTCGATTTAGATGATATATATTAGATTTATTCAAATTTATCTACCTGTGGTACAGAACAGAGCTCTTTGATATCAGATTCTGAGCCTGAAGACAATGACCATCAGGTTAGCAGCAGAATACCCTTGCTTGTTCTTAATTGAAATGCTTGGTAGTCAGATTTCATTTACATTAGGCTGGTGCTGCATTTTTGCTTGCATACAGAATAGCACCTTTCACCAAAATGCAGGCCAGCTTGCCTCAACTGATAATGATGAAGCAACAAACGAAAATGTAAGTTACTTTGCATAATATCCACTTATCAAGATGTGATCATGTACTCTTTCACTGAGATTCTTTCCCCCATCATATTAGATGACTGTGGAAGAACTTATGGGATCTTATGAAGTCTGCATCTCTAATCTAAGGAAGGAACAAGCACGTCGACGCACTGCTTCTCTGAAGAGAATATCCCCTGCAAACTTCACAAAGGAGGTATAATTTTCTGTTTGATGATTCACCAGTGTCGTATATACCTAGCATCAACACATAGTATGTTCAAATTTCTGTACTTCTGTTGTACTATGCTAGATTAATTTTTGTTTCCAAATAATCAAAAGGGATTTTTTTTTTTTTTTCTCTCATTAGCCAAATTAAATTTGTGGTTTGTGTCATTAACTGCACTAGTTATTGAGTTTTTAACTTTTAATCTTTGAATTTTTGTGATTCTGTTTGAATTGTGTGCTCTCAGATTAATTGCTTCCTACACATAACATCAGCACAATGATGTAATATATACTCATAATTTGATTGATTGATCCTGTATTTTTCGTCAGCTATTTACTCCTTATTATCCTTTTCCTTTATGTTGAATTTTGCTTAAAAGTTGTTGATAGAAATGAAAAGGAAGTTGAAGAAAATGATGGGCAACTTGAACAACTGGATATCTATGACTTTATGTACTGGATGGTTTGACTTGCCTCTTGTGCATGGTGAAGGTCTCAACATGCATTTTATTGTCCCAAAATGATTTAGAGCTTAAGAGAACAGAATGGCCTTATGGTGTTTGCCTTGTGAAAATGAGATGGCATTTCATGTTATTGAATCTTTTTGTGTTAAAATTAATTTGTTCATATTTTTTATGCTCAAGAGAGAGGTGCAAAAAATGCTATCTGTTCTTTTAAATCACCATGGTCCCTTATAGGCAAAGGTTCAATTACCCTGCAAAAAATAAACTCAACTCTTATAGATTGTTGGATATGAAGAAAAGCAGTTTAGGAGTTCCAAGTTCAAATTAGAGTCAAATTTCTGTCACTATATTAGTTTATGCTTTTGTAAACAATTCTGCTTGAAAAGCATGATTATGTTGACCTTCTCTTTGATGTTTGTTCGTTTTCAGCTCAGAAGTAACGGTGTTTGTCTTAGCCCTCTTTGTTGGTCTTAATTTTAGAATTGTTGTCAACTAATTTTCCAACTACACATTCAACTTTAATTGGTTAGACTTAGGCCAGCTACATATGTGATGCTAAACTTTTCTAGGTTTTTGCTGCTATGCACATCTGCTTTTTTGCTACATACTAGTATTCTGAAATCAGTAGCAGCCTAGCTCTCTAATGTATTTATTGACCGCTACATATAAATCATCTACAGACTTTTGGTGTGTGTATCTATATATATATATATATATAGAGAGAGAGAGAGAGAGAGAGAGAGGAATATGAAGTTCTAATGCATATTCTCCTTGTCTCAAGGCTTACACCTTGCATTGCCTCTTGCCTTATCAAACACTAATTTTACTTGCTGCATCAGTATTGGGAGTTGCTGTGGCTAACACTTAACAGGGTTTTAAAATTTTGTTGTATTTTCTATCGATAACTTTTTGACCCTTTAAATTTTACAGGCACGTCTTCAGGTTCCTGAAGTTGTTCTCCTGCAGATAAGATCACTTAACAACCTTGATTTGGAGCTTTACAAGTATGCTCAAGACATTTTTGCAAAGCAAAACGAACATACCACAGAGAAGCTTGTAACATTAGTAAGTCACTGTCCAGGGCATCACTTATGACATGATGTTTTGCTTGTTGGGTTGTATTATACCATATTATGGCATCTGCATCTATTTCAACTGGTAAATTACAAACATTTGCAATTTGATTATGTTAAATTAGGCATGGAAACTGAAAGAATAATTGTGGGGAGAAATATATTTTATGGTTTAGATTGCTAGTCTTCTTGGCATTCATGTTTGGAAGTGTGTACAGGCTTCAATCAGGTCAAATAAATGGTAATTGTCTCTGTCTATCAAGAATATTGCATCATCTGATTCTTGGTCAAGTAAATGCTGTTCTATATTTGGGGGGTTAGTAATGATCATAGTAGTTTGGACCATACCATTGTCTTCATATTCTTTATATGCAAATGACGAAGCTCTTAATTATCATTTTGAGGTAAAATTGTGATATGGTTCTTTCACATGCTGCTTTATTTGTTAACATGTTAATAATACTAATTGGTTGTATTTTCCTCTTATGGCAACTGTCTTTTAATTGATTGGTATGATTTGTTCATGTATCATCTTTACACTTAGCTAGTTTGCATTGTGTAGATTAGTTGAAGGTGGAGAGAAGAAGTTTACCAATTTCTGCCCACCACCTTGGTTAAGTGGCACTTTATTTGTCAATTAATTTAATTATATTGTAAATTGTAGGAGAGGTGGGAGAGCATGTTTAACAACTCACATGGCGCTGTGCTTTGGAGAGTCTTTTTGTTGGCTACGAGCATTATCTTACTCTTTATTTTCTATCTTGTTGTAAATGCAAGGAGGAGAACATCAAAAATTAAGATATAAATATTATTTAATCACAAATTGTAGGGTTGACGGATCTGATAGAAACCATGGACCAATTATTTTGGTTAAGGTGGAAATTTTGACTTGTTTTTCACCATTACTCAATTGATGTATTCAACAGACCAGTTGGCCAACCCACTTGGTGCAGTTGGACTTCGCTCTTAATTATCAATGTTTTAGATGAGGAGTGGTTTACATTTTGTCAATCGTGCTGAAATGTTGTGTTTGTCGGCCGCATTTGTCAAGTGATTCATCGTTAAAACGTTAAAATTTGATATGCATGTGACATCGTTATTTAGATATTTTAAATATGTGGTTCTGTGTTGCATGGACAGATACAATAAAATTATTTTTTATTTTAAAATGACGATGCTACAAGTACATTTTTTTTCTCTCTCTCCAAATAAAAAGGGTAGGTCGAGGAGACCAATCGTGTCTATCTTACCTAGGTGTGACTATAGTAGTATTTATCTGCTGTGAGCTACATAGGAGAGGCTTAGACGATGGGAACCGTAGTCGCCCTCCTAAGTCTGACTGAATCATAGTCTGATTCATCCTCACCAGAGATGTAAGAAAATAAAATCTTAATCATGAAATGAGTTCTCTCCATTTCAAGTGAAACGGAGTGGAGATGAACTATTTTATAATTCATAGTGTCCAACAGTGCACGTGTTGCCTATATTGTTATGTCATTTAAAATTTCATTGCCACTCACCTTGCGGAGAAATTTCCGGCCTTTCGGTTCTCTTTTTACCTATTGGTAATATATTATCATAGAAGTTATATATATATTGACATGTTCACAAGGGAAAGAGAAGAATATTCGAGTTAGTGACTTACGTTTCATGATGTGTGGTTTACAACTGATTAACCTATCCTTGAAGACATCATAAAAATTACATGAGTCAGATTCATGGACTATTTATGTGGAATCTTTACAAAATTGATGGCTAAATAAAGTATTATTGAGATTTGGTATCTTCCATTTAGCGGGGGAGACAGGGAGGAGTGTGTTGGCATGGAATAAATAGAAGGAAATAGAAGGGAAATGAAAACTCATTGGCCTTCTTAACATGTGGGATGTTTGTAGTTGTAGGCATTATATTATATATATATATAGATATGTTCTTATTGAACTTTTTGTATCTGTCAGGTAAATAAATCTGGAACCGGTCCAGTTGTCGTTTTCTTTTATATTTATATTTAAAATTAAAATTAAAATTAAAAAATGGGAGGACCAAGAAAGAAATTACTATGAGCATGTGAATGTCCCAACTAAATGGTTGGTTATAGACAATGATTTCAATTGTCGGTGATCTCTCAAATCACGCCGCATTAAGATTCATTAAAAACAAATGAGACCCACATGCAGACTTAATGCTTTCACTGCTCCACTTGATCTATAACTTCTCCTTCAATCAACCTCTTAACTTGATCCAGTGAGCCACTACCCAATTTCCCCATTACCATCACCTCTAGCTTAGCCAATAATAATAATAATAATAATAATAATAATTGTAAATCTTACGAGAATGGCTATTTACCGTCTAGAGGTGAAAATGTGGTTAATAAAATCTACTAATTGTTTCAGTTATGATGTTAACCGATAATTAGTGATTAGTAACTCTAATAACTGTTAGCTGCTTCTTAAAAGACAAATTTTTAAAAAAATTAATTTTTTTAAAAAAAAAAAATGGAAAAATTTAAAACAATGTTGTTTCTATAGTAATACGATAATATCCTTCCATATACGACATTGTTTCTAGATTTCTATACATTTTGATATATATTTAAAATTTTAAACACAAAAACGATATTGTTTTATATATATATATGCAATTAGTGGTTTTGAAAAAACCTAAAACCACTAACCATAACCGCCTAGGTGATTAACGGTTTTTCCTAATCGCCTTCAAAAGCGGTTAGTGAGCAATTATTAATCACTTGCCTTTTCCCCCCTAATTTGCATTGTCAGAGTGGTTGTGGTGACTCGTTTCATCTCATAGTCACAAATTCACAATCAAGCTATATTACAGCTTGTTTGGAATTGCGTTATCGAACTTAAAAACAAATGAATCTTCTTTGAAAATGTAGATTTTTAAATTACGAAATTTAGGTTATTTTTAAGTATCGAAACACTTTTAAAATGTCACATATTAAAAAGGTGGCATGTTATTGATGAGATAATATAGTATATTTTCATTGGGTTCTTACTCATTATGTTGTAAAAAAGTTTTGAAAAAAAACTGTTTTTCAATTTTTTTAAAGAATAAAAGCATCTGTACAAAAGTGAAGAAAACGCTTTTTTGGGTTTTTTTTTTTTTTAGCTACTTTAATAACTTGCCAGCTTTTCTATATGTGAAAATTTTTAGGCATTTTGATGCCTAGAAGAGGCCTAAATTTTACAATTTGAAAATTGAAAAGTTATAGAGATCTTAGTCCCTTAAAAAGTATTTTTAGTATCTTAAAAATTGTACAAAATAAAATATTGATATGTATGGTAAAAAACTTTAAAAGTATTTCTTTTAACTTTTTTTCATTTTAAAAATAGCATAGACACGCTTTTTAGAAAAAAAAAACTTACAGATAAAGCTTTTTTTTGTACTTTAAAAACTTTATTTGTAAAGCAACTTCAAACATATTCTCAAGTTTTAATTTAAATTTAAAATCCACATTAAAATTTTAAAGTCATTAATAGACACTTAATAATATTTTAAACGGGTTGAAGGATATTTCTTTCGTTTTAAGAGAATTTTTGTCATTTTTTTAAGGAAAAAGTTTACATTACTCCTTCAAACTACTACCCAATTGACAATATCCTCCAAAACTTTCAATTGTGATAACGTTTCCTCCCAACTATCAAAAATTGTCAATTTTTTTTCATTGATGAAATTACCCTTAGTAAATAAAAACAAAAATATTAAAACTTCTAGAAAAAACCTAAAACTAACATCAACCAAAAAATTCAAGCGGTGGCCAATTTTTTTTTTAAAAAATAATCATTTTATAAGAAAAAAAATTAAAAGTTATTGATTTTTTTTAAATATGTATTATTTTCAAATTAAAATTTCATTTATAAATAAAATCAGTTGTTTTAATTTATAGAGAAATTTTTGTCATATTGAGAAATCTATAGGGCACTTTTATCTTATTACTAGTCTTGGACTCTTGAGAGGACACTAACAATATTTTGGTAGTTTAGAAAATATTATCATAATTGAAAGTTTGAAAAATACGTTGTCAATTCAATCATAGTTTGAGGGGATATGTTGACTTTATCCTTTTTTATATATATTATTTTACAAATTTAATAGATCAATCATTAAATTTTTAGGATTTACTATTGACTTGCGTGTGGTCTATAAATTTAGTGATTGATTTATAAGACAAAATATTAACACAAATTATTTCTTATTTTAATATTCTCGTAATATATTTGGAAACAAAATTGTATTATCTTAATAATGCCTTATTTTTGGAAAGAAAATTCTCAGATTCCCACCTCAAAAAAATAACATAAATTATTATTATTATTTTATTTTTATTACCCGATGTGCGCTGATTAAAGAGAGGCACATCAACCCTAATGCGGCCGCCTCCATCTAAACCCTACTCTTCTCCAAAAACCTAATATTCCAATCTCAGACAAACTCACACAGATTCAGCGGAATCAAATCCCCATCCCTTCTCTCTCTCTCTCTCTCTCTCTCTGCAACTCCTCAACGGACACTGCAATGTCGGCGTTTTCTCAGCTCCCCAAAGAATGAGCTCTCCTTCTTCTTAGCGTTGTTCCGCATTTTCAGTGAACTGTGAACGGAAGAAATGTCAAAGATGCCACCTCTGCGCGCTCTCTCTAGGGTTCTCCTCTGAAGCTCTCCTCCTTTCATGGACTCGCTTGAGATTTAGGGTTTTTAGAGGTTTGGTTCTGTCTTCACACCCCCACATTTGCTCTCATTGTGTCTGAACTTTGGGTTTTTTTATCTTATCTTTTATTTATTTTTTCTTTATCGCTTTCCCTTTCTTACTATTTGGATAAGTATAAAGAAAGAAGAGGAAAATGTGAAATTTTTATTTTGTAATATTTTTATGCTTTTTGTCCGAAAATTTTGTTTTGTACATTATGCTCATTTTTGTGCTAGAAAAGCTGTTCTATTCGGCTTATTTTAGGGCAGGTGTTCTTTAAAAAAATAATAATAATAATTAAAAAAAAAAAACTACGACTTAAGAGGGTTCATTTTGCATCATTTTCCTGCATTTTCTCACTGACCAAACAACCGCTTTAGGAAATTTTTTTAATATTATTATTATCATATTTTACTGCCCGTTAATTTCCTTAGGTTAGAATAGAATAATAAAAGTTGGTCAACAATGGAAAAACGACGTAGCTGATTTTCCGGAAGGGCACATGAAAATGTGTCGTCATTTTGTGACCTTGTTGCCAGTTTTGGTTTTGTAGCAAATCAAGAAATATGGGAATATTCTCATATTTTCTTTTTTCCAGAGTCCTGAAGAGGGTAACTTTCCAATTATGAGAGTTTTAGACCCAGAAAAGGATTTACCAGATTTTGTTACCATAAAGAGCCCTATATATGATTTCACTTGGATAAGGTAACTCTATAGTAATCCAATCTACGAGATTAGCTCTTTTTACTTGAGTTGGGTCATTTCCTTATCAGGTCAATTATTTATAGCGAGTAGTTGGTGCATATTTGGTGTCTTTAATATCAAACTATCTAAGTGATTCATGTGGAAGAATATGCAAATGAAATTGAATAACGTTTCTCTTTGTTTGTTGTTCTTTTGCACTATAATATTACAAAAAGGCAGATTACTTACAAAATGAATGGTTCTTCGCTTTTGATCGAGAATGTCAATGGCGGATCTGAGGACTACTTTGGGGATTGCTACAAGTTTTTTGATTTCCCGTTGGAAGATATTGAAGGAAATGTGGGAGGTGAAGATTGGATTGCTAAATTACAATTGCTTGAACCGCCATCATTGGATGTTTTGACTAGTTTATCATCTGGGAATTTTGGTAATATTTGCAATGATGCTACAAAAGTTCCTGAAAATCCCTCAGCTCAGGTGATTTGTTTTTCAAAAAAATATATTAAATGATGTATCTTATGCCCCAATATGAGCGTTTATATGATATACAATACTTGTTTACTGGTTATGCAAGTGTCTGGGGTTCTTTGCACTCACAGTATTGTTAGATATGCAACTTACCTTTTTTTGACATTTAAGCTTATGTCAGTCGAGTATTGAGGAGCTGAGAGAATATGGGAACCTTGAATCATATATAGTTTGCATTAAGTCCTTGTTTATTTGGCCTCAGTATTTGTACAAGTGTGGTTTAGGTAGTATTTATTCCAGAGGCATATATGGCGCTGGACCTTATGCTGTAGACCTTGTTCGTTTTGTTGTTGCTTTAAATCCTTGGGAATTGTTTATATTGAGGTGCATTACCTGTTACTCTCTTCAACACTTCATGCACTTCTACATACAAAAGGCTTAGTTTATACTGTTGGATTTGCATGCCTGTCCCATAATTGTATTTCCTTTTAAGTGCCTGTAACTGAGGCTTCTTTCCTGAAAATTGGAGAAGTGCTTGGCAAGGGAAGAATATATTGTTTCTGGAAGAGTAGAGGACCTTCTGAGCATGTTATCTTTGTTTATATGGTTATCTCAAGGTCATAGTTACTTTTAATACCAAGAGACTGAGGGTTATAGGAAGGAAATTTCCTTGAGAAGAGAATTTATAATACAAAAGACAAATTTTGAATTTAGAATTATGTTTTATCCATCTGAGAGTAAATCGAGGCAGTGCAATATGATACAGGACATGCACAGCGGTGTACTGTTTCCTCACTACTGAGAGTGAGACTTTCTTTTTATGTATGCAATATATGTACATTTGGCACACAATGCTTAATATGTTTGATAAAACAGTTGATTCATTTGAGTTTAGATGTGGTATTGCTTCATGCAGTTGATAAAACTGCTGCTTACCTTGGGTGCAAACAATTTTTTGGGGCCACACCTACGTTTTACCCTATTTGTGTGGGAGGTTTGTTGGACAGGTCTGGCTTTGCCCTCAAGGGTGGGTGCACAAAGTGACCCTGCCTTGGGCGATTTCCCATCATAATAAAAAGAAAAAAAGAAAAGAACTGATTATGAATCTGTATATATGCCACCATTTTAAATCCCCATGCATTTGTTAGATGGGATAAGATAGATCACTTTTCATATATTGTTTTCTCTTTTTAATTAACGAGATATTATTTTAAACATTTTATCAAGTGTTGTGTTGACAAATGCAACTGACTTCTCTTTCATCATCTGATATTTGTTTGGTGATGTGGGCTTCAGTATGATGAAACTTCTCCCAAAAAAGAGCTGCCAAGCACTGCTGAAGCCATCTCCAGTAGAAGGATTCCCCTTCACAAAGGTTCTGATGGCAAAGGTTTGCGTCTCTTCCAAACCTCCAGTCCAGTTTCTGTTCTTGAAAGCAGCAGCTCTAACTCAGTTGAAAATCCCACAACTTTTGATACCAAAATCATCATCCCTGTGAAGCGTGCTAGAAGCAAGCGCAATCGCCCGCGCCCATACGTCGACCGGCAATTCATCACTCCTTTCATTTCCTCTGCTCCCAAAATACCCCATCCTTGGGATGCTTTTGAATCAGGTTCAGAAACTGATCTCACTGAGAGAGTATCAAATCCTTTGAAAAGAAAACTGAGGAAGAAAAAGAACCTGTCAGTGCTCTCAGGTGCTGCAGAGATGAAGAATGATTCCTGGCCAGAACCCAGTGCAGGTAGAAAATGCAATCACTGTGCGGTGACAGAGACCCCCCAATGGAGGGAGGGGCCAGCAGGGCCGAAGACCCTTTGCAATGCATGCGGAGTTCGTTACAGGTCTGGCCGCCTCTTTCCAGAGTACCGTCCAGCAGCAAGTCCTACCTTTGTTGCATCCTTACACTCAAACTGTCACAAGAAGGTTATTGAGATGAGAAGCAAGGCCAGTGTTGGGGAAGAAAGAGCCAGTGGCATGGAAAGTTCATCATCGTCCCCAGGAGTATCAAATGGATAGCCATCTATCTATCTATCTATCTGTCAGGTTGTGTTTGAAATGAGAACAGTAGTACTAGTCGGAAGCAGTCGTGTTCTCTGTTCCTCCTGGCTATCTTATATTTGATTAATTTGTTTTTCTGTACATTAACTGAATAAGACGTAGGAGTTCCTTGATTGCCATATGTTTTCCAGTGGGGAAAATTGAAGGCAACAGAGTTTTGAAACGGGTGGGTTCAAGTTAAGTAGCTGTTGTCTATCGAGATAGACTTAAAGTAGGACTAGCTAGCACTGCACTCGTACTATAAGTATAATGTTATGTTGTCTTATACTAGTGTTAAATAGCTCAAAAGAGCATAGGATTTTAGTTTCTTTTTCCTCAAGTACTAAATACTTGAAAGCTAACTCCTTGCTTGGATTTCCAAAACTTAAAAGACTATTCCCTAACCATTATTTTGGGATTTTGTTCTATCCAAGCCATAAGTGAATCGGTGCAATTAATTAATTAGATTTTCATTTTGATTAAAGAAATATACTGAGTGATGAGGCTTCTGCTTTTGTATATTTCTATACAAGAGACCGACAAGTTTGCTATTCAATGTACAAATTTATTACCGAATGTGTTGGATCATATGGATGTACAACTCCTTTATTTGTTTTTTGTTTTCATTACTAGGATTTTGGTTTCTTTGGTTGTGTTGGGCAATGTTGAACTCATTTTCGGAAATGGAATCTCTTCAAGCTGCTAAAAAATATGCCCATGGCCCATATTGCATAGAATGACATTATATGGCCCTAGTTAGGTTAGATGTGGGCTTCTGAACGAGTTGGACTGGGCTTAACTTAAAGGCCTTTAGTGCCCAAGCTTGTGGTTGCAGACTCAACATCTTGAACCTGAAGGTCGCTAAGACTACGTTCTAAATATTGTTTACTTTCTTTAAATAATAAATATTATTTGGGATAACTTTGAGCAATTGGCAAGTTAATACCAACTGTAATTATAGATAAATGTTTCATATTTGTCTACAAATTCAATAAATTAATCATTAAATTTGAAGGGTTCAAATAATTTTACAAATCTAATGGTTAATTTATAAGATGAAATGAAAGAATATTGACATCAATCATTTCTCATAATTATATTATATATATTTCGTTCCGTATTGATTAGAGCGACTAAATTATTTCACAATAGTGAGCAAACGAATGCACTTTACCTACTTGTTTCATTTCGATATAATTTTATTTTAAGGAAAATTACACTTTACTCCAAAAGTTTCACCCAATTTAACCTCTAATGTTACAAAATTTGTAATGTACCTCTACAAAGTATCAAAAATTTGCAATGTAACCACTCTATTAGCCATTTCCGTCCAATTTGACAGACAATTGCACACATTCTTTTTTTATCTGACATTTCCAAAATCCCATGTATTTTAAGAAACTCCAAAAATGCCCTCAATTAAATAAACCAAAAAAGGGTAATTAGGTATTTTCAATTATTTTCATAAGAGAAAATAGAAATTATTAACAGATGAGTCACATTGTAAATTTTTGATACTTTATTGAGGTATATTACAAATTTTTAAACATTGGAAGTCAAATTGTAAATCAAGTGAAACTTTGGGAAAGGATAAAGTGTAATTTTCCCTTTATTTTATTTTCATAGTTTCAACTTTCAACTGGTTATAATTTTATCCGTGTAGATTTTTTTAAAGCATTTTTAACATTTTAATTTTAAAAATTGGTATCATCAAAATAATTTATAATCGAACATAAAAATTTAAGGAAATAAATAACTTTTTTGATGGTATGAACTTATTTTATCATGTAACTAAGAGTTAGAAAAAAATTGATTTTATGTATATATATATATATATTGAATAAGACCATCTAGGGCTGCACAAGCAATTACAATCAATAATCGTTGACCACAATCACCTTTAGCAGTTATAAATTTTTAATAACCATAATTGCCTAGGCGATAACCGACAGTTATTCAAACCAATAACAAATGGTTTTATAAACTTTTTTTTAATGGACTTTTGAGCTTTTTAAGTATTTTAGGCAATCACTAAGCCTATTTTTGGAGCTTATTTAAAACTGTTGGAGTTAGTGGCTTATATTAACACCAATGGAAGGCCAAATAGACAGAAGTGTAGTGTTCACAGAGCAGAGTCCGTACAAGTCCTTACGCATAGGGTTTAGGGTTTTTCCTATATATATATATATATATATATATATATATATATATATATCTTATTGATGTAAACCTGGATTTATTAAGAGAATAATAACCGCCTCTCTGTGGATGTAGGCAAATTGCCGAACTACATTAAATGTGTGTCTCTCTCTTTCTTGATATTTCTTTTTCGATTCTATATATTGTTCATCATTATTGTGCAGTTACAACATAAACGTTTTGGGCCAAAGTGTTCATAAACATATAAAATGTTTATTGGGTTGATCAATGTTTTGGAATAAGGTTTGGCCTAAAATATCACATGTTGCATTATATTTCATATACATACAATTAAACAAGGCCAAAATGAAATCATTTTTGTGTTAAATATTAAAATGGCATCGTTTTGGATATTATATTATAATCATTATTAGCGGTTATTAACCACTTTTTCCTACTCCTAAAACTGCTAGGCGGTTACACTCCTAGGACCATCTCCACTTCAAGTGAAATGAACAAAAGTAATTTTATGTTAATATATTATTTTAGTGTATTTAACGGTTTACGTGACAAAAAAAAGAGCTCTAGTTCATGAGATCGTGCATTTCCTGCAGGGATTCGCTTGGAGTGAAGTATATCAAATAACCCTAGTTGTATTTAGCAAGGAAAAAATGAAGGGATTAATTTCATTGCCAACATCTCTTTAGTAGTTAAGTTCCCACGTAAAGAAATCTCTATAAAGCCAAATGAAGATGATGTCAATTCTGTAGGACAACAGACAATAGCCGCCAATTCCTTTGATTCTTTGTATTATTATTATTATTATTAATTTATTATTGGCAAATTTCTTTGGTTAAAAAATAATAAAATTTTGATGGTCCACCTAAAAGCAAAAGACAACGTACCCACCCAACAAGAAGTCCAACATCTAAGACCCTGTGCCTGGGGTTCTTTGGCCTGGCTATGGGACGGCAAGGGGGACCTTAATTTGATTGAAAGCTATAGTTTAGGGCATAGGATAAGAATGGTTGAAAAGCCAAAAGCCACCTACATTTGTGTTGGTCGCATTAAATGGACATTTTAGGTCATGTCCAAATTGGCCCGACGTTGTATGTCGGTTCCAATGTTGATTCTTAACCAACCAATTTCAATCTTTTTCTCTCTGTGTTTTCTTGATTATCAAAAACAATCTTCCTCAATTGGTCAATTTGGCTTGATGTTTTATGTTGCAAAAGTTTTCAGCTTCTTCCTCAATTGGGCAGTTTGCTTGCTACTTTTTAATTTATGAGATTATCTATAATTATACTTCCATAATGTTGACAGGTACATGCTATGTTTCTTCTTGTTCAGCCTATGAATCAATAAAATGTTTTTTTTTTTTTAAAAAAAAAATGAGCAAAAGGGGTAGACTGGAGAGAGCAATTATTTATTCTATCTGGGCGTGACCATAGTAGCATCTACTTATTGGGAGTTACACAAGAAGGACTTAGACGGTGAGAACTGCAAGAACTCTCTCAAGTCCGACTAAGTCATAGTCTGACCTAACCCCATTAAGACATCAATAAGAACCAAAATAGCTAATACTAATAATGCATATGTATGTAAAGATTCTTGTTATGGAGATTTAAACCAAGTCCTAGTAAATGTTTTTGCTTTCACTTTACTTTAGCCTTCTATATTAAAGTAGTGTATTATTGGAAAGCTTCAACAAATTATCCGTAACTTGGATTAAGGAATCTCATATATATATGTACACATCAGATCTTTCATTCTATTTTGTTTAAAATTTTGGTCTATTCAATTCTTTATCATCTATCCATTTTAATCGATGTTTATGTTTCCCAGTCAAGATTTATTTATTTATTTATTTAAAAAAAATACTCAAAGGTTAGTTTTATATATGATAAGTATGTTTCTCTTTTATGTCCTGTTTGTTTCAGTATAAAATATATTTTAAAATATATATATTTTTAGCATAAATTAGTGTTCAGAAAAATTATTTCAGCTAAAAATATTTTCTAATGTTTGCCTTGTACGGAAAATTAACAAATTTTTTTTTAATATATTTTCATTCAACTTTTATTCACAATATAAAAATATTAATATAAAGCCTGAAGAAAAAAATCAACCAAAAAATTATGTTTAATTAAAGTATACATATATTGACTAAAAATGATCATATATTTTCTTATCTTAGGTGCTAAAGTATACACGAAAGAGAGACCATGAAAATGACCTGCATACAAAAATAAATAAATAAATAAAAGGTGTGAGAATGGAAGGCTTTTAAGGGTGAAATTGAAATTCAATGCAATTGTCTGTCCGTATTATTTACAATTTTGGCATGCAATTGTGAGATGACTCTTGTGGGGCCCATCTTTCTCGGTGGGTGTTTGAGCAACCCGAAACTTGGTCAATCAAGTAGACCCTCTTACAATTGTTTGTCCAAGAGTGGGAGAGCGGTGAAAAATAGCTTGTATATCAATTTACACCTCATGAAAAGCTAAAATCATTTATAAGTTGAATAGTATTATAGGTTGTGCCAAGCACTCAAAAATAAAAAAAATAAGGTTAATTACTTTTTTCATTTTTTTTTTCTCACTTAAGTTTCAATTTGTATAAAAAATGGTATTTGACTTATAGATAAATACAAATTTAATATCTTTGTCATCATTTCGTTAGCCAAATTAATAAGCTACCATTCGGTGATTTTGGCCACCCCCGTGCCCCAATCTAGGAGTGGTTCAACCACTTTCAAGGGCTTTAAAAGTGGTTTCGGCCACCCTTAGACTTGCTACATGGATGGTTGAAACCATTCCATTTGTTAGTTTGGCTAATGGAATGGTAACAAAAGTAATACATTGATATTTATCCATAAAAGTCAAATACTATTTGTAATACAAATTAAAATTTATGTAGAAAAAAAAAGTAAAAATTAAGATACTTAAAAAAAATAAAAAAAGGAATTTAACATTAAAAAGTAATAAATAAATAAATATTTTTTTCTAAAACTATTTCACACCGAAATAAACGAGGTCTAACAACTTATCATAATCATACTGTCATTTTATATTTTGCTAAACTCACCGCTACGTGTCAAATGTCAATCATAGTTGCTAAATATCAACACAAGTACGAAATTACACAACTTCATCGACAAAATGTTTAAATTACGGTTACTGTAGTATTTATAAAAGTAGTAAAAAAATGAGTATTGAATTGAATAACAAACAACATGGGATTGATGTAAAATTTACTGTTTATGATAATTATCTTAATCCAACAGTAAACTTGATAATTAAAATTATTGAGTGGTACTAATTTCACTTCCCCAAAACCATGGGCGCCACTATTATTATCATTCCTTTCACAAAACCATATCAACATTATTAAACATTATTAGAGTCTAATTAAATTTTACTCATCAAAATAATTAAAAATACTGTTTTTTTTTTAAAAAAATTTTAACTACTTATTTTTTTAGAGTACCCACAATAGCCTTACTATTTCATTTAAATGCGGACACAAATTTCTTTCAAGTTGGTTTAAAGGAAATTTCCTTCTATCTATTTTAATAAGTGATAGGTATCATTTAATATTTTTAGATTTCTAAAAAATTAATGTTTGGGTTTGAAGAAAATTTCTTCCAAACCAATTTAGAAAAAATTTCTATCTTTTAAATACGGAAAATGATAGGTGTTCTTTTAGTGTTCTCTTGGTGTCATTTCAATTGTAATGTGACTTTTAAAAGTATCAATAGATTAAAAATCAATAATAATAATTTCAAATTTAACAATAATTTTAAAAGTTACATCATAATTAAGATGACACAAAACCTTTTGAATACCGTGGGTAGTCGGTTACCGCCCGGTCCGCCCACCCCAAAACCAGAAGAATATTTGAAATTAAGATAAACCGGTTACGCAAAATTAGAGGATAAAATAGTCATTACAAAATTAAAAAGACCATTTTACCATACTATATTATATTGCACCAATGGATCTCCAAAAAAGGGCTTAGGACTAGGAGGCTAGGACGCTCGTTAGGCCATAGCGGAGCTGACGCCACTCCACGTCAGTACTACTCTCACGCACGAAATCTTTCTCAGAGCCCGCGTGTTCTGCTATCGATTTGATGAAAACCTAACCTAACCCATGGTTAACTTATCTGACAAAGGGGGAAGTGAAAAGATAACCAGGGTTAGTTTGTGGCTGCTGCTGCTGCTGCTGCTCTGATTTCAGAGCAGCACTAATTACAAGTTAAAACAGCTCCGTCTTCGTGCTCGTGCATGAGAAAAAGCGCGATATTTTTATCGACAGTCCAACTATAATTTCAACCCGCAATAAATTTGTTTCCAAATTAATTATTATTCTGTTGATTTCAGATTCTTGAGATCCGAAAGAAATACGCCATTTGTTTTGTTTTGGAGGGTAGAGAGATGAATGATTGTGTTTCCCGTGACTGAATCAAAATTCTGCAGATTTTCAGTGGAAACAAACAAAATTCTGGAGTTGTACTTGCTGAGAGTCGAGAGAGAGGGTAATTAGTGTAGTGTAGCAGTCGAAGATTTGTCAGAACTTGTTTCAAAGCTGTTCATTTCCTACAATCTGCATTTCTAGCGGTGAAATAATTGATCGGGAACAAAGAAATGTTAGGCATCAAACTGTAAAAATTCAGAAGGTTTTTTTTTTTCCTGGTAATTTGGGTAAAAGCTTTCCTGTCCAGAAATTTGTTTTCTTGTTCGTTGATTTGGGACGACGGCGAACTGAAGGTGTTTCCGGACGCATAAGCTTCGTTTGGGTGTAACGAAGAAAGGTAAGGCGAAATTAAATTTCTAGCCCTTGAATTTAATGAAGTGGTTCACTTTATTCAGTTGTTATGCTCTGACTTGTTTTTTTGGGTCTTTGGTTTGGTTACTCAGAGCATTTACTGAGGGAGACTGAAGCTTCTCTGGGCGCTATGAAGTACACGTCTTTATCGATTTGACATTAAAAAAAAAAAAAAAAAAATTATATATATATTATTACAATAAATAGTAATAATAAAAGTACTGTTTGATAGCTTATTCTGGTCTCTGAAAAATTTGCATCCGAGAAATGAAGGATGCGGAGAAGAGCTTGGATCCTCAGCTTTGGCACGCTTGCGCCGGAGGCATGGTCCAGATGCCTATGGTTAATTCCAAGGTCTTCTATTTCCCTCAGGGTCACGCCGAGCACGCCCAGGCACCGGTCGATTTCACGGCCATATCATCCAGAATTCCTGCTCTCGTTCCTTGCCGAATTGGAGTTGTGAGTTTCTTGGCTGATTCTGAAACCGATGAGGTTTTTGCGAAGATTAGATTGGTTCCGGTGGGAACTGGGTTTGGTTTTGATGATGATGGGGTTCTGGCTGCTAATGAGTCTGAGCATACAGAAAAACTCGCTTCGTTTGCCAAGACATTGACTCAATCTGACGCCAACAACGGTGGAGGTTTCTCAGTTCCGAGGTACTGTGCGGAGACAATTTTTCCACGGCTGGACTACACGGCGGATCCGCCGGTTCAGACTGTGATAGCTAAGGATGTTCACGGTGAGGTTTGGAAATTCAGGCATATATATAGAGGTACGCCACGCCGGCATTTGTTGACTACTGGGTGGAGCACATTCGTGAACCACAAGAAGCTGGTTGCTGGAGATTCTATTGTGTTCATGAGAGCTGAAAATGGTGATCTTTGTGTCGGTATTCGACGAGCCAAGCGGGGAATTGGTTTTGCAGCAGAGTCCACATCTGGGTGGAACCCCGTTCCCTGCCATTCTGATTTGCCATTTAGTGGATATTCGACTCTGTTGAGGGACGAGGAGAACAAATTAATGAGAAATGGTTATGGGAATTCAAGCCCCAGTGGCAATTTGAGAGGAAAGGGAAAGGTGAGGCCTGAATCGGTTATTGAAGCTGCAGCTCTGGCCAGTAGCGGGCAGCCATTTGAGGTTGTTTATTATCCGAGGGCGAGCACGCCAGAGTTTTGTGTTAAGGCCTCGGCTGTGAATGCTGCAATTAGGATCCAGTGGTGCTCTGGATTGAGGTTTAAGATGGCATTTGAAACGGAGGATTCTTCCCGGATAAGCTGGTTCATGGGAACCATAGCTTCTGCTCATGTTGCTGATCCCCTGCGCTGGCCTAATTCCCCGTGGCGGCTTCTTCAGGTGTTGTTCTCCTCTGTTATTCTTATACCGTTGTGCAATAATCTGGAATATTTTGGTTGCTGAATATATTTTTTTCTTTGAAATGTTTTGTTAAAATTTTCATTGCTTCAGATAATGATTTTTTGGTATGTACTCTGGATATTCTCTGATAGCATGTCTTATGCATACGCCTTGTATTAGTTTGTGGTTACTCTAGAATCTGAGGTCTCTTGAAACTTAGGAATTATGTCAGGTTTATGGATTGATTACTTGCAGTACCATCCTATGGAGGTGAGCAGATTGTATCTGACATCTTTAGGCCACCTTTATGTCACATGAAAGCACCTATAAAAAGCATTAACAAGCAGTGTTGTCTTTTGACATAATGTAATTTTTTCACATCAGCATTTACTTGAATTTTAAGATAAATTTCAAGCATGTTATACAGAGCCTAAGCTTAATTCATCGAGCTTGTAGCATCACGTTCTTCTTGCATGTAATTTGCAAACAACATTTCAGGTGACATGGGATGAGCCGGATTTGCTACAAAATGTGAAGCGTGTCAGCCCATGGTTGGTTGAATTGGTATCAAACACGCCTGTCCACCTCTCGCCCTTCTCACCGGCAAGAAAGAAGTTGCGCCTCCTTCAACAGACAGATCTTCCCCTTGATGGCCAATTTCCAATGCCATCAATTTCAGGCAACCCCCTTGGGCCAAGCAGCCACTTGTGTTATTTATCTGATAACACTCCTGCAGGCATACAGGGAGCCAGGCATGCTCAATTTGGAATATCTTTATCAGATCTCCAATTTAACAGCAAACTGCAGTCAGGTCTGTTTCCATCCAATTTCCAGCGGTTCAATATACATTCAAGAACCTGCAATGGCATCATGACAGGCAATACAAACAAAAATGAAAATTTATCCTGCTTGCTAACCATAGGAAATTCTAGTCAAAATTTGGAAAAATCTGATAATGTGAAAAGACACCAGTTTTTGCTCTTCGGTCAACCAATACTTACTGAGCAGCAGATCTCTCGAAGCTGTTCTAGTGACTCAATCTCGCAAGTTCCTACCTGGAAAAGTTCAGCAGATGGGAACCAAGATAAAGTAAAGTTTCTTGCTGATGTTTCAGTATCCAAGCTTGAGCCGAAAGTTTCTCCAGAAAAGTCATCAAGTGCTGGATTTCCATGGCCCCAGGGTTTCCAAACCACAGAACTTGGCCTGGACACTGGTCACTGCAAGGTATTCATGGAATCGGAGGATGTGGGGCGCACACTTGATCTCTCGGTTCTTGGATCTTATGAAGAGCTATACAGGAGGCTTGCCAACATGTTTGGAATAGAAAGACCAGATATGCTTAGCCATGTGCTCTACCGAGATGCAACAGGTGCTGTCAAGCAAACTGGAGATGAACCATTCAGGTAATCTTTTTTCCTTAATTTTCTTTTGTTTATTGTTTATAATTTTTGGATCTTCTCATGTCCATCTGTTGGGATTGCAGTGATTTTATGAAAACAGCAAAAAGGATCACTATTCTAACAGATTCTGGCAGCAACAATATTGGAAGGTAAGAGATGTCCCTTCTCATTTAGGAAAAGTCTCTTGGGAAATTTAAGTTTAACTTCCTACCTTAGTGTATATATAACTTTATACTGCATATTCAGGAAGTGATGTTTTAATGTTGTTCTTCAGGACGTGGCTTACAGGGATGAGGAATGCTGAAAATGGACTAGATGCATCAAACAAGACAGGTCCCTTGAGCATATTTGCCTAGTAGTTCAGAATTCGAGACACGGTGCTTATTATGTTCATTAAATTTAGTTGGGAGAAACAGGAAATGAAACTCCATCTTCTATTTATGGTTATTTCTTGATGTGTTTTTCGGTTTGTGTCTTTACATTTACTTTAAATATGTTGCTTAATGTTATGCTAAACTTTTTATGTCTTTGTCTGCCCCGAATCCATCTTTAAGCAAGTTTTTTTCTTTCTTTTTTTATTCTTATCTTGTCCAAATTAAATGCTTGTTGGAGGCTGTGGCATGAAAAATAAGTTGCAGCACATCTTAGCATCCCTGTGGCTGGCTGAGTGCCGAGTCATATAGATGAACATTCTCCTTTCTTGAGCTCCCTATAACAGATTTTCCCAGTTAGAGTGGTTTTGGGTGTTCGATTTGGCTTAGATACTGTAGTTTTTTCAACGATCTAGATTTAATACATGCCATGACATACATTGTTCCTTAATTATCTGGATTTGGAGCAGCAAGATGGATTGCAATCTTAAAAAATATCAACTGCTTGAAGATTACATTAACAGTTTTGAAAATATCTCTAGGCTTTTGACTTCATGGGAGAGCAGTTAATGGCCTCTCTGCCCTCAAGCTTTGGTTAATTTGGTACCCACAGAAAAATAGTCAATTCGAAAGAAAAAGTAGGGTTTTGGATTTCTGCATTTGTCCATCCTCTTTGACTTGCTTGGGTTGGCCTTTGCTGTTGTTTGATATCAATGATCCACCTAATGCTCACATGCTCCATTATTGGAGTCCTAATCTTTTGCCTCCTAATGCCCGGAATTTCTAAAACAGAAAGTCTTTTTTTTTCCTCTTGTCCTTTAAACAAAACTAGAATTTATTTGAAAACGAGGGAGGTGAAAAGTCATCCTCAACTGTTTGTGTTTGGAACGACTTTAATGTGTATAATTCATGAACCTCTATAGGAGGTAGCGTATCACCAAACCCTGGACATTGACTTGTGCTTTTAAAAATTTCTAAATTAACACCCCCCCTCTACAAGGCTAATCCGGAGTGGATTTGTTTGAAATTCGATTAAATTAAAGCTCAGTTTGTTTCGACAAGTCTCCGTTTGTGTTCCGGTGGGTCTCGACGATGGCCAAGTGAAGTTCTAACAAGTCTCAGGGACATCTCAACTAGGTCTGTTGATTTGAGAATAAAATCGAAAAATAGTCTACAATTTTCAATTGGAGTCCTAATAAAAAATGTAAACCATTTTTTGATTTTAATTAAAATAACTTTTTCAGTCAAATCAAAAATATTTTTTTCATTGACTATTGCACTAAACACCTAAAAATATTATATTTTTTAGAAATTATTTTACGTGGAGCCTAAAATGATGGATAATTCATAACTAGGAGAACATTTTAACCAAATGACTCTCTAACATAAATGCCTATTACTCCAAAATCTAAGAGCTCCCTATGTAATTTGTGGCCTTCTTTGAAAGGCAGTTATTAAAACCAAACTACGTCCCAATAATTGTGTTATTATTACAATTAAATACAATTGTACGGTTATTTTGCTATCAATAATATAAGGACTACTTGATGGTCTTGAGGGCTTTGGGATCTGAAATTGCAGAGAACATGGCCTCCGTTTGACGGCAAAGCAGGGTCATTCCGGCACGGAGACACTGGTGGACAAATCTTTTTTCATTATTAGTCCCGAAAGATTAAACAAAGAAAGAAGCAACACACACGTGGGGGTGGGGTTGGGGGACCCATGCCAACGACAGACAGAACAAAAGGGTTGAGAAGAGAGCTGAAAATATAATAGTCAAATCCACATTCAGCACGTGCGGTCTCCCAATTGAATCGCCGTTTCGGTGGCCGGGCCTTTCGTTCCAACTTCCCTCTTTTCCATGGGATCTGGTTTCTTTGCTTTGCTTTGGGTATCATCGTTTTTAATTCCACGATTTAAAACCAATTAATTTAACACTTTTTAGTTTTAAAAATATTAATAATAAATGCATTTACGAGTTCGGTTGTTGTGACTGGAGGTGTTCCAGCTGTTATGCATTATTCATGTTCTTCTTCTTTTTTTCTTTTTTTTTTTTTTTTCTTTTTTTAAAAGTCCAAACAAAGAAAATGAGAGAATTTAATGTCTACTTTATTAAGCGTGCATACCATCTCAAAAACATGCATTATTCATGTTAGGCTTGTATGAAAGTCAGATTAAGATCTAGTGCAATTGCTTGTCCTTGTTACTTGTAATTTGGACGGACAATTATAAGACCATCCTTATGGATGCCATTTATATGAGCAGTGTTCGGAAAATCAGAAACTTGTTTAGTCAAATGAGTCTCACAAAGAGCCCTCTAACAAATCTTGTCCGTCCGGTCCGGGGGTATGGGAGAGGGCAAGAGGGAAAAGGGCATAAACAAAGCAAGAAACCAAAGTTAGGAATTAGAAATCAGTTTGTAAGTACAAAATTCTTAGTAGAGAGAGAGAGATTAGATTGTTTGATGGGCTAGGCCCCCATCTACAAGTGGAAAATGCTTACGTGAGACTTCCATTAAAATGGTGTAAAAAGAAAGCAAGCACGCACCAAAATAGATTAATGACTGGACACAAGTTGCACCTCATTCTCATTTTCAATGAGTTGCATGAAGAAGACAACATACAGGTGTACAACCAATTAGCGGAGAGAGAGAGAGAGATAGAGATAGTGATAGATCTCAGACAACATTAATTTCAGAGGCAGTGAAATGTATTTGATGTTTCGATGAGGATGAGGATATGTTACATATGTATATGGATATGGTCGATCGGAATCTTTGCCAATAATACGAAGGAAATTGGTTACAAAAGGAGGGCCACCATGAAGAAGATAGCTAGGCAACCATCTAATTAAGAGATTAGTTAAATAAACCATTCCCCATGCTAATCATCTTTATATATATAATATACATGCTTCACTTGTTATAGGCACCATACATCATTATTGAAAATGACTGGTTCATTTTAAAAATCTTACCTATTTGTTTGGTCAGTAATGTTATACATACATACAACCATTTTATAATCCTTCCCTTACAACTTGATGTGACCCTAGTCATTGCCATCACCAACCACCGATGGAACACAAAACGTGTGTGTTTGAAAAATAACGTGAAAAAAAACGTGTGTTTGAAAAATGACGTGAAAAATATAATAGATTGAAATTGTAACAAATTTGATTGATATGAAAAAAAAAAAAAAAGGAAAAAAAAAAGTAAGAATGTTTTATTAGTAAAAAGTGAAAAAAGTACTTCTAATTTTTTTTATCAATAAGTCAGCTTTTGTTTGACACCACTTCTTAGGTATTAAAAGTACTTTTTAAGCTTTATAACAAAATTTCAAACAATATCTAAAATCTTTTGCTTTGGACAAGTATTTATACAGCGTAATTAATTGTTTCTAGGTTGAAAATTCAGCAGTTAAAAGTTAAGGGAAAATAACAATAAAATTCATCTTTTGAGCGAGGGGGAAGTTTTAGAGTCATTGTAGATCTGAATCGACCTGAAAATCTTTTGATAAGTAATATCTTTTGATTGATAATTCAACCTTGGAATCTAAAGACAAAAATGCAATTGCAGGGAAGTTTGACGTCACAACATGACATATTCATCTCTCTCCCTCTCTCACCTCTATATTTGTGTCATCCTCAGTTTCTTCCTTGCCATGTTTGAATAGAAATTCCCCAGCAATTTTAATGTTTGGATTACTAACAATTTGATCAAATGTGAAAAAGCTAATATCAATCTTCCCAAGGAAGAGGATCTTCTCTAGTTCATTATGGATCGGAGGGTATTCAGTTCATGCTGCGATTTCTTTAAAGAAATCTAAGTGCTACAAATGTGTTACATGTCATTTTAATAAAAAATAATAGAATATTAATTAATATTTTAAAAATAATACAATAAATAAAATATTTTAAAATTAATATTTTAATTAATATCAGCCACCCCAGACCAGCCAAAGCCACCTATGGCCATTGAAAGTGGTCCGACAACCCCCAAGGCATAAACTAAAAAAAAAATTGTTGACCTTTGGAGGTGGTCTGGCACACCCAAGGCCCAAAAATAAAAATAAAAAATTGTTGCCCAGCAAGGGTGGCTGACCACCCTGGCCGGACCACCCCCAAGGGCCATGGGGTGGCCGGCCACCCTTAGGTATTTTAAAATATTTTTTTACTTTTTTATTGTTTTAGTTTTATTTATTTTTTAAAATATTAATTAATTTATTATTATTTTTTATTAAAACGACACGTGGCACATTTATAGCACTTAGAGCATTCACAAGAGTTACCCAACTATTTTCCTTAAGTTTAAGGATTCAATCTACCTTTTGCTTCCCTATACAAATATATACTACAACAGATTTCCTTAATTTTTTCTTATATTATTAAAATAATATTTTTCTTTATTATTTTCTTTCCATCTCTCTGATCTCTTCCTCCCACCATTTTGACTGGAGAACACCAATCTCCACCCCCGCCCTCTTTCTCAACTCTGGCTTGCTTCTTGTACTCTTGCTGGTCATCACCATTTGGTGAAGAAGAGCTGGGATTCCCTAAATCTAGTCCTCGTTCTTTTCACCATTGCCTGTGCCTTCCTCAACCGAAACCACAACAACGAAGATTGAAACGTTTCAAATGCATCGCAAGAGGCTGACCTAGAAAGCGAAGAAGCAAGCTGACCCAGAAAGAGAAGAAGGTGTCGATCTTCAAGAACCCACCAATGGTACGGCGCCGATCTTCTGGTTTGAAACCCCTTGAAAAATAGGTGCAAGGAAATTGGTTTATGATGAAATTTCTCAAGTTTGCGTTTACGATTTCATCATTTTCTACACCAATTTTTGCAAGTATGGGCGAAGCATCCATGGAAGCTTTAGCAAAGAAAAAGGGAAGAAGGGGCGTGTATAGAGACACGAGTATTTCTTTTATGCTTATAATAATAGATGAGAATGCTATAGTACTTCCCAATGCATTTGGGAAGTACAGTAGCAATCCCAATGTTTTCATAGAATTAAGGAATTTGCTGTAGGTGATTTTTTGTAACTTTTTGACATTTTTCCTAAATGAAAGAAACATAATCACTTATAGGGAGTCTACTGCTAGTGTTCTTAGATTTCTTTAAAAAATCTCAACCATGAACTGGATAACTTCCAATCCACAATGGACTGGAGAGGATCCGTATCCTCTACCCACCTACTTGCTTCGAAAGATTGTCAAGATTGTCATCATGGGGACTCTCACTTTACCTTCCCTTCACATCTCTCTCCTCTCTCCAAAGACAGAACAACCCAACCCTACCCTCTACAATATTAATATGTATTCTTCTCCTCAGAACAACAGCCTAGGTTTCGCTTTCCAACTACTTCCCTTCCACAACCCATGTCCGCCCCAAACCAACACTTTAAAACAAGCATAAATCACTAATATCATTTATTACTGAGATAAAGCCACAAATACAGAGACATAGTGATTGCTCGTTGGAAGCTAGATGGGGTTGAGTAATGTGGTGTTGGCTCAGCTGCGAGGAGGCAAGGCTTGATACCTAACCCACCCTTCTAACCTGGAATAAACAATCAAAATTGACACCCTGGGGCACACTAATCTCATAATCATGGGTCTCAACGAAAGTATTCCCCCGCATAAATAATATCCATTTAATCCCAATCCTGCACATGCATCTTCAGCCATGAGATACCCGCTTCAACCGATCCACCAAATCCAGGTCTCATAAATTGTCACGTTGCCACCCCACAATTTATCCAGCTATTTATACCTCAAGAATCAAAATAAAATTTTCCATAATTATTTTCACCCGACACCGGAATGAACATTAATTAATAAACGCTTCTAAACAATAGCTAAAACAGAGCCCAGCATACGAAAAGTATAATAGACACAACGGAAATGGTTGTGTAGGAAGAAAAAAGTATAGACGAGGAAATGGGCTAAAAAACCAAAAAGAAATAGCCATATGTAGGGTAGCATTCAAATCACCGATGAGAAAATAAAAGCAGTAAGTGTCGAACATTCGTTATTTAACAAAGTAAATACGTTGAGATATCTATATTACATACCGACCCTTTAAACATATTACATTGAAAGACAGAACATTACTTGGCAGTCGTCAGTGTTTCTCAAGTAATATAACATATATCTCCCAATAGTTCAAGCACATTTCAGATTGCAATGCACCTTTTGATATGAATGCTGACCCTGTGAATGGAAAAAACACACAACATTAGAGTTTGGCCCCTAGAAACTAAGCTAACAATGTAAGTTTATCTATTGCAATGAGTTGCAACTTATTTTCATTAATAATCAAGCTAATGATAGCAAATTAGTTGGGACATCTATATAATAAACTCAGAACAATCTTACAAATTTAAATATAATATCACATCTTTCATATCAATCAAAAGCAAAAAAGACCCACTCCCCATGGGCCATGAGAATGAAAAAACTGTGAAGAATAAGAATAACATGAGGGGTTTCTAATTTTCGCTCTAGTTAGAGTTTAGACGTAATCAGTCAAGCTCACTATAGCTTTTGCTCTGCCTCTTCCACCAAACAAAACTCAAAAGACAAAAGCTAGGTTCAGACATTCCAAAAAACCTTCACCGCATGCAAGCAGGCCACAACCAGCAGCATTGTGTCATCATTTCGCATTCTAAGGAAATAAAATTCAACTGGAGCATCCTGTGGAGGCAAATACTTTAGAATACAGCAAGCCGCAAGCTAAGCAGTCAATGGAAATATCCATTCTTGAGAGAAATTGAAAACAAATGAACATATTTCCAGTTTTTCCATAACTAATAAATGCTGCATCAAGTAATCTCTCAAAGCATGCAGTCAAGTCAGTACATAGCCTCCCTAAGAGGATGACCAAGTAAACAAATCACACGTTTTCTGGTCTTCACTTGTTAAGAAATAAACCAGGTATCAAATTGGTAGTGTCTAGCATGTCAACATGGTGTGAAGGACGCTCAAACTTTCTCCAGCGGTAGGAAACCCTATGCTCATGAATCACAATTTTTTTCGTCACAAGCTATAAAAATAGAGTTTGCAACTATTAATACCAACAAAGTCATCCACTCCTCTACCCCAAGGTTCCTGACCATGAATTAAGAAATAATAGAAAAGGATGGTGGATAGGAGGTAGACAAAGGCTTATAAAACAAGATTTAGAACTATTTTCTCCTGTCATACCGCAACCAACCTCTCTTATTAATCAACACTCAGATCAAAATATCGTATTACTATCATCATGCCATCGTCACTGTTAGAATATTACCCAAATAATTGAATTCCCCCTATCGTATCAGTTCTTTAAGTTTTTTAGAAGACAGTTGATGATTTAACAGTAATAGATCCAAATACCGGCCCTTTTGAAGCTAAAATTTCCAATATGCTTAGCAAATAGCAGAAATTCAAACAGAGCAAGAGAAGAGAAGTTTAGAACAGCTTTGTTTCTCAATCCACTGCTAAAAGTTTCGACTTGTCTATCATTATTAACATAGTGTTCATTAACCACCACCAGAAGGCTGATCAGCAACTACTCCTGATTGATTTCAGCCATGCACTTGTGAGAGGGAAAACTCTCAGAAAATTTTACAAAATGAAATTTTAATTTTCTATTCAAATTTTACAAGTATATTAAATTCTGAATGATCTGATAACATATCAATTTACTTCTTTTTTTTATTTTCCAAACTCTTCCTAGGGTTTCATTCCGCGACCATGGCCACAATCATCAACATGCCAGTCAAAGTCCCAAACTAAATTTGAACAAACATAGAATGAATTAAGAAAAATAAACAGAGAGAGAGAGAGAGAGAGAGAGAGACCATTGAATCTAGTTGTAGTAGAGCTCGAGGCCCATGCCGTCGTGGATCTCGTAGTCCTTGAGGGTGATGTGGTCCTTGTAGATGGTGTACCACTTCTGGATGCGGATCTTGTCCGATCGGGTACCCGTCTGGGCCGCCACCAGCTTCTTCAGGTCGCCGATGGTGTCGTCATCGTTGCATTTCACACGCACCTTCTTGCCAAGCCGATCGTTGAGCACCACCTCTATCATCTTCGCCGCGCTTTATCAAACCCTAACTTCTTCGTTCGCGCACAAATTGATCGAGTCCCGTAAGCCTCTTGGTCTTTGACTTAGGGTTTATACCAAAATAGAGGTTAGTGATCCTTTTCTACTTTCTCTCTTCTGTTCTTTCTTGTCGGCCACGCGATTTGACCATGTGGATTTCCTTTTCTGCCACGCGTGGCGTGGTTTAATTGGTCTACTACTTTTCTTTCGGCGAGGGTACTTTTGGTCATCCACTTCTTTCGAGTTGTTTTTTTTTTAGTAAGAAGGGTATGTCGAAATAGAATTTGGTTTTTTAAGGTGTAAAAATATTTGTCTTTTAATAAATTTTAATATGGAGGAGTTTCTTGAATTTGCTTATCGGCTTTTGCTCTTCCTTGGGAGGTGGATGTAGAGATAAAAGGTGTTGAAGGAGGCTCCCCCACCCGGTGGTGTTGAATGTTCAAGACTTGGATATCTCGGATGAAGCCTCTTGTGATCTTTCCAGTCCATTCCTCCTACCATTGTCTTGCCTTCTCATGAGTCTCACGTCTTCCAATAGGTGCCTAATCCCATTAACTCCTCTGTTTCTTGGTATAACCAGGAGGTGAAGGGAAAGGTGGCTAAGCAATTGAATAAAATAAGGAGTTGATTGTGGAGGCTATGGGTGTTTTACTTGTGATCGGGTGTTGGACGCTTTGAACCTCGCTCGGTTTTGGGGTTGTCTTGGGAGGTGAAGACAAGAAACTTTGGGATATTATTGAAGCTGATTGCCTAAGGTCAAGGGATGAAGAGCTAAAAATTTGGGTGTGACATCTCTAGAGTGAAGGACAAGCGGCTGACCTGGTGGGATCAAAGAATGCACACTCATTCCCTCTGGAGGTGCACTAGGGTCTCCTTGGGGGAGAACTAGGGCTGTTCATTTGGGGGTTATTTAGGCCCTTTGCTGGATTTGGGTTGTATAGGGTTTTTTTTGGGCTCCTTGGTATACCTTTTGTGTACCTAGAGGCATTGCTGTTTTGGGTTTCCTTTGTATGCTTGAGGCGCTTTGCGTTATCCTTGTATACTTAGAGGCGTTTGGCGCTTTTTTTTTTTTTATATATAATACTCTGACTTATCAAAATAAAATAAAATAGAGATCATTAATTCGAATCATCATCTCCCTTCCTTTGTATGACCATGTCAATAATAATAATTATTATTCTATTGGCATCCAAGGAATATACTTTATTACCTTTATAACAAGAGCTAAATGCATTTTCATTATTGGTACCAGTGTTTTGCACTAAAACCAAATAGCTATTTTAGTTTCCAAAATGACATAAATTTAAAAGGCATGTTGCCAAGTGTCATACAAATGGTACATATGATTCCTTTTGTTTTTTAATGAAACGCCATGTAACCCTTACATGTGAACTGGTACCTATGATTTCAATGCAACATATAGAGTGGCAGTTGTCAATCTGTGTTTTGGGGTGCACATTAGATTAAAAATATTAAAATAATATGTAACAAAAACAAAAAACAATAAACCAAAAAAAAAAAAACCATGGAAAAACCTAAAAAAAAAATCCCATAGAGATTTTAAAATTTAAGAAATGCTAGTCATCTACAATACTAACGTAACAATCTCAATCAATTTTTACCAACATTAATTGTTTCGTTACAACAAGAACACATAGCACTTCCACCTTCAATCTCTCTTGATAGGATAATGTTACTTTTTTTCTTTTTTTTTTGAGAAAATTCTGAATCACCATTCATTCAAAAACATCTAGAGCAGAAGCTCTAAATTAAAGAGCATTTGCTCTAAAGAAACAATTTCAGAAATATATGGGGAATTTCTTCCAACAAATCATCTCATTTGATAAAGGAGAGCCTTTGCAGGTAATGCTTGCACTATTTCATCCTCAAACATGATTCACCATCCACTTCTCAGGAATGAAGGACCTTTTAGAATCACCTAAAATCTGTCCATAAAGCACTCCATGATAGATTTGGATCTCTAAGGGCTTTATCAACTTAAACAATCACCTTCTAAGATAATATCAAGAAATCAAGAGATCAGAACTCCCTGCTAAAAGAGCTCCCCCTCTAGCAATTGGGTCTTGGACTCATATCTTTTCTTGCTTATGGCTGCATTCACAAAGCCTTGATAATCCCGAATAACCACACACACCCATACAATGTCTTTCCCCATCAATAGGTATCTCCCAAAAGGGTTTCCATTTTCTACCATGGCCTAGGAATCTCCTCACCTGCCTCATGGTTTCCTAAATTTGAAGAAGGTGGAAAGCAAATTAAGATAAGGACTATTTGGGAGAGAGAAGCAAACAACCCTTCATGCAGAAAAGCGCCTTCTTTCCCATAACCGGGCCACTACTCCTTGAGTGATATCTTCCTTGCTAAGACGCTTCCTCAACTCACTTCTGCGGAACCTCCAGAAGCTAGAGCCCGGAGCTCTTTCCTGTTTTCCTCCACACTCGCCCCACAGCTTCTTCAGGTCGCCGATGGTGTCGTCATGTTGCACTTCTTATCTACCTTCTTACAGAGAGACAAAGATCATCACCATCTCCTCTTTTCAATAAATTCTCTTCGTCGGTAGAATATTGTTGCAAGCTGCCAAAGGAAAACCTTAGTAGAATTTGGAACCTGTAGAGCTCCATAAATATTTCGAAAATGTTGTAATCTTTGCCCTCAGAGCTATCTCCTGATCTAGAGCATCGATCCATTTCTAAGTGATATGCACTTCTCTTTAAGTCCCCTATCTTTGAACACCTCCAGGATCAATTTATCGAGAGCTCTATACTTGCTACAAGGAAGGGAACAAATAAGCGCTTCATTCTCATGGAAAATATTAAGTCTACATTCCAAGATTACGGTCCATCAATTCACTTTTCGTGCCTCGGGCATTCAATTAACAAGGATTGGACCAAGAAAGAAGAAGGCTGAAGGATCCACTTGTCCCCCCATATTTTGGTAGATTCTCCATTCCCTATACGCCAAAATAAACCCTCCTTAGTCATTGGCATCAGCCAATAAGCTTCTCCACACAAGGAAGGTCTGCTAACAAGACTGCTTCAATAATGTTCCCTTTGGATAGTACTTTGCTTTTAGGATGGAACCAGCCAAACTCTCCGGGAATTGTATCAGTCTCCAACATTGTTTAGCAAGGAGGGCTTTATTAAAAGCAATCAGATCTTGAAAACCCATACCCCCTTGTGATTTGGGCAAGCCCATTTTGCTCCAAGACATCCAATGAATTTTCCTCTCATTATCCTTATAGCCCCACCAGAACTTCTGCATAAGAGAATTTAATTCCCTACAAAGCTCTTTAGGCAATAAAAATAAACTCATAGAGTAAGTAGGAATCGCCTGAACTACTGCCTTGATAAGAATCTCCTTTCCCGCCTGTGAGAGGAATTTTGTTTTCCAGTCAGATAAACGGCTGCGGACTCTTTCTAGAATACATTTAAATTCTCGAACTCTAGACTTTCCCACCAAAGCCGGCAAGCCCAAATATTTATCATATCTTTGAGAGGCAGGGATATTTGATAATTGGAGAATTTTCGCCCTCATCTCCTTGCTGGTATTTCGACTGAAAAAGATAGAAGTTTTGCTCTTGTTAAGACGTTGCCCAGACACTTACTTTTACCATCATTCCACTAACAAATCTTTCAAAAACCCTTCACCTCATATTTCAAAATCGACTTTTGAGCAAGAGAATTATTCTAGCATTAATCCGTTAATTATTTGCTGCCCGTACGCCACATCAACCACCGTATCTCATATAAAATGTCATCATACAGATTAGCTACAGTTGCAGCCAGGATTGGAACGACAGTCGTACACAATAAAAACCAAGGACACTAGACTAGAGCCTCTTCGGAATTATGCTAAAAAAACATCAAAAAGTTTATATATATATATATAATGATGTGCCAAGTAAAATAAGTTCGTTTGGTGAAAAAAAAAAGTTAAAATAAGAATTTTTCTCTTTTAACTATTGCACGGATAACCATTGAAAATGTCAAACACCACCACATGTTTCAGACATCCCCCAACTGCCCAAAAGAAAAAAAGAAAAAAAAGAGGCGAGTAATGCTACCAATTTTTCTAGAATCCTTCAAGAATGATAATGACTATTAAAATTAACATTTAATCAAAATCTAATAATAATCAATCACCACAATCATCATTGAGCTTGTGATCGATTATTATTAGAGTTTGATCAAATCTTGATTTTAATAGTCAAGTCATGGAGGGACTCAAGAAGAACACAAAAGAAACTTGTAGCATTACTCCATAAAGCCCAACTGAATAACCAAAAAATAAAAAATAAAAACCAAGTGTGTTTGTTGCAAGAATAAATATGATTATAATGGATCTGGGAAACCCCATAAATCAGTATGAAAAGGAAACAAAAACCTCGAATGATAAACAAGAACAGAACGAGTAACAAATAACTAATAAGAACAATAACCATTGCATATCCTACTTTCCAATCCCCATATGGAAACAAAATTATACTGTACAAACTTTCTTGCTGCATAGGCCCCTTTCCCCAACCAAATTTGGGGTCCCCTGCAGTCGGGTCCAACTTTCAGATTAAAACAACCAACCTTGGCAGAATCAATCCACAGTCACTCTAAAACAGCAACCTCTTGATCAACCCTCCAATAATTTGCGTCATTGAATTCCTTCATTCCAGGTCCACCCTCGTCAGAATTCTCCTCCTTCTCTGCCACCTTTGGAATAATGTTTCTCTTCAATGGCCCTGCTTCCCCAACTATCCCCTCCTTAAGAGCCTGTTCCATAGCCTTCTCAGTACCTTCTAATTCCACACCTACAAACTCAACATCCTCTTCGAACAACGACGGCATAGCAGCAGTTCTCTGACTTGAATCACTACTGGCTGAACCCTCAGATGAAGTTGTAGTAGTTGGCGAGCCATTTGCAAGTATAGATTCTCCACTTGAAGAGGAAGTAGCATTAGAAGTCACTAATTGAGCTCGACTAGAAGGATTGACATCAGAATTGGCGTGATCCTCAAATGGATTCACACTTGAACCGCCAACTTGCAGATCAGATGAATCGCCCCATCCTACCCAATCAGGTAAAGGCCTATCTCCAAACAACTCCTCATTGTCGGGTGTCTCAAACCTGAAGAATCCCATATCATGGGAAGCACTTGCCTTCTCGCTTTCCTTGTTCAGAATTCCACCATTCACTGAACCACTCCCAGTAAACCCGTTCAGGAAGTTACCATTGGAACTAGATGTGCCAGTGACAGAATCTTTGCTTTCAGCCAACTCTTCATCCTCACCAACCACAACTTCATCATCACTACTGCTGTTACCACCATTTGCAGTTCCATTTAAGTTTATCTCATCCATAATCTCTGATGTGCTCACAGGTGCATTACCAATTCTGTCGTCTTGGAATGCAAACCAGTTGGAATTTGTGAATAGACTACTGTATAAAAGTGTTAAAAAAACAATATTAAACTCTTCATCTTCCTTTGTTACGATAATGCATTATTTAGAGTTTGACTGATTGGAATACAAATTAGGATTTTAAAATATATAATCAAATTCAGATTAGGATCATGTGCACCAAGTCCAATTCATAAACAGCCTAGCTCAATCCCTTTAAAATAGCATGGATTCAGCTTGGGGACCCCAGACCTCAATACTAAATTCACACTCTAGTACAGCACAAGTTATATAAATATAAGTAACTACCAAGTTACAAATTAAATTTCTAAGGTGCTTTAAAATGCAAGGTAACGAAAAAAACTAAGAAGCCCAGATTTTACAAAAGTTCTGTATGTTCTTATCTACATAAGACAATCGAAGATGAAATTTAGTTAGCTTTACTTTTAGTAACTTATAATTATGAAATCTTTAATCATATTCAACACTGAGCTTTAAACTGGCCTTAGTTTTCTCAATTCAAAATTACAATGCGAACTGAATCAAGTTAAGTTCATTTTAAGGCAGCTAACTTTAATATTTTTAAATGAAATCATTTTAAATTTTGTACCTCCTAAATTCACAATTTTATATTTAAGTTGACATAATAATCATTTTGGATGTTCCTTTACTTTCAGGTTTGCCAATGACATAGGTAACCTTTGGCAATGGGCATCTCTCAACTTTAAAGGACTTCATACATCATTTCTAATATTGTTGATAACGTGTTGGGCATGAGGTGGCAGAGGTTCTTAACAGTAACTTGCGTGGCAAATTTGTTTCTTTCCTATTAATACCTGAAACAGTAGAAAACATTCACAACACTGAAAACTAAAGTTGGGAAGAAGTTGGACCAGCAGATAAAGAGGACTGCATTTATAAAATCTGGCATATCCTCTGTGAACCTTAAGGGGTAGTAAGGAATCAAGTTCAATAATGAAAAATGTTACCTAAGCATCCTTGCTTGCAAACAAATATTTTCCAAGTGTATGTCCATAGTTCCTATTTTATATGACTTCTCTAAAAATAAAATAATTTACAAACTTACCTCCCTTGATCATCACCTAGCCTCAAGGATGATATTACAACTTCAGCAGATTCATCATCAAAGTAGACATCCTGCATATTTATTATCAAAGGAAGACATTTCAATATTAAATTAAATAACAACAAAAAGGTTAAAACCTTCCTCTTTGGCTTGTTCATATTGTCCCACATCCTATACATTCTAGATCTTCTTACTATTCCATGCCTGACCGAGTTAAATAAAACACAGCCACACCTCAAATTTTTAGAATCAAATCAGGAAAATAACATTGGTAATTCAGAAGACTCAAAACTTTACCTCATCATCACGATCAAGAGCCCCATGTTCCTGCAACCATGACAATACAAACATTACAATAAAGAATATTCCCAGGCAGTGAAAGGAGAAGTTAGGAACAAAAAAGGATGAAATGGAAATATATGATCAGAGAGCATATAATTCACCTCTTCAGCATCTTCATTCCCATAAATTTTGTAGCGGAAGGCCTGGCTCAAATTATTCGCCAGAGCTGCTACATCATAATCTCTATCATGAAGGTCATCATCATCACTATCCCTTGTCCTATCTTGCAATGCAGTTGGACGGCTGAAAAAGGTGAGGAGAAGAAAGGGGAAGGGAAAAAAGAGATCAATGGAGTTGGAAAGGTCAAGTACATGGCAGACAAACTTAGTCGAGATCCAGTTGAAAAGGAAAAATAGGTTTTTGACCTTCAACTTTTAACACGTGACGCATTTTTTTAAAAAAAATTAAAATAAAATAAAATAAAAGTCTGAAGAAATGCCTAGTAAATCACAACTCCTTTTCCATCTAAAATACTATCTCCAGGTAATTGTAATACCAACTGAAGTAAATCTCCAAAACTCATATCTCATATTTTCCAAATTACATTATTTTTAATAGAATGTACAACAATTCACTCCAATCACACTTTTAGAACATGCATGGCATATAGATGAAGCAAGATCATACCCACAAGCCCATCGGTATACGTTTTCAACAGCATTGCGCTCCTGCAGAACTGTAGTTTGCCACTCATTCCATTCACTATTTTCCTATAAAGAACATATGTAAATAGTTGTGTTAGAACAGATAGTAAATAGAAAAAAATTAGCCATTTGAAAGATGTAAAACAAAAATAAAAAATAAAAAAATGAATCCATAAATGTATTGAAGATATCTCTTGTATTAGCCATGTGCACTTGGGTTGTACCACTTGCACCTTTAATGCAACTTCCTTTACTTATCAAAATAAAATGCATCCAAGTAAGTTCTTCAAATTGTGACAGATATGAACAGTGAACCAAATACCTCACAGAAAGGAATCGATAAGAGGAAACAATGAAATTGTACTATGAAAAATAAAATAGAATGAAAAAGAAGCCTTTGAAGAGCAAGTAATTTTTCAGCACATAAAAGAGTGATCTGAAGGTAAGTTGAACATAGCAATCATGTCCGTCTTGAACACCAAAAATGCACCAAAATACATGACATGATTAAAAAAGAGGAAATACTCATACTGTAAAGTGAAAAGGAGGTAAAAAAAAAATCTTCTGTTGTTAGTCAAAGCACCCAGAAAATGATCTCAATAAAAATTTATACTCAGGAAATTTTAAATTTCCAGGAAAAGAATGGCACATGATGGAATTGATTTAGGAAGGGTGGATACCTATCACCCACCTGAAGACAAGCCTGAATGCGGCTTTGACCATTTCCCAACTGAATAAGCTTGTTAGACACTCGTGTAATATGTCCAAGATTTCCTGCCCGAGGTGCTCGTTTTCCAGTAGGCATTGTTGGCTACAAAGTCAGGGAAAGTCTATAATAATCAGAAGTTCTAACTGTATATAATGTGCTATTTACACAATGCAAAACCCTATACAAGTATATTTATCCATTTTAGGAGAAACTAAAAAAAGGAAACTAAAAAGAGTATCATATAGATAAACCCAACACCAAGAACTTGGAGATAAGGCTTTTTAAGCTCCATACACATCATCAATAAGAGATGAATAATAAAAGAGAACATTTTCAGAATGTGATCACAACTTAACACATTTCTAATGATCTTTAACGCCATCAGGCAAATAATTAAATAAAGAAAATAGAACTTTGTTTGTTTCCCTCAACTGAAAAATCAAATACTAACAATTTATTGGCACGAAATTAGGGAAATCTAAAAATAAGAAACCCACAAAGAAATTTGGGTAGTCATCATATCAACACAGCTTTGACAGCAACATAGCAAGGCAAGATCTAAACACCATGTTCACCACAAACGCCAGTGTAGACTTACTAGAAATCTATCAATGAAAACTCAAAGCCAACAAACAAGGCTAAAAGAATTGGTTTTCATGCCTAATATCTATCAAGTGAGTCATTTTATGTACAATTTTCAAAAAGTACAATACCATGTTTTACTTCTGATGATGATAGCCAAAATCATTTTACTAAAACATAACTCGAATGACAGAATTTCATCTTACTGTGGCAACCTATAATACAAATTTAAAACGTGTGGATATCTATGGAATTTCTATTGAGAATAGTAATTCTAGAATTGACAGTAAAATAATTATTGGATATGAAATAGCATCTCCTAGTAAGGCTACATTCCTGCCTAAGGAGGGAAAAAAAAACACTAGCAAGACAAATAGATACATATTATTTAAATGGGAGTCCATCAAACAGCATATTTGGCATGAGAAGAAATAATCCACTAGCCAAACATTTTCACAAATTTCACATCATGAAAAAAGTTAACAGACTTCACAAACTTACCAAGTTTTGGAAGCATTGCACCAATTGTCTCAGGGTTAACAGATATTGGAGGTTCATACATATGTTGGCTTCGAAAAGAATGAAACATGGGAGAAGCTGCTGCTGATCTTTTTGGGTCCAACAAAGAAATACAGACAGAAAGCGAGTGAACAAGGCAAGATTTTGAAGGTGAATCTTCCAATGCATGACTGAATATCCTTGTGACAAAGCTGATATTGACAAAGAGCTTAAAATTATTTACAAAATATGCACAAATAAGTAATAATGTATTTTTATGCAAGTGTGTAGCTGACTAAAACGCTATCTGTAGACAAACCTGGGGCTAGAAAGTTTAGTGGCTAGGGCTGATGAGGAATTTCGAGTTATAGCACATAGTGTTTCAGCCACATTTGCATGAACCTCTGGAGGACTCTGATCCAGGTAAAATCAGCTATTAGAAAATTCATTACAGAAAACGCTAGACCAGATTATAACTGCATATAACAAATTAATAATAAACTTGTATACTCATTTCACTGTTTTCTTCTCTTTTTTTTTTTTTTTTCCCTCACAAACTACACTTTCGGTCCCTAATATATAAGTTCCAATTTGATACTTTGATTTCATTGTTTACCATGTCATCAATTTTTGTAACAGTATCAACACCAATCCATTGGAAGGATAACATTTCTCAAAATAAAGACTAAAATCAAGGGATAAAACTAGTTGTACCATATTTCAGCCTAAAATTATTATGCATAAAGCTATAATAATTTTATTCATATAATGCTAAAAATGCTAAAAATGACCATAAAGCTATTCCAGCTTCAAAGGGACAAGCAAAATACATGAACATTTAAGTTGGAGGGCTCCAATGGATTTACTGGTCAAAAAGTAGGGTTCTTTTCTTAAGGAAATTAATAATCAGAGATGCAAACATATAACATATATTGGAAATACTGTAACTTGAGACACATAAATGCCTATGGCTCCCACATAATGTAAGTGCATACTCAACCAATATATACATCCTCCTCTACTATACAATGAGTGAACAAAGGCCTCCCTGGTCCCAAACTTGGTGCATTATTACACTTACTGATGGACTCAGTTTATCCACGATCATTTCTAGCAGATTGCTCTCAGCCAACCATTGCATTACTTCTAGATAATTGGGATACACGTGGTCATCGGCACCTACAAGTCGAACCAAAACCTGCACAACAAGCTCACCTAAGATCAAAATACAACCTAAAATATAAAATGCAATTTTTTCTTACAAAAAGAGATATCAATACTTAAGTTGAAAATTGCAGATACTTACCTCCATGATAGATGTAATTCCTATCAAATCAACGAGATGGCGAAAAACATCCTGATGTGCCTGTAAAGATAACAGATATGAGTGAGATATAGTTTACAAGGAAATAATAATAGCTAACGACAAACATATTTTATAGATTATAGATAATATAGACCACCACAAAGCCTGTTTCTGACAGGCAATAGGAAATAGTATTCAAGGATATTTGTCCTCAATGTATCAGAACAAGCAGACAGATCTTCTAGGCAATGCACAATCCAACAATCCAGGGAAAGCTTTTACAATCAACATTCATAATACTAAATGAATATATAAATTTCAAAGTGCATTAAGAATAGCAGATTAAATAAACATTGCCTTAACCACAGAAACATTATGGGTACATTTGGTAAAACCTTCAGATGGTGCTTTTTGCTTTTGGTTGTGATGTGACGTAAAGGTTAAAGTAGTTTGTGATTGTTGTATTTTGAGTTGTTTGAATGCTTGCAAAAAGTTGTCCTAGAAAGTATTGCCAAGCAATCCCTATGTAGCTGAGCATCATTTTAATGTTAGGAAGTCCAGAAAAATATTAGCCCAAACTAACTAAGCAACCTAACAAAGACCATAAAGAAGAAGGGATAAAGGCTCAAACTAAAGCATTTAAATACTGAGATTCTTGCCTACTTTCACACCTGTCAATAGCCATTTACCACAATAAAATGAACTTTGTAAAGCCAGTGGAGTGTTCTGAAGAAATAGCATTTTGAACAGACAGGCAAAGCGCTAGTACTTGACTACACATAGCCAATATAAGATCAACAACTTTTTGCGCCAGTGCAGCCTTGGTTGGCAGGCCTCTTTTATAATTTTCAGGATTTAAAAAAAGCAAAAATCCAGCATCGCATAATGCTTCTGACCAAGAGTGAATGGGATATGCGAGTACTTCAGAATACTCTCTACCAAAGAGCACCATGGGCAAGCAGTGCATATAAAGGAGAGCCTAATTAACATAACACATATAGGAAACAGATTTGAGGAGAGCATAGATAGATAATATCCAGGACTTTTTAACTGCAAAGCGAAAAAGTAGTAGAATTTGATCGAATTAAAGATGCACTCAGCAGACACAGGAAAGCAATAAGTACGAGTTTTAAGTTTAGCCAAAACAATAGGCTTATAATGTCACTCTAGTCAGGATGTCATCATTATGTATCCAAGGATCTATTAACACTAGAACGGAACAAACTTTGGTATCAAAAGTCAAGATTGCACAAAAAGATCCACATACTAGCAAAGAACGCTAACCCTTCGCTGTTCATTCTATAAAATCACTAGGAGTGAAATAACAAACAAAGTCATTTGTGGCATAATCTTGGGTATGTTTGGAAACGGAATGGGATTTGGAAGTGGAACGGTACTGTAGAAGATTTGATTGATATGAGAGAAAAAAAAAAGTTAGAATGTTTTATATAAAAGAGTAAAAAATTTTGTTTTGTAGTATTTTTTTATTTGAATAGTGATAAAAAGTGATTGATTTAATGTAAAAAGTAAGAATGTTAGGGTTGATTTTAAGAAGAAATTTTTTGGAATGGGGTGGGTCCAGCCACCTTTTGGGTCCATTCCCTTCACAAACATAGCCCTTATGTACATGAACATCAATTCCCAAGTTGTTCTGAGAGTGCAGTTGAGACACACCTAAAGCATACATTAAAATCGCACCTAGTTGATGCTGGCCATGAGCAAGAGCCAATGATTTCAATCTAGTGCACATTGCTTCTAAAACATTGCAACAGCCCACCATAAAAAGAAAAATTAAACAATATATACAATGCAAAGTTAAACAAGTTGCTTACTTGAACATAATTCATAAGTTGGACCGTCTTCCGTATCATGAGGCATACAACAACCTAAATGATGAGAGAAAAAAAAATAACATCAAGAAGCGGTGCCACCGAAGCAGAAGTAGGAAAAACATTGCCCAATAAATAACAAAGAAACCAAGTTTCTTGTATCATCACTGGAGACCTTGCTAAAATACCCAGCCAGCAGAGCACCATGAGGACGACTTGGTTCCAAAAAGGAGAAGAGGAAGTTCATTAGCTGCAAGCACAGGGAAAGTAGAAGAAATCAAAACAATAGCATATCAACTTCCATCCTTATACATGACATGCAAGCATGAATAACCATAACCATGTACCTCCTCTTCCTCCACCAATGTCTTCAAAATAACATCAATTTCACATGTGAAAATCTCACAGGCAATGAATGGAAACCTAAATCATGAAACAAATTTCACAAGAACAATCAGAAGCAAGAAAGAAAATTTCATAACAGTTGGAGCTTTGAAATATGAAAATTCGTGAATATCAATTTTGTATCAAGTCAGAATACAATACTTGAATGCTCGTTTGCTTTCAGCTTCCTCTGGGGGTTCTTCAATGATATAGCGCAATAACTGCTCCACTTGAGTTCTATCCCGTAGACTGAAAACATAAATTTCAAATAAGTAGTTTCCAGGATCAACTTTTATCATCCAACAAACATACTACAACTCATATCAATTACATTTACTACCAAGCAACCCAAATGCGTAGGTATTGGTGGCAGAATTAGGTAATGGATGATAAAGTTTATAAAAACAGATTACAAGTAGAATGGAAGGAACAGTACAAGTTAATGAGACGACTATTTAATGCTTTGCATTCTTGAATTATTTCTTCTTCATCCAAAAGCTCTTCCAAAGAGAAATTCTCCTTGTCTAATACTGACTCCACCTGCATAATAGAAAAAGACACAACAATCTCAAATAGATTGGAGATAACGAGATTGGGATAAAAGAAAACGAGTACGCTGCAGGACCAACCCCAGCATTAATAGGTCACTGAAATTTAAACTTTTGATAACTGACACCCCCCTTAACAGGCACGCATCTTTGTAAGCACACTCTAGAACAATCACCGACACCTTAAAAGCAACTATATTAAATTCCTTGAAATGTTCCAATTTTCAAGCCCATAAAGAAAATAAATAAATAAATAAAAATAAAAATTGCTAGCCATCAATAGGTCACTAAAACTGAAGCTTTTGATAACTAGACACCCCTTAACAGTCACATTTTTATAAGCACACTCTAGAACAATGACAGACACCTTGAAGCAACTATAGTAAATTCTTCGCAGTGTTCCTATTTCAGGCCCAGAAAACTATATATATATATATTTGCTAGCCATTGTTTTCCATATCCCCAACAGCCAAAAGAAGGCCAAATAGCATTTGTAAAGCAAATGAGTTGGATTCTGCCACTATAACTAAATTCAAATTAATTAAAGACCAGAAGAAGCAAATTAAAACCGCAGAGAGTGAATCCACTTAAACCTATTCATTTTGGGAAACCACTAGCAAACATTCATAACATAAACAAAACGTTGCGGCAAAAACGTACACATATATAGCAAGCCATTACAAAATTCAGCAAACCAAAAACTAGGCAGGCCAATTAGTCGAAAGCAAATTCGAATGAAACATATTAGCAAGTTGAAATTACAAACAAATGGCCGACAAATTACTAACACCAAAACGAAAATCTCACACCATTTCCAAGAAAAAAAGAAGGAATCTGCTGCACAAAATATGAAATAAGCAAATCGAAACACGGTATTCTATTTCATCGAATTACAAAGTCATGTGAATTAGCACATTTCTAGGACTCTAAAAATTGGGTTTAAAATCACTTACCGGTGAGGAGGCAGAAAGAGCTGTGAGCTTCCAAAACATATCGAAGAGATAGAGAGCGCGAGAGATAGAGAGAGAGCGAGATTCAGCAGAGCCCGAAGCAAGAGCTGCGCAGATCTGTAAACCCTAGAAACGCGAGGAATCTAGGTGAGAAAAAGACGCGGAGAGCTCTAGATTCGAGGGAGCAGAGAGAGAGAGAGAGAGAGAGGGGTGCTTTGAGCTGGAAACCCTATTTTTTGCAAGAGAGGGAGATCCAAAAGAAGCCCAGTACCGTGAAGATCGAGAGAGAGAGAGAGAGAGAGGGGCAGGCCGATAAAAATCGCAGGCTGTATGTAAGTTAACAGAGCAAATAGCTGATTGAGGGGGTCACAAAAGTACAGAATGTGGTACTCCGAAATTCCCATAAACCCATTTCATCATGTCTATGTGAACTCATATGCATGATATGTATGTATGTATGTATGTGATATGTCTCATACATGGTTGTGCAGTTTGCAAGGGTAGTAGGTGACTTTAGACTTTAGTCTTTAGTTGGTTGGAGTCACGGCTTAGCTACCCTTTTCCAAGAGAAAAAATGCACTAGAATATTCAAAAGTTTGTTAATTATATTTCAGAGAGAAAACAATAAATAAAATAAGTGTAAGAATAATCTTAAAAATTACTTTATTCTATAATTATTTCACAGTTAGAATCTCAACTAATCCATTTAATCAGTCTATTAAAAAATAATTGTAAAATAAAAACGTACTTTTAATTAATTAATTACTATTACATTAGTATTATAATATAATTATCATATATTATTTGGCACATACATACGTAATAGTTTTGAAAAAATCAATAACTGAAGATACTTTTTTCCATGCAATCGATGATGACCAAATCCTCCTACATGTGTAAAACCAACCTACCAAGTCACGAGATTCCAAGCCCTGCAGCAAATCAGAATATTTCAACATGTACTGGGGGACGTCTCTTATTTAAAATAATAATAAAAATCCTGGTTTTATTCCATTTCTGTCGAATAAATCTCGTTTTAGCTTGACGGTTCTATAAGTTGATTGACATGAAACATATTCAAAACCTCTCTAGAAATCCATGAGTTGATAAGTACGGCTATAATTCAATTCAAATGTCGTTAATGACGCAATGGCGACCGTGCGACCATCTACGGCCATAATCCCGTTCCCATGAGCTACGGGTCCCGTCCACGTGAGACCCCTGGTCCTCTGGAGAAATACGACTCTTGCGAAAGGAACCAACAAAAAAAAAAAAAATTTGTTCATAGCTATAGATTTTTATTAATTTATTCTCAAAAGTTAGAGTAGTCCTGATTTTAATATTTTTTAATGTTAAAATATTATTAAAAAAATAAATAGTAATTACATAATATTTTAATATTAAAATCAGGCTGGTGTGAGTACTGTTAACTCACGGCAGCCTGATCTCTATCACTACTCCAAAAGTTTATCATCGTTTGATTCGCAGAATGAAACCTTACAGGCCTGTTTAAAATTATATTTGTAAACTTTAAAAGTGTGTTTAACATCTTAAAAGCTCATTTTGAAAATATATATATTAAAAAAAAAGATCTGCTTGGTAAAAAAAATTTAAAGCACTTTTGAAAGTAAAAATGTAAAAAACACACTTTTGACAAAATATTAAAAATGAAGTTTTTACTCAAAAATATTTTTTTTACTTAAAAGCTATATTTTTCAAACAAAATCTCAAACATACCCTAAATATAATGATTATTTATCTAAAATAGCCATTTTATTTAGGGTCTATTTGATATTACATTTGAATGGTATAAAAGTGCGTTTAACACTTAAAAAGTACGGATATTAAATCTAATCGGTAATAACTGGCCAACCGGTTTTAAAACCAATTAAAAAAATCGGAAACCAAATACCCTAATTACTGATTTTTGTATTTTCACACACTCGAATATATAACCGGTAACCGGTATATATATAGTGATTTTAATGCTTTTTTTAGGTTTTTTTCTTTTTTAAACAACCAAACAATGTGCCTGTGAAATATTCATTTTAAAAAGTAAAACGTGAGTTTACAATTTTATAATGGAAAATGTTAGGGTTCTCCCCATAGGTTATCCTGACATTCTTCCAGTCTTACGTAAAACATGATTTAAGAAAAAATAAAATTGTAGTGGCCTCTACCACCGGTTTTTTTAGGCATTAGCACCAAATTTGAGGCTTAGCATCAAATCTGTGAGACATTAGCACCAAAATTGAGGCATTAGCATCAAATTTAGGACGATCAAATCTATTTTGGGTGATATCATCCCTAAAGGGCTAACCTTCCACCCATAGATTTTAGTTTTGAATCAAAAAACAAGTTTTAAAGCATTATAACCTAACTATTAACTCATCAAAATTAATTTGTTAGAAAAAAACGGTATTACAATTTTATTTTTTCTTAAATCATATTTTATGTAAAACTAGGAGAATACTATGAGAAGAACCCCTAACAAACCCCTTTTATAATCTTCTTCATCTTCTTCTTTTTAACTCTAAGATTTACACTTTTGATTTTATCATATGTGAGAATTGTGAATCTGTCATTTATCTCTTCTTCTTCTATTAATTTTCAAAGTTCAAATAAAGTTTACAGTTTAATATGTTTATGACTATTTTCATTGTAAGATATTATTTTTTTGGGTTACTGGTTTGTATACATTCTTTTTTTGGGGGGGGTGATTAAAATGTATTATGAAAGCAATTAACAATCATAACTAAGTCTAGCGTATTGCTCTAAAAAACCATTAATTACATTGTTTAAATAAAAAAGCCTAAATTAAGCCAAAAAAAATAGGCACAATATCCAAAAAATGTCCAAAATGCACAATTTTTTGAAAACCCGGCTACCAGTTTGGATAATCGAGTAACAATTGATAATTGGCCAATTACAAATTCCGATTTTTAAAATTTAATAATCGGGTACCTTGGTTATGATTATCAATTTTAGCCAATAACCGATAATCGAGACCAAATTGACACCCCTATCCAAAAAGTTTGTTTGAAGAAAAAAGCACTTATTTAGTAAAAAAATATATTTTAAAGGTTTAAAAACCTAAAATGATCAAAACGTACTTTTAACAAAAATTTAAAAATAAAACTTTTGACAAAAATATTTTTTAATCTAAAAACTCTATTTTTCAAATGCAATCTTAAAAATATTCTTAATAGCAAATAATACTTTTAAAAAAAATTTCTTTAAAAAAAACTTCTTAACATTTTAAAATAATACTTTAATAGGAGTGTTTTAACTTTTAATTTTGAGTTGGTTTTATTAATGAATTTATTTGAGTTGTTTGTTAAAGAAATAAAAAGTTTTTGTTAAAGTTCTTAGGACACGTAGCACACGGTGCGCCCTATAAACGTATTAACATGGATGACGTCTTATCAATCCTCATGTTGCGCATGGACATGATGGTCCGCATGGTCCAGCATGCGAAGTCAGCCATAGCCGCATTCAGGGAATCAGGATCGTGCGGGGAAGACCAATTTTTCCGGTTTCCGAAAGTACCCATGCGAATTTCTAAAAATGCCGTACCCGTACAAAAAGTGATCGGACCCGTTTGGTGTCACGTGCGCCACTCTCAACCTCCCTTTTGAATTAGAGGAGGGGGAGGAACAGTGCGCACTACGCACCATCCCAACTTTTGGAGCGACTTTCTCATTATATAGGGGCGAAAAAGGTCAAAATTGAAACACAACCAAAAAAAAAAAAAAAAAAAAGGGTAAAGTTAGCAATAATTCGTAGTCATTATATAGGGTTTCAAATTTATCTTTTGTGTCCCCCGAGGGAGAGCGAGTAATTGGGATTTTCTACTCCTATCAAAGTCATTCCCTTTGTGATAAAAAAGTGGGCAAACAAGGGACCTCACTCCCTTAAATATTATTTGCCACTAACTCACTAAGTAATCTCTCTAGTCATGAGTTCGCCGACATGGGATTAGTGGTAATTAATGTTTTGTTTTCAAGCAACCCACGCTAGAATTAGGATCCTCGGATATTTTTCAATTCATATGAATTAGAGAATATTTTATTACTTTATGAATCTTCTTAACTTTAAATGAAATAGAGAATATTCAGTTAGTTATATTATAGAAGTAATTTATATTCCCTCAAAAAGTAAAAAGACAAAAATACTCATCACATATAATTAACTGAATATTAGTTTCTCAAGGCATATATAACTTTAGGTAAATGGAAATTGAGATTTTTTTACCAGCCACTAGTTGGAATACAAGTCCTTGATTATTATTATTTTGTTTAAGATTGATTTAATATGTAGATTATTCTATAAGTGCTTTTTTTTGAGACAATCAAGTTAACTAAGACTAGTATTAGGTAATTGAGTTTTTTTTCCTCAAAAAAAGGTAATTGAGTTTTTTGCCTTTTTCTATAACAAAAATTGATTGATGTGGAAAAAAAGCACTAACAATGTTTGGCATGTAAAATAAACTAATTTTGTTTTGAAATGATTATTTTATTTGAAAAAAAGTAACTGATGTTATATAAAAAATAATAATGTTGGGAGTTGAAAAAATTGATGATTAGTATTAGGCCATTTTTTGGCCTCTGCCAAACATAGCCAAGAAGAATATTAACTACGTTGCCAAATTGCACATGAAAATATGTTAATAGTACAAGTCCTACCACACCTGCAACTAACGTAGTTCAAAATATGTATGTTTTTATTGATTGATCTTTTGGAAGGATTTCTCTCCTTAGGTGAAAATTCAATGGAGGACTAAGAGAATTTTGAGAGACTAACGTAAGAATGAAATTGTAACAGAAATATGTTTTCATTGGACTTTATTTATAAAGTTCCAATCACAACTCTTGACCAAGAGTTGCATCTTATCAGATAACCCACGTCTAGAAGTTATTACCTTCTTATAAGAATAATTTATAGTGTGATCACCATGTGCATCATCATCTCCCACATGGTCATACTATTATATTTGGTACATGATTACTTTGGTACCACAAAACATGTCAACTCCTTATCTACAAGTGCTTGCAGGTAGTCATCAGATCATAACATTTTTTATGTGTGCACACTTATGTTATTTCATCTAACCGCACATTTTTACCATATGTGTCTAATTGACAACATATTAGTGGTGACTTTACTTGATATGTAATTTAAGCAGATAACAACAATTATCAATAGTTGGGAATACAGTCCACACCCATTCTATAATTGATGGTTTTTACATATAGCCATATTAAACCTGTATTGAATCTTTCCTTCAATTACTTTCCTCCAAGGTTATCCCTATTTGAGATTTATATTGACATAACTTTCTGATGTTTATTACACTATCAGAATATAGACATTGCACCAAACTTAACATAATGTCTTTTGGTGGACTTTACATTTATGTTAGTTTATGTCTATTGCTTATAAGTGTCATTTACCCAAAACTATTTATTTAGTTTAATGAGGCAAAAGCGCATATTATCATTCATTTAGGCGTCCCCAAATCCTATTGATTATGCTGTGAATCATGTAGCTATTTCTTAAGGCTCTGTTTACAGAGAGAACGAGACTGGGAATCACACTATAGCTACAATGCGATTCTATACTATAGCTACAGTGTACCATGAAGACTATGATTTTCAAAATGTTTTTTTTTTCCACCTGTAGACCTGCTACTTCCCCATCACATTTTCCAAAAGTCTATTAAACCAGCCTCCCCCATCACCTCATATATGAACGACAAAACCAAAAAAAAAAGAAAAGTGGCCTCAAGTGTCACTCGGTTGCAAACTTCGGTCTACAAAATATTTCTTTCTCTCATTATATATGTTAAATGCACTGTTTTAATGAAACTGATTTGTCCTTTATTTTATTTTATTCTTTTTTTTTTCAAATTTATTCAGCCTTTCACTTATTATAACTTATAACAATTAAATTTTTTTTTAAAAAAATTATAACAATTTAAACTTTTCAAAAAAAATCCATTTTAACAATTAAAGTTTTATTTTAATGTTTAGTTATAATATATGTTAAATGTACTGTGTTAAGGGAATTGATTTATCCATTTTAACAATTAAAGTTTTATTATTTTAATTTTTAAAAAAAACTTATGACATTTATAAGTTAAAAGTTATTAATGTTTGACCTAGTCAAATTTATGAAGAAAGTTTTAGGTATATAATTAAAATTTTACATTGATTATCTTTTAGGTATGTAATTAAGATTTAGAGAAAGAAAGGGCTTGGTTTGTTTTATAGAATAAAGTTTGCAACTGAGTGACACTTGAGGCCACTTTTCTTCTCTCATCTTATTTTATTTTTTTTGTCATTCATATATGAGGTGATGGGTAGGCTGGCTTAATAGACTTTTGGAAAATGTGATGGGGAGCAGCAGGTCTGCAGGAGGAAAAAAAAAATTTGAAAATCGTAGTCATCGTGGTACATTGTAGCTACAGTGCAGTTCCTAGTCCCGTTCTCTCCGCAAACAAAGCCTAAGTGTTTCTTAATCCCCTTTTTGCTACATGCATTCTAAATTTATCTAGAAATAATCTCTTGGTCATGGGATAAGCTACCATCTCTATTGAGGGAATAAGTTTAACTTTTGTTTCACCTTACTCCACTATATCTCGAATATAGTGATAACTTATATCAATGTCTTTGCCTTTGGAACTTTAGAGAGATGACAAACTTATTATCACAAAATGCATTGACAGGCCAATTTGGCATTCCAAAGTTTATACTTTTAATGAAACGCTTAATCCAAATAGCATTGCAAACTACTATGTTTCATGATATTACTTAGCTTCCATTATGGATTTTACAACACAATTTTGTTTCTTACTCAACCAAGATATAGTTGTTCCCTCGAATAAGAATACATAGCCAGTGGTTGATTTTATGTCATCTACATGTCCTGCAAAATCTGCACCAGTGTATCATGCAATGTTTAGATCTCTTAATCCAAAATACAAACCCATGTTTTTAGTGCCTTGCAGATATTTGAATATTCTTTTTACCGCTTACTAATGTTCCTTTCCTAGATTGGATTGATATCTACATACTAATCCCACAATGTGACAAATATTTGGTCTTGTGCTTATCATGGCATACATAAGGCTGCCCACAACTTAGGCATAGGGGACGGTTTCAATTTCAAGAATTTTTGTCTCATTTTGATGACACATTATTTTGCTCAAACTTTGACCCTTTGAAGCGGGTGTGCTTATGGGTTTACTTTTGCTCAAATGTAGATAAAGTTATATTCGTAGATAAACTTATCTTACAGATTAGTAATAAGTACAAATATATTCTTATCTTTTAGATAAATGTAAAGTTCAAATATGTAATTTAGTTAGATTGATTACTATAAAGAGACGTAGTGAATTAGTTGAGTAAGGCAAAACAATCATTTTATATTCTATCATAGCCCCAAACAGTCTTGAAGAAATCAGAGGGACTTCTAGATTTCTCACTGGAAATTTCCCCTCTTTCCTTCTAAGACTATCAAGCAACCTCTCCTTCCCACTCCCCTGAAATGCCAGCAAAGAAGCAAGTGTTTTTTTAAGAATTAACGAACAAACTAGAGAGAGCTGGAAATTCCATTGGAACCCGATTAACTTTCTCCATAGAGGGGAAGAGAGAAGCCTCAGAAAAGATGAGAACATCATCTGCAAATCAGAGATGAGAAAGCTTTGAAGAAATCAGACCCCAAGGCAGCTTCCTCCATAAGCTTTGAGAAAATCTCCATAGCAACGACAAAGAGAAATGGCGAAATTGGACCACACTGATGCAACCCTTCCTCCCTCAAAATACCCTACTAAAAAGATCCATTAAGAGCAATGAAAAATTTAGGAGTAGAAATGCATTCCCATGTCTAGCCGGAGAACTTCTCAGAGAACCCCAAACTGTAAAGACAATGCATAAGATAAACTCAATCCACAGAATCAAAAGCCTCAAGAGATCACCCTTGATTTTCACCACCTCCTGCTCCAAAAGCATATTCTCAACAATACTCTGATGAGGGATGAAAGCAAAATTGATTAAGGCTAATCAACCCCTCTTGGCAATGAAGCATCCTATTGGCCAACCAACATCTTTGTTAAACATTTGTATAAAATATTGCAGCAAGCAATGAGACCAAAAAGCCTTCCAATAGAGAAAGAAGCCTACCACAGACAAGCCATCAAAAGGATCTGCACTTCAAAAGAATCCCTTTCCATATCCCTGGCTTGAACTTTAGAAAACCGAGTAGTCAGCAAGACACTCACTAGCTTTTTCAGGTGAAGAGACAACATCTTTTTGAGCAAGATCCAACCAATCCTTAGCTATTAAATCCCTCTCCCTAATACCTCCAAAACACTTAAAGATTCTTAGCCTTTAGAACTCTCTTGACATATTTCAATTTAACATCATCTTCCACCCAATTCAAAAAATCCTCATGGTAAGAAACCCATGATTGCCTTCTTCCCCTCCTCCCCCAGAACAACCTTCCCCATATCTCTAAGAGCACAACTCAACCTCTAATCAGTAGATACTAGAGAGTCAACATCAACCTCCACTAGACTTTTTTCCCCTTAACTTTTTTCCTTGTTTATGTGGGCATGCAACGTTACCTTAATATATTTTCATTTCAAAACTTCAAACGTTAACCTCAAAACACGAAAACAACCACATAGAATCTCCCAAAACATCAATTCATTTAATCAAAATCTTACCAATAACAACTCAACAACTCTACTACTAAATGGAAAAATCGGATAAACACTTGCCTCTTAAGAGTTTTCTTCAAGTTCTCCTCAAGCTTCTCTCAACTTTTCTTAACTCCCTCTCAGTCGTTTTAAACTATTTTAAAAAACAAAATTCAATCTTGTTCAAACAAGCACACAATGCTCAATGCTTGCCTTTGCCAAGTTAATTAAGATCCTCTCTAGTTCATATACATTAAATAAGATCTAATTAGTTATGTTTTAAAGATATTTTTATTTGCCTCATGAAACCTACGAGGCTGGTAGTATTACACTTGATATGAAATGGCTCAATCGAGGTCTGTAAAGGAAAAAAGTTATTTACGTCTAATATTATTATATTCCAAACTTTTAATATGAGACCCATACCTTGCATTGGAGTTAAGAGTGATAATTTGTATTAACGTGTCAAGTTCAAATCATATTAATACATAAATATAAAATTATATAAATCAACTATAATACAAATCCATTTAATTAAACCAATCAAACCCTTTAACCATAACTTTTAAATTTTATATTAAGTCATATCAAATTCTCACATCCCGTCAAAAACCCGTTATCCATTATGTCACTTGTCAAGTTTATAACGTGTAGAAACATTAATTTAAAATCATATAAATTAATCATAGTCCCAATTAATTAACCCTAACAATTTAATTTCGTAACTCGTGCCAAAAATTAAAGCCGTTCAGACGAAATATGGGAAGCAGAGCAGATCTCATCTCGGAGCACCCACACTGCCACAATTAAATCCCCTCAGCAGAGAGAATACGCAGCAGCAAACCCATCAGTCCCCCACGCCACCAGGCTCCAACAGAGCTGGCGTATGCCTACTGCATAAACAGTACACCCCACAAACGTCAATTCTTCTAATTCAAATCCCTTTCAGAAACGTTGCTGCTGGAGACCTGGAGACCTTACACGTGCAGGCCTACCATGGCCGAAACGACAGTAGCTGCGCCATCTTCCACAGGCCTCAACCTCTCTCTGATACAAAAACACAAGGACCCACACATCACATGCAGACAAATAGCTGTAAATTCTGATTCTTTTTTAAGGAAAATACATATTATTTACACGTGGAGGACAGTGGACAGAGATATCAGCATGGAATCTGTCAAGTAAAACGTTCCAGCAGTGTTTTTTCGTAACTCCTCATTTGTCAGACATCTCTCATCTCTTGTCGCTCCCATTTCAGTTTTTAGTTTTCAGTTTCAAGTTCCAATACCAATCTTTTAACGGACAAACTCCACTACCAATAGAGATAACTACAAAAATAAAGAGGGTATTAAATAAAAATTGAATTAAATTAATATTAATGCACACCTGAGGCAGGGACTTAGATAGTAGTACAAAACTTCCATTTTCTTTTCCTTTCCTTTTTTTTTTTTCTTTTTTTCTTTCTTCCGGATTTCATATTCAAATGGGAAAAAAGAGGGTCACGAAATATATGATGAGCTTAATTAAAAGTCTTCACACGAAAGACCAGTTTACGAAAGAAAAGGCAAGGCAATGGAGAGTGCTCTCGTCCGCAGCAAGGACTTTCCATGCAATTGCTTGTTCGTATGAAACATGGCGCCCCATTGTTGACATGCAGATTCCACCCGGCAAGTAAGTGAATCCCTGATATCATCCCATTCAAGATTATTAATACAAATAGATTTTTCTATTAATATGTTATAGAATTCAGAAAGATTTGGAACAGATTCTGTCTAAAATAACAAATTCTCATTCACAAGTTACCTGTTGCATTAGCTTGGCAAAGTCGGCGCACAACGCCTTGCGACCAGACTCGTCGAAGATTTTGTCGAGCGTGATGTCCTGGAGCGCGACTAGGGTTGTTTCCAACATGTCGAGCCCTGCCTGGTTTGCGAAGACGAAAACTGGCAGTGACTGCAATGCCAATTAAAACTCAAGATTTAATAAAACGTTTCTGTATTTTATTTAGATCAAGTACTAACAAAAATGTGCTGTGTCTACTAGAATGAACTGAACCTTTAGTGAACAGCACAAAATGGCATCCTGGTGACTCCATAAATGTTTCAAGACCGAATCACCACCCAGAGAATCAGATCTCAGCAGTTCTGCCCCTAAATGGTAACTGAAGAAAAGAATAAAAGAGAAATAAGTCCTATCTACTTTAAGAAATATAAGAATATAATTAACAAGCTTGTACAGACAAACAATATTTGAATGGCATATGTTAAAGCATATTAACAGCTTAGTAGAAGATTTTTAGCTTTTTGCACGCAAGAGGATTCAAATATGCAATCGCAACTTTATAGCATTCAATGGATTCCACAGTGCCACCAAACGTGGTGCCATATGTCCCAATTGCAGCAGAACTTACCTATAGCTCTGGCAGATCCAGTGAGCAAGCGTAAGAGCCTCTGGAGAGCCAGGAGAAAGCTTTGGACCCACAGCTGGGCTCAATCCTGCTGGTGATATCGCCATAGCAACCCTCTGGACAGAGGAAATAACACTTCGGACATACTGGCGTGCCATGGTAGCAACATTGTCCTGTAGGCTGCTATCGAATGGAAACTGGAAAGCAATAGTCAACACTGATCGATAGTTATGACTCGAAGGCGCATCTCCCGCAGCATTGTTTGTAGCTGGCCCCACTTCAAGGCTGGATGTCAGATCTAGGGTGCGATGTGTTGTCAAGGAATCCTTTGCATCACACTGTATAATGATATCAGTTATTATAATGGGGAAAAGTACTACATAAACATGGATTTCAGTAATGCTCAAGGCTAACATTTTGAATTTGATGCACATATGAACGCTGCTCAAATAAACTATCTCATGCTCCACAGAAATGCATGGGGATTTAAACAGCAAAACTCTTGTAATAATTCCATGATGTAAATGATTAAAGTATCAGTCCTAACAGAAGGAGATTCTTTAATTTCTTCAAGTCAAAGAGAAATTGGACATGTATTCTTATCCATAGCCAAAAATTTGACTAGAGTTTTACAATTATTTTTAATTGATAGACCATTAAAAATGAAAACAAACTACAGGATTTTTCAGGTGGAGCACAAGAAACTCAACTGTTTTTGAATCCAACGGAATGATACGGAAACCAGAGGGCAGCAATGGAGCATCATCTGGAAACATTTCATCAATTGGAGCAAATACAAGTTCAGAACAGGCTCCCACAGCATTCTCATCAATTCCACTACATATCTGCCAAAGAAATTAGGGCACTTAAGTACGTTCACAAGCATCAAGCAGATAAGAATCCTTCTAACTAGGACAACCAGAAAACAGGATAAAACATTTTGACAATCTTCTCAAGTTACCTAACATTCAGTACAAAAATATAAGGGAAAATCATTCACCAGAATTTTAGAAATATATGTTCCACGGGAGGCAGACTAACATCCAACACGCAGACACAAAACCCACATACAGAAGTCTAAGTTCAACCACTACAGGAAAGAGGTCAACTTAAAAAGACCTTTTAACTAAATACATATAGAAGACAGTTCCATTTCAACTAAATGCATATAGAAGACGGTTCCAATTGAGAAATGGTAAAGCTTAAAAAAACAAGCAAAAGGTTCCAGAAAAGCACCTGCAATAGATGAATGTCCCTCGATGCAAAAGCATCTTCTTGAGGAAGAGAATGGCCTTCAAGTCGAATAACCTCAAGAACCTGGAAGGCAAAACCAAGAGTTAGCAAGGAGCAGTATCTTTAACATATGTTTTAATAATCAGACTACAGAATTGGATTTTGTCAAGGAAGATAAACATATTCTCTGCTTGCCCTAAGTGGGGAAAATAAATATCCCCCCAATTATTAGTCCAAATGCCTTTGCAAGAAAAAGAGGGCGCAGAGACAGCAGCTACCATTAGAAAACATACCTCTTCATGTTCTATTGTGTGGCCAAGAGGCATGATAATTTGGCTCCCAGTAAACCTTGTAGGTCTCATCCCTGGATAAGCATACGAGCCTGCTTTTAGTGATGCAGCAGAATAGGCATCAACATTGAAATCAGCCCACTCTGAGCGGTGCTCCCTCAAGAAGCGAACCAGCACGGCAGGAGGGACATTCTGGCAAGAAAAATGAAAAGCACAACCTGGTTAAATAAATGCAGAAGTGCTACATGAAACCGGCATCCTCCAAGAATTCAAGATTAACATTGATTTCCAGATTCATGATGGGCATTTTGCCAAATTTTTAACTTAAGTTAACAGAGCATCAACTGAGTAAAAGATTGGCTTTCACCACCAAAAATATCCAAAGATATAAAAGGTTCAGTCAAAGTATCAAAGAAAATAGGCTTCATTCAAATTCAAAGATCAGAGTTCAAGATCAAACAAATATAGGCAGGTTCTGATTCCAACCAATGAAGTCAAGTTCTAAAAATTTGAGATAATCATACATATTTCTTTGTTCGGCGGCTTGCTAGAGATTTGACAACATTTAGTCAACAACAATTACATGCTACAACATATATACACACCAATCTAAAAGTTTGATACCCATGGGTGGCAGTTTCCATACTTACTTGGAGTAGCATGGAAGCCTTTGCACAGAGAACTCCTCCAACAAATGCAAGGGAATTAGCAGGATTAGAAGTGGTGCTCAAGTTTTTGGTTGAATTAAGAGCAATAATAACATCTTCAGCACCGTCACAGTTCATTAATGACCAGCCATCGTCATTGAATCCATTGACAGCATCATTGAAGCCTCTGCAACCCAAAAAATATATAAATAAAATAGAGAATTCAATGAACAGCCATATACACTCATATTGATGAACATGTCTTTCAAAACGATATTGCTTAAATGCCAGAGAGAAACAAAGGAAAAAGATAACTGAACAGATACCTGTTCAATCTTTGGCTAAAAGTTCGCAGAACAGCTGGCTGCCTGCCCAAACCATATACAACCTCACCACTTGTCTCCTGGGCTATTTGCCTGATATAGCGCAGAGCCTTCAAAGAAACCAACTAGTCAGTACCTCCTACATTTTTTTTGGTTGGGGTAATTTCCGTTGTCCTTAAAGAATTGAATCAAACTCCACAATCAGAAAAAACCAAACTTATTAGACCAACCACACTCTACTCACCGCAATAGTCATCTTCTGGGCTACCACTTTTGATGATTCATAAAGCGGTCTCAGCACTTCTGGCACACTCCATGCCTGAGATAGGATATAAGGAATTAATTTCTTTTCCATAGAGATTAGAAGATACGAACAATCCAATTGTCAAAAGTCAAACCTCAAGATTCAGGTGGTCAACAATATGGATTATTGACCCTCCACCCTCACATGGCCGAATCAGATAGCCACTAGGAAGCATTTCAGCTCTCACAAACTGAGCAGCAGCTGCTGCATTTGGGCCAGCACCAGAACCAGACAGAGATCTCTCACAAACCTTGAGATATAGGCAACCCAAAACACATAAAGAGCATATTACATCAGCACCAACCCACATTATGTCATAATGTACTTATGTACTTGATATTTTAGAAACAAAAATGCTCACCACAAGACTGCCATTGTCTAAACTTGTAGTGTATCTTAAAGTCCAAAAATCTCGTGCAGGAGCCAGTGTTGTTGGAGCATACGTCTGAAGTAATTTTGATGTTATCCTCCGAACAAGAAGTTTCATTTATAGATAAAGAGAAATATAGAGTTACAACAGCTTGTATTCACCTGAGTGTAAACAAGTTCAATTGTTCCTCCATTTCCAGCTGGAAACATGGTGAAAACCTCAAGGCTCCGACAGTCCCGGAACCATGATGGACGATCTTTTAGGATCTCTGCTATCTGTTAAGAATTTTGTGAATAAATACATCAAACACAAATAGCTCATCACCCTAATCTGTTAAAAAAAGAAAACAAAAAACAAAAAACTACCTACTAGAAATTATATGAACCATCTTGATCTTTTAACTGATACTAATAAGCTTACCTTTGTAGGTTCTAAACTCACAAGACCGCAGGCTCGAGCTGCCACTCCACTGCAACTTTGTGAAATGGCAAAGATCCCAACCGAATCCGGACCAGGCTGACAACAGAATTAAATGACTGGCTCAGTAATTCAGCTTCAGGATGGAAGAAAGATGAAGTTTCATTTTTGTACACACAAAGCTCAAAAATGAAAAGACTAAATCAAATACTTCTTGCATTAAAGAATTAATGCATTTCATTTAAGAAAATAAAAACCTTCATCCCAGGCATCTGGACCCAATCAACAGCAGTTCCTGTAGCCTTTGAGAGGAACTCTGCCAAGGTCTCCTCCGCAATGGAGAGGAGTCTGCCAACAATAATTTTAAAAAAAATTAAAAAATAAAAATAAAAATGAATCATTAACAGCATAAAAAAATAAAGTCTTATATTGCTTGAAAACGTAAAGAAAAGAGAAAGCTCATGGCTGTTTGTATTTGAGATTACCCAGCAGGGTTATTAGCATCTCTCAGAGAATGCTGAGGAGTGGTAGCCACGGAATCACAGCTTGCATCAGTAGTTGCCACTGACGCCTGCAGAGGAATCAACTAAATGTTAAGAAATTTGACCGAATGATGAAAATCAAGACCATACCACTTCAATTACTTTGCACCGTAGTAGGTACACTTAAGACCCTCAAGGCTACAAAGCTGCAAGTGCTATTAATGTCCTCCAAACATCTTAATCGTGGCATCGTACAAACATAGCACCGGTCAACAAAAAATAATACACACGCAAGCAAACAAACAAAGACAAAAAACAAGTAGAGAAATAATTGGTTTGTATAAAACTAAGGATAAAATTCTAAAAAATTAATATATATAGAATTTCAAAAGATTTGGTCCTACAATTCAGTCCGTTATTCACCAAAGATAAAGACCACAACTACCAATAAATTGAAAGATTTAACTTTTCTTGAAGACACATTCTGCAATTTGAAACCCCAAATGATCATATACCCCGAAAATGATCCACCAGAGAAACAAGCAGAGAAAGCAATTTAAAAAGCGAACAAGCACGAATGCTTACAGTTTGTAGTTGTTGCCGCATATACCCATTTTCACATACAAGCTGCGAAACCTGCTTCTGCAGGCGATCATTCTCCTCCATCAACAGCTTGTTCATCGCTGACAATTTCCTGTTCACAGTCTGGAGCCGCGAAGCCTCTTTTCTCTGCTTCTCTCGGCACCTGCATAGTCAAACACCATTCTATTTCAGCCTCCCCACTCCCAGGCTCCTTTTAGCCTAAAACACTGTAAACCCCAAAACCACCTTCCTACTATAAAACAATTAACCGCTTCAATTTTTCAAAAACCCAATTGAGATTTTTTTAAAAACAATGACCGTATGATATATTAAATTTTTTTTTAAAAGAAAGAAGCTAAAGCAAAACATGAAACTCAACCAAATGAGCAAAAGGCTCATGGTGATACCTGCGATTCTGGAACCAGACTTTGATCTGCTTGGGGTCGATGTTGGAGAGAATGGGGCACTCCCGGATCAGCTGCTGCCGGCGCAAAGAGCTGGGCTTGGGGCACTCGGCATAGACCCGCTCGAGCGCCTCGACCTGTTCGGCCGTGTACCTTACATACTTCCCAGAATCAAGGTGCCTGCCGATGCTCCCACTGCTGCTCTCTCTGTGCTGCTGAGCCACCATCGCCATTTTCTCTCAAGGCCCAATCAAGAAAAAACCTGTTTGAAGGCTGATTTTTTGGTGGGTTTTGGTTTTAGGAGCTCGAGGCTAAAGATTCTTTGGCTTAGTAAAGTCCGTCTTGGTTTGGGGTGGGAACACTTGTGCTGCTTGTTGACGAAGGTAAAAGCCAAAATGTTGAAAAGGCTATATATGTATAATACAGACACAGATGAGGTCTGTATCTATATAAAAAAACCTTCGGCTATTGGATGGTGAAGCTGTAAGAACAAACTCCAATAAACAATAACAAAAAAAACGCTTCTCAAAACTTCCCACAAATAGACCCAGAACACCTCCAACTTTTTTTTTTTTTTTAATCTCCCAAAAGGAAACTCTTTCCCCTGAAAACGAACAAAACCCACTTGTTTCTCCAAGACCCTGATGCCAATCTTGGCGTTTTTCAGCTAAATCTAAAAGAAAAATTCACAAAGACCCTCCAATGAACCTGGTAAAAGCTTTTATTTCAGCTTGATCACAGAGCGAGGCACAGGTAGAAGAAGAAGAAGATGCAGAGAGGTTGAAACCACGGAGAAAAAGAAAAGAAAGCAACGGCTCTCTCTCTCTTCGGCTAAGAGAGCCAGTGGCTGAAGCATCAGAGAGGGCTGACTCATAATATGCAAGCGAGGAGAACAGAGTGTGAAACCCTAATCATGACGACAACCTACCGTGAAAAAAAAAATGGAAGGCAGAAGACTCTGGGAGCTCTATTTCAGAGAGTGAGAAAGAGAAAGAAAGCAAAAAGACAGTGATCTGAGATGAGCTGAAACAGTGGGAATAAGAGAGAGAGAGCATTTGCACGCAAATCGACGAACATAATAGTTTCTTTATAATTCTCGGCGCATTTACGTCCTTGTCCCTAGTGTTTCTTCGAATTGACGTCTTAGACCTCGCTCGCAGGCTGATTGCCCTCGGTCAATTAACCGAATCTATATATATCGTCAGGACAAGTTTTTAATTATTATTTATTTTCGGGCAGGATAACAATAAATATTTTTTATAAATTGAACCCTTTAATTAAAATAATTCCCCACTAGTACTTTTTCAAGTGAAGTTTCTATCAACAAACAAACTCCTGCTTTTCAACTAATTGTTTCTCTTTCAAACGATAAGGGCAATTTTTTTCTCTCACCCACCGGTATGTATGGCTTTTTTGAGTCTCTTTTTCTTTTTTTTTTTTTTTCCTTCTTTTATTTACACCACAAAACAGCATTAATAACTCATCTATCAATCAAAATATATTTACCTTCTACGATCCGATTCATGCACACACTTTATATAAATGACAAATTTGCTTTGAACAAACTCTATCTGAATACATAGATATGTCTTATCCTAAAAAACAAGTTTTATTAACTAGGCTATGAGACAAACTCTTTACATTCGAAACCGTCCCTCCTTAGCTTAAAGGTCAATATAACACAACAAAACAAAAAAAACCAGCATCAATAGGCAAAATCGAATAAGTGTTTTTCTAGAAGTGAACTAATGATAATTTTAAAAAGCATAAGAAGAAAATGGTAATGACAATTAATTAGGGCATGTTTAGATGTGCGTTTGAACAGTCTAAGAGTGCGTTTAACACTTCAAAAATCCGTTTAAATATATATATATGTTTGGTAAAAAAAATTGAAAGCACTTTTAAAGATCTAAAAAATTTAAAATTTACAAAGACAATATTTTTTAACTTAAAAGCTACATTTCTCGAACATAATCACAAACATGCTCTTAGCATTACTTTAATATTATGTAATGATTCAAGAAAAAAAATTTATTTGTGCTATCACTTTTGTATAATTGGTCAAGCTAAAAGTATTTTAGAATTACTTACTAGGGTTGGCAATTCAAGTTGCCATGTCGGGTTCAGTCCGACCCGATTATGACCTAACACGATTATGCTTGACACGACACGATTAATTAAACGTGTCGAACCCCCTGATCCAAACATGACAAGGTCTATAAATGGGTAACACGACACGAACCCGTTTATAGAAACGTGTGGTGTCACGACACGTGAACCCGACACCGACATGACCCGAATGTAAATTTATTTTAGTTTTTTAACTTTTTAATAGCAAAATCTTAGCAACCAAATTAACAAATACAATGTTCTTTTCTCTAATAACACATTCTTATTTCTCAAATGCAATTCAACAAACTCTAAAGCAAACTAAATGAAAAGTATAAAAACAATTTGTTACAATAAATCGAAGGGTATAGAACACTATGATAAAATATTTTTGGATGATTACAAGATCAAATAAAGCAAAAGAACCACAAGGCAACCTCCACTGATAATGAATAGTTTTTAGTTTTTATACTTTTACAGTTTTAAGCTTTTAATTAAAAAAATAAAGAAAGAGAGAAGCTAAACCGGTCAATCGTGAACCTGGCGAGTTGACTTGACACGACACGATTATAAACGTATCATAAATGGGTCGATCTGTTTTATGACCCGAACCCAATTAAACCCAACCCTAACTTGGATTTTGAGTGTCGTGTTCATGTCGGGTTCGCGTGTCACGGGTTAAATTGTCAACCCTATTAGTTATATACTTTGTTTTACCTAATAAAAAATTAATGTGAGACTACATCTATTAATGGGTTTATTAAATAATTATTTTACAAATAAAATTATAAAAGTAATATTTAGAAATATTGGACATTCAAGAAAAAGAGTCTCTTTTGAAAATTTGCGCCCATTCAAAGAAGGTTTTTTTATTCCTTCTCACATTATTATAAAAGTATTATTTAAGGTCTTGTTTGTTTCCACATAAATTTTTTTATTAAAATTTTTTTTGAAAAAAAAAAAGAAGAAGATATTTTACATTGTTCGTTTGTGGCCTTAAAAGTAATTCAAAAATATTTTTCAATATTTAGTTCATAAAAAAAATTACCGAATATTTGTGTACTTTCATATAACTTTAGGAAGTATGAGGTACACTGAATAGATAAGTACCACAAAGAAAAGGTGCAAAGAAAAATTGTACAAAAATAAAGCATTAGAAGGCGAAATTGAGATCTAGTGCAATTCTCGGTCTAAGCCTTGTTAATATTTTTATTTTCTAAAACAAAAACTTCAATAACTAGAACCAATTTTAATCATAAAAGAATAATTTCAAGTTGCAATCAGAAGGTTTTTAAGGAATAACTTAATTAGGTAGAGACAATTCGAATTTCCGTCCCTTTTTCTTTTTATTTTACGAATATGTAAAAAAAAAGTAAAAAATTTTAAATAAATATATATCCAATGGGGAGAGGAAAACATGCAAGACTATTGATGACATAAACATATGCCCCTTATCTAGAAGTAGGAGATAGTTGAACACTTTGACCGTGTTATTATTGAATGAGGTCATCCTGGCCGTGGGATGTACAAGAACAGAACACTAGCATTAAAAAACTGGTCAACGTCCAAATTTTTATTTTATTTTTTTAAAAAAAAAAAATCAGAAAAAAGCTCAAAAAATGCAATTATGTATTTAGTGTCAGATTTTAATGCGAAAAATATGGAGAATCAGATTTCCCTTTTGTACAATTCATATCATATCCAACTTTTTCTCCGTAATAAGGGCATAAATGCAACTGACTCAACCTGGATTTCTTCGCTGCTTGCCTTTTACACTTATTTTCTTTTCTTTTCTTTTCTTTTAAAAAAAATCAAGTTCTTAATATTTTTATTATTATATTACATCAACTAATTTTTACTATTACTCAAATAAAACAAATTTTATAAATTTTGTTTTTTTTTTTCATTTTTTCATACTAAATAAATTTTTTTTCTTTATATCTATCAAGTCTTGCAACAGTTCTCTAGGCTACTAAACAGTAATTGTCCAATGCCAAATAGCCCATAAGATCCATTTGTAATAGATATGATAGGCGATCTTTAGTTTATAATAAGTGATTTATGTAGGTAAAATCTTAGAATTTTTTATATACGAAAATGAAAAGGTTTTGTTTGTAGTCAATTTTTTATTTGAATATTTGTTTCAGGGGTGGCTGCAACCACCGGCGCTTTTGTGGGTGGCCAACCACCCTAATGGGTGTCGGCCACCCATTTTATTTCCTTTTTTTTAATGAGTTTAAAAAAAGAGCCTTTATTTGTAATTTTGATTCAATTTTTAACTTTTTTAAAAAAAATAAAAAATATAGAACTTCCATCAATGAAATTTCACGAGCATAAAGCTCTTATATCACTGAGCATATAGCTCTGATAAATTATAGCCAAAAGTTATGAAAGTTACAAAATCATACAAGTTACTTCAAGCTTTCGCTAATTCATGTACAATTACATTTAAGGGACATATTTGTTTCGTGCAGACTAGATATAAGACATAGATAGCCAAAATACAAAAACAAAAATAAAAACAATTAAAAACTAAAAATCTGGCCATGAGAGTTAAGCCCCCACACTGATCTATTAAAAATAAAAATAAAAATAAAAATAAAACAATTAAAAAAGAGTTTATTCGTAATTTTGATTCAATTTCAATTTTTGCATTGTGTTATTACCAAACTAAGGAATAGGAATAGTTATTCAGCCTATTCTATCCCACACTCTTTTATTGTTAATAGTAACTATTCATTTTCCAATAGACTAAGGCCCTGTTTGGTTTGCAGAATGGCTATTCCATCGGGAAAAGGAATAGATATTCTTGGGAATAGAAGACTGTGGAATGGAATGGATATTCATATTCCTTAGTTTGGTAACAACATGTGTATTATAAGAGGAGTTAAACAAAAATTACCAAAAACCCCACCATCCTTTAAAAAAAAACCCACACTCTCTCTCTCTCATTGGGATCAGAGGCCTTCCTCCCAACGCCAAACTCAGCTGCAGAAACTACCCACTCTCTCTCTCTCTCTCTCTCATTGGGATTTTGTAGTTGAAATCTTCCTTCTCTGCTTCAAAAATGGGAAGAGGAAAGTTCAAGGGCAAGCCCACCGATCACCGCAGCTTCTCTACCCATGAAGAATTTCGTAGGCGATGAAGTCTACTATTGGCGTGGGTGGCGCCGACCATGGCTGCAGCGAGGATCACGAACTGGGGCTTCTTGGCAGTGAATAAGGCGCCCACATCGCTATGGTGGGTCAGGTCAAGCTCAGTGTGGGTGCATAAACTGGGGCTTCTTGGCAAAGCCTAGGTGGCGGAGCTTCTACACAATGGCCGGCAACGAAGATCTTTGTCGGAGAAGGACGATCCTGTTGTGTGTGTGAGAGAGAGAGAGAACAAAAACAAGGTTAGATCGGGGAAGATAGACATTGTTTGGAGGGTGAGAAAATGCAGGAAAATAAAATGGAGAAATAAAAAATAATAAAGGGTTTTTTTGGAAAATCTATTCCATTCCATAAGGAGTAGCTATTCTACTCATTTTTTAGTGGAATACATATTCTTGTGTGTATGAGATTAGTCATTCCTATGGGAATAACTATTTCTAAGAATATATCCTTACCAAATAAATGATTGAGTATTCCATATGAATAGTCATTCCATTCCATGGGTCTATTCCGCAAACCAAACGGACCCTAAGCATTCCGCAAACCGAACATGGCCTAAAAACAAAAAAACAAAAACAAAAACCACTCCAAATATACTAAGAAAGAAAGCTAGTCCATGAGTATTTAGAAATTGTTTTTTTTTTTAAATAGAATCAGCCCATAATAATACTAATAATAATCTCAAAGCCTGAGTAAGTAGGAATGGATAAATTAGTGATAAAAATGGTAGAATTTTATTCATTTTCTTACTTTTGACTCGAATTTATTCATTTCTAAGGCAACCCAACAAATGTTTTTTCTGTTATGTAACTTCTGTAATATGATATTAATTAACTTATTTGATTTAAAAAATTAAATTCGTGTTTTTATTTTTAGTCAACAGATATGATATGATTGGCAAAAAGAAACAAAATTAATAGGTTAAATCAGGGAAAAAATGTCTCAACCAAATAAGAACCCTAAATTTGGAATAAAAGTTCAAGAGTCATAGTCAATTACTAAAACTGTCTAAATTTCAATATAATATGGCAAAAGATGAAACATTACTGTGTTTGTTAATTTATTTTTTTGGTCTTTTTATTTTCTATTATGAGAATCAAAATATTGGAGGGTCTAGGATCTGATAATCCTTTTAGAAGGTCGTCATGAAACCAATGGCCCATGAATAGAAGCTCATGAACGAGTAGACTGCAAGTAGGGCCGTAAAGCCTGAAGATTATTGAGAAACTGCTAAAAAGAAATGGCATAATTACAGACAAATCTAAGAACATGTTCAAAAACCAAACCCTAAGAAGAAATGGAGACTGGGGGACCCTATAAAAATGAATACGTTGGTATTCATAGGGATACGCCTTTCTTACCCCTTCTATCAGCGTTGAAGGGATCATACCAGACTCACTTCCGACCACCCTCTAACCTCTTATTTTTTCTTTAAAGCTTCTTTTTATTTAGGTAGTAGAGGCAATGTGCATCTACAATATTTATAAATATACATAAACATCTCAATCATAATACATTTTTAAAAGTTAAAATTAAAAAAGGCAACCCTTAAAACACACAAACAAACAAGCTAGGGTGTCTAAACTCTAAAGAATGAATGAATGAATGCCATATTTATATTTTATCTCCCTACTTGAGTTGGTTTGTATTTTAATTGGGCAGCTATAAACTTTATTATTGGTGGTAGATACTTTATTAATCCTAAAATCCATTAAAAAAGAAAATAGAAGAATATTCTTGAAGAAGAAGATTATTATAGAAAGCAAAAAATAATAGAAAGTTGGGAGTCTCGAGAATGTTTTTTGTGAAGGGAAGGACGGTTCCAAAGCCAAAATAAAAGGGTCCATAATATTATTATTCCCTTTGAAGTTTGAATGCGACTGAGTTGTGAGTTATGAGTATGAAGGGCGGTTTCTTAATTCCCAGACAGCCCACATTATAAAAAAGCGATAACGCGCATGAAAGTGGCACATTCTTATTTGCTGTCCTTCCGGCGCGGACCATCGCGCACATTGCCCCTGGTCGGTCGCTTTTTATGTTTTTTTGTTTTTTTTTTTTTTCATTTTCTACCCACAAATTTTTATAAATTACAACTTTTTGTTTCGATCACCGTAACTCTATTTTATAGAATTTAATAAAAATTGGGATGATTATTAGTTTTCTCTCAATAAACTGCCAATTTTATTGACCAACACTATTAAATTATCATTTTCTTTTCAAAACCTTATTTTGTCAGTTAAATTCATTAAATTGGATGAAATATTCTTTTTTAGACGTTAAATTTCATTAAAAGAATAAATAGCTCCAAATAAAAAATTCAAACAAAAAATCTAAACTTATAAAATTCATAAATTCTTCTTTTTTATTTTTTTTTTTATAAAGTTAAGGTATTTAGGTCCTTTCAAATTTTTTAATAAGTTTGAGTGACGAAAAAAGGGTTTTGGGAAGAAAATAGTAGTTCGATAGGGTCGAGCAATAAGATTAGCAATTCATTGGGAAAAATTGATAATGTGTAGTAGTTGATGGAAAGAAAGGTAATTACCTCATAAAAAATTGATATATTAGGTATCTACACCAAATACAATGGAGATGAAAACACCGTTTTTTTAATTCAAATCAGTTACGTGGGATTTTCCATTTGTTCTAACCCATTGACGGTGGCTCCAGTAATTTTATCTATTAATGGGTATTTTGTCTATTAGGTACTTTTGGATGTTTCAAATTGGGAGATATGCTTCTTATTGGTGAGTGCAAAATATCTTATAATATCTTCTTAAAATTTGAGTTGTGAGAAAATTATTACCACATAACGTAATAGAGATAAGATTAGTATTAGATAAGCTTAAGGGTTAATAGTTGAATTGGAATGAAATGATTAGATAATTTAAAATTAAGATTAGGATCATCTAATTGTATTTATTTAAAGACCAGTTGTGATTAATTGAGAGGTGATGATTATATTTAAGCAAAAGTTTATTTGTGGTTTGTCTTTAATTTGTGATTTCTCTTATCGGAAATGAGCTTTCAAATCTTATCTCATGTCACTATCTAACCTCAAGTATCTATCAATTCACTTTTAGAGACCGGATTAGAAGCATTTTTATGATTCAGTTTGTAAAATAAACTATATTACTTATTTAGCCGATTTTATTAAGGGTTAAGTACTTCATTAGTCTATAGGGTTTGAAAACTTTATTTTTTTTTTAGGTTTAGAAAGTGACTAAATTAGTCATTATGGTTTTGAAAAGTGACCAAGTTAATCTATTGATCCGATTGGTAATGACTTAATCTGACCGACACGCGACCAATTAGTTAGCATGTAGACACCGAATTAAGTTTTTTATTTTTTAAAAAATATTTTTTCAAAAAAAAAAAAGAAATAGGAAAAAAAACCTGGGGTGGTCGAGCCACCCCTTGGGGCACCAAGGGGGTGGCTACGGGTTTTTTTTTTTTGAAAAAATATATTTAAAAATAAATAAAAAATTTAATTAGATAATCATGTGTCAACTTCTAATTGGTTTACGTCACATCCATTAAGTCAATTAAGGATCAACTGACGGATAGACTAATTTAGTCACTTTTCAAAACTATAAAGATTAATTTGGTCACTTTTCAAACTCTATGGAAGAAAAAATAAAGTTTCAAACCTATGAACTAATGAAGTATTTAACCATTTTATTAATTAAAAACTAATAAATTTATTTGAGAGAGAAAAAAAAATATCAATTTTATTTATGGGGTGGTATTTTCATTTTTGCACCTGCTTTTGGCATGCGTGAAAAGTAAGATCACGTGCTTCCCACAGTAGCCCACACAGCAAAAATACATTATCATTGGCGTTTCTTTATGAAATAAATAAATAAATAAATAAGTAGTTATTAATTAATTTGACTTGATTCTGTTATCTTACACTCATCAAGCAATGTCTCTGACCTATTATTGTGAATAAAGTAGCAGCAACCAGAGGCAATTTTGCATCACAAGCAACGAGGAAGTGTATAAAATATTATTATTCACGCATCCGGCTGAATTTAATCTTTTTGATACAATGATTGTTTATTTCTTGGTGGAAAAATATATATATATATATTGGGGTTTGATCCTATAGATTCAAATTCATTTGAGGAGGTGTGAGCTCTTTAAGATTTGAATAGGATAGATAGATGTTGGGCATGGTCGCCACGTCAGCAAGAAGTTTTGGAAGCCCATATTTGATAAGTATTATAAACAAATTATCCTCTGTAGTTTAGATATACGAGGATAAACAATAAATTATATATTGCATATTGGGTATTGCTTGAGCAATAAAACATCGAATGGAATTTATATGGTGTTGGGCATGAGGAAGCTAATATTTCTTTGAGCATTCATATTTTTAAGAATGATTAGAATCCGAAAGGATTTTTAAAAATATGAGATTCTCTTATTTGGTTTATTTTGTCTCTCTCTCTTCTTTTTTTTTTTTTTTTTTAATTTTAAGATACTGATCTCATTAAGGTAGAAGTCAAAAGCATGAAGCTTGTACAACATAGTGCAACAAAACTTTGACAAATCTTAACCATAGCCAAGACAAACCCATAACCAAAACTGCAACTTCATCAACCGGCTAACCTATGTGTGACTTCTAATACTATAATAGATTTGCAACAAACAGAGACCAGCAAAGCATAGGTGTAGCCCCTAATAGAACCCCCACAACCCAATGCCAAGAACTAAACCATCCACAACCCAAAATGTCAAGATGCCTTATTACAAGAAAAATAACTAAAGCTAACTCATGTACCAGATCTATATCAAACAATCAAGATTTAGGACATGAGTAGTCCAAACACAACTGAAAAAACGCTATGCAAATAAATATCACAGTTTATGCAGAATTAATGGATATTTAAATCTAAGCAAGCAATCACCAAAATATGAAAAATCAAACACAAAGATTTTGGTGACAAAGAGGAAACCTTTTAGAAACAGATCTAAAAGTAAAACCTCTCCGCGGCAGCCAAACCCAGGAAATCACCGTCAAAAGATTATCCAGAAATTACAGACACTAGGAACACTTACAACCCTTTGCAAGACCTTGGCTCTATAAGATCGACAAACCTCCAACTCGTCTCCTCACTCACAATTTTCTTAAACATGATTCTCCTTTACCGAACTCTTTTGATAAACTTCTCAATTACGCTCACAAACAAACTAACAAAAATCCTCTAAGAGGAACAACAAGGCTCACAAATAATTCTCTCTTTAAGTACAGCCTCTCACGAACTCTCTGGGGGTGAAAATTCGTGCCTCTCTCTTTCTATAGAGGTGTATTTATAATAACCCCATCATCCCTAGACCTAGAAAGCAGTTTCAATTTATTTAAAATTGTTACAGGTAGGCGGCGTCCGGACGGGAACATGTGCCGTCCGAACGGGGCAACAAAACACGTCCAAAAGGTGTTTTTAACACATGCTCATCTGTAGTCTCGTCCGGACGAGATTGCAGACGAGCTATTCTGCCGACTTCTCTTTATGGCCCGTTTTGACCTAGTAAACATTGGAATTAGCTGAACCTCGTGAAACATGACTTTGTAGATCTTTGAGTTAGCTTTCCAACACCATAAAATCTTGCTCCAATCCGAGTCTTAGAACTCTAGATATGACCTTTTTAGTAAATATTGTCCGGACGAATTTCAGACGACACTGCAGACGAGGCTCTCAGGAATTCTTGTTTATCGAGCTCGTCTGGACAGGCTTGCAGATGAGGCTCTCTGGAAAAATATAATTCTTCGAGCGTCCGGACGGCCCTTCTTCTCGTCCAAGCGACACTTTTGATCACCATTTTGCTTACCGAATTACGCCAACAAGAACTTACAACAACAATAACAAAACTAAACTTAAAAAACTAAAAAACTCCACAAATAACAATGGATGAGCCCGGCATTGAAAAGATCACCAGGAAGACGCACCAAGGTTGATAAAAAAAAAAAACAGATATAAGAAAGAGAAAACTAGATTTATAGCAAGATCTAGAAATACAATTTTGATCTGAAACAAACACTCGCCTGAAACAGAGATATAAGGAAAAATCGAGCACTTCTACCGTAGAAGGGAGAGAAGAGAAAATCTAGATCTAAATACTAAATTATATCTTCCCTTCTCAAGGCTTTTTACTAGTTTTGTTGCCTAAAGAAAGAGGGAAGAAGAATAAGTGGTTTCTAGAGAGACGGTGAGAACGGTTTTTAAAGATATGCTACTCGCATCATGTGGTTATGCTACTCAAAATATCCTTATGTTTTCTATTTTTTCATATCCCAAAATATAAATTGTATATTGTATTTGATTTTTTGTTCTTCTTTAATAAGATAAAACTTATTCATTTCTGTAATTTGTGAAATAAAATAGTTTATCATTTTTATATACAAATTTTAGAAATCGCTACAATCAAACCCAAAAAAGTAGCATTAAAAATAATAACCATAACAAAATTCTCATATGGTAACTTATCTTATATAACCATAACAATGCCCATTTAATTTTTTTCTCTAAAAAAAAAAAACTACATAGATTGTGTGCTCTTTTCTTTGTTGAGTCGGGGGCTGACTTCGGTTCTTTCATTGAAAATGGTAGAGGATCTAACGACGCTATGGAAAAACTTTTCATTGCCTGAAGAAGAAGGGGTGGAAGTTGAGATCAAGGAAAAAGTGTTGGTAGGAATTGTGACTAGGGGAAAATCCTACTTGATCAGCAAACTTACGTCGGAGCGAATGATCAATAAGGATACTATTAGGTCCACGCTGATTCGGGGATGGAGGCCTTCAGGAGCTCTCTTTCAAGGTGTTAGGAACTAGTCTATTCTTGGTGGAGTTTGACTAGCAGTGGCTGGCTATGAACCTCATCGAGGCATCGGTATTGTACTAGAGGTTCTACGAACGCGCACATCTCACTATAAGTGATTATGAATATTACATTGAACAGTTTGTGAACATGATTTTCTAGATTAAATTGATATATGTGTTGTCCTAGGAATTATACCGATCCAAAAAAAAAAGTGTTGTCCTAGGAATTATGACCTAACCACTTTACAAATGTACTATTTTTCTCCGATGGCATAATTACGGATATAAGACTTACCAGTTTACTCAATTCTCATAACATTTCTAAGTTCCGGATCTTATTCTTTATTTCCAAGTAAACTAGACTTAATGCATGGGTTAGGTTCCACTAGTGATTTTAGTCTTGATATTTGTCATTATATATAACACTTCTAGTAATTACGAGTTAATTATATTGAAAGCGCTACAAGTAACACTTCAAGTTCATGCTATAATTAATTAATTTTGATAGTGTTACACATTTGGGAGTACGTTGCTGAATAGCCACATGGCCATTAGACCACCCCTCTAAAAAAACATTTAGCCATTTTTTGGGGGTAGTTGAAACATCCCTAATTGCCAAAGATCAATATTTTTTTTTGCCCATTTTGGGGTAACAAAACATCACTAATTGCTATTTGGTGGTTCGACTATCTCTAAATATGCTCGGAGGAGGTAACCAAACCAGTCTTATTGCTACTAGATGTGGTTAGGCTACCCCTTCAAATTATTTTTTTTGCACATTTGTGGGAGGCCGACCACCCCCAGTGGCCATGGGTGAGGGTGATTTAACCACTCTCAAAAGTTAAATTTTTGTTTGTGGCATTTTGGGATGGCCAAACCATGCACCTCCATGGACGCATGGCATTTTGGCCTCCCTCCACCCTTAAAAGCTAAAGGGGGTGGCCTAACCACACCCTTAATTTTATTTATTTATTTATTTTTAACTATTTGTGGGTGGACAAACCATTTTCATGAGGTGGTTCAATCCCTCTTTTTTTTTTTAATATTTGTTTTTATAGTTTTTATTGTAAGTGACACGTGTCTCAATATGATGTGAGTCATTAACAATTTTGGTCAACTTCTTTTAACGGCATGACCTAATTTAGTTATTTTTTGCCTACTCTATAGGTATTTAGTCACTTTTAAATTCTATAGAACTATTTGCCAAAGCTTCAAATTACATCGACTAAGGTTTTATAATCATTAAGTGGTAATGTTCCTTAATTATCCATGACCTTATATTATCCTGTGTCAAAAAAAAAAAAAAAATCCATTGTAAAAATTCTTATGTTAAAAAGATTTTTCCCACATTTGTAAGCATCTTAAGCTGAGGTTTTGGATGTGTGTGAGAAGAGTCAAGAGATTTGAGAAAAGTCAACCACCATCCATTACATAGTGATAGAGAGAGAGAGAGAGAGAGAGAGAGTGTTTTTTGTTTGTTTGTTTTTCCTTATTCACAAGGAAAGAGAGATGTTTATTTGGATCTTGGTAGTGGGAAGCTTTAGATTCAACCCCAAAATTCAAAAGAAGAGATTTTCTTCAATCTCTCCAATATGACATTTGCACTCCACCATATTCCAGACATGCCAATAGGGCAAACCCACGTGGAAAATAAATAAAAAAGTAAAAGAATTTGACTTTCAACATTGAAAAGCCTCGCATGCTTTATATACAGTCTTGTCGGCATTACTGTGCATGATCAGTTCATACCTGTCTCTCTCTCTCTATCTCTCTTCTATCTCTATCCCTTAAGAGAAGAAGCAGGAAAAGAAAGAGGTTGAGTATATTCTTCATGTGTATACAAGATTTTTGTGTTCATCACTCTTCCTAAAAAAGAAAAGCAATTTTTGCCTTCATCAACTTAATTCCTTTCTCACGCAGTTCAGAACATGACTGTATATTAACTATATATATATATGCTTCATTATTACTGATTATTATGGTCTTAATTTTCTCTTCCAAAAAACATGTCCCCTTCAAGAAAAACCCCTTTATTTGCAGAAAACAGAAACATATTATGACCAAGGTAAGATCATCAAACCCCATTTCTGGTTGGACTTGTTTGGTACTTGATGATCATACTATAAAACAAACTGTAGGGTTTCTGTGCACACGACACATATATATTACATGTTTTTCTCTCTCTCTCTCTCTCTCTATAGATAAATATATATATAGTACAATGAATGATGGATGATGAGATATATAAGAAAGTCAAATGGGTATTATTTTCTTTTCCAAACTTTATTTGATGGGATTAACATCCTTCCACTTTGTCCCCGGCCCTCTTGGCCTTAATGTTTTTATTTTTATTTTTTTTCTCTTTTGCTGTCTTTACTTTTTTTGATTGTTCTTCTTCCTAATGGGTGGAGGGTTCCCATCTTTTGCCTTGAGCCATTGCTTTTTTGTCATAGGAAAGGAATATAATGCCAGTGCTTCCCCCCAAACCTTTTTGGGGCCCATCTCGGGTCCAATCATGTGGGCCCATCCTGTCTGGGCCGACTCCATGCACACCACCTCAAGAAAGAAAAAAAGAAAAAAAAGAAAAAAAATAATAATGTTGTTGCGTAAATCAATAGAATGCTGACGTGGTATTGCTTTGAGGAGTTGGTGTCGTTGAAGTGGAGACTCGACCCCACACAAGTCAGCCACTTTGCTCTCTCTCTCTCTCTCTCTACCTTTGCTTGTTTGGCACACTTATAATTGCACTAGTTTTACCTTTCTTTCCTTTTTTCACATCATTTCACTCCCCCAATGCCCTGTTGTTTTCACCATAAAGGTTTAACCCACAAATGGATAAAGATGCCCACTGCTGCTTCTTTGGTGGTTAGGGGTGTTGCTGAAGCAAAAACTACTCACTTTTTTTGGGTCACCTAATCAATGTGAACACCACTATATGACAAACTCCTTATATCAGTATTTGTTTCTTTCTTCAAGTTGATTACCTGTGTGTAACCACCTGATGGGATACTTAGATTCGTCCATTTTTTACACGATTTATTTACGTATTCGATACGATATCAATGCGTTAGGTTTCAAAGTTTGTTAAATCGTTTTACTGAATGGGTTGGGTTAAGGTTGATTTGTTTGACACGAACCCAACGTACAATTATCGGGTTAGAATTGAGGGAAACTTAACACGCGAACATGAATTACTATCCTGGCCAAATGCCTTATTCTATCATAAGGATCATATGAGAATGGCAGCAATATTGGTGAGCTAAAACATGAACACCATTGATGGGTTATTTTCTGAATTTAAAATGGGGCAATTGGGTGGATTTTTCTCTTGTGCTCCAGTTTCATTGGTTATTTTCAATGCAGTTTGGATGTCACTAATCACGTAACATTATGAACAAAAAGTTGGAGAGTGGAGGACCCCCAAAGGCATTAACTGGGTCTGCATATGCATGGCCACATATCTTCTTCATTTTGGACCACTTTGATCATCTATTTACCATAATATTGAACTTTTCAATCAATTGGGACATGTCATGACAATGTCATAGGGGTGGATGCATGATTTTCAACAACACAACATCCTCCTCTCCAGGTTACAGCATGAATTAACACCATAAATTGTGGCCCTGTGCTTGCTGTTTTAACATGAAATCCAGCTAATTGGTCACAAATTGTAAAGGAAATTGGAGGAAGTAGAGACAATAAACACTATCCTCGTGTCATCTTTCGGGAGAGAAAAGAAGAAAAAGTCATACTTCTAACATTATTCCAACAAAACTTGATTCTTGATTATGTTTACAGTACCAAAGATTCCCATTTATAAATAAATATAGAAATATATTATAAAAACTAATTAAATTACTATTGTTAATAGAGAAAGAAATGAATAATGTGAAAGGCAATATACATGTTGGGCATTCACAAGGCTCAATTATGCAATACCCTCACATATTCTTGCTCCTCTATTTGTAGAAAGGAGGGCCAGATTTCATAATTGGGGTTTAATCCTTACAGAAAGTTGTAGGTCGTTGCAGCTGTCTGCCAATGAAGGATGAAAAAAATGTGTTGATGAAGAGTGAAATGACCACATACCATCCATCTCTTACAGAGGGACCACGTAGATGGTTGGATTCCTTGGCATATTGTTGGAATTTTTGTATTCTTTTGGTTAAGTGTTTGATAGTTAAGCAGAAGCAAACAGGAGAGATTCATTGCATCAAATACAAAATATGTATGAAATTTTTACATCAATTGAAGGTTGTTGAAATCCTTGTCAATGAGTGATGATATTCTGAATATGAGATCCTTGATTTGTGCATTCGGGGGTTGGTGAAGATCTTGGTCAACCATTGATGATGCTGTGGATAAAGTTTAACAAAGCTATAAAACCCTCTGTTTTTGCATTCTTAAAGCTCCTCGATTCTTCATTTGAAAATGAATAATCAAAAATGCATTTCGAAAATTCCACCAATGAATCCTAGGATCATATCCCAGCTTAAGCTTAAAGAAGCTTGCTTTTAGTATAAAACATCGAGTTCCCTTTTGTTAGGATATAGGATTTCTATATTGGGTTGGTATTTTCCTTACTGGATGATTTCCTATTTATGTGTTATTGTAATCAAATCTTAGTGATATGACTACCTTATTTGTATTTTTTTTTTCCACCGACCACATTTCTCCTATAAACAAGAGTAATTTTTATCGTAAACATCATCAAGTATAACCCCTAGGGTGATTCTTAGTGGTAGATTTAGGTTTATTTCTTCCTAAGACCTTAAACTTTTGTAATAGATGATAATTTAATTTAACATGATATCAGAGCCAGGGTCTCCCGTTCTTCCATACCCCAAGCCACCAAGAAGTCAAAAGTCTGGTGCGAAATCTGCCATCCATAAACCAGAAATGAACCTAAAAAGGCTAATCTTTGACGCCCCCAACAAGCCAAAATGCTTCCACCGTGAACTTACTTCCGGCAGCTATTTTGCAGATAATGGAAGGAAGCCCTTGGGGCTTGGGCCGTGGTGGATCATATAAAATGTAGAATAGTGAGAATAAGTCCAGGAGGAGCAAACCTCTACTTTTGGAGGTCAAAAAATTAGCTTATTAGGGCAGAGCAAGCTAACAAGCAATATTGATAAGCAATCACAATATAAGAAAAAATAAGTAAAAGTACAACATGGAGAAGCTAGAGATCTAATAAGCTATTCATCCTGAATGTCCAATAAAAATATGCCTATATTTTTGGGGGTGTTTGAAAATAAAACTGTTGAAGATGATGGTAATGATCCAAAGCCATGGACCACGTTTAATGTTTTCTTCCATGATTCATGGATTCCCCAAATCATTGCAATTTGCAAGCCCACTCTTCAAGAGCTCTGTACTAAATTCTCGCACAGAAGGCGACATTATAATCACCTTTGCAATTCCACTCTCACATATATAATACAACTAGAATGCACAAGCTGACACAGCTGCTGTTGAATGGCAAAGATATGAGACTACTGGTACTAATTTAACCTGCGCTGTAGCTTTTAATAAAAACAAAGATGGAAATGGGAACCAAAAAAGAGAGCTAAAGTAAGAACACTCATATAACAGAGGAGAAGAGATTGACAAGGCAAACTTCAGACCACCACAAAACCATAACACAGCTTTCCGTGAATTCACGCCCTCCTTAACCATCGTTAGATTTTGAGTTGTTCAAGGCTTTGTACTGTCTCAGATTCATGTGAATTGCTTCTTGTCGTGCTCCCAGTTTCTTCTACTAGAGCTGGTAATTGAGTCGCAGGGGCAGGGGCAGGAGCAGCAACAGCTGGAGGATCGTCTTTTTGAACAACAGGAGGATCTTTGTGAACTGGTGGAACAGGAGGATCTTTGTGAACTGGTGGAGCAGAATGTACTGGAATAGCCTGCCTAATGGAGACTGGAGGAGCAATTTGGACAGGTGGAGCAGCCCGCATCATCTGAGGAGTTAGCTTCGACGGTGGGGCAGAGTATAAGGACTGCATTCCTTATTGTCACTGGTGGTGCAATACCATGGCAAGGCGTCCTCAATTGTTGGATGGGAACATAAGGGAGTGCTCCTGCTGCAGGGAACTTCTGAGGACGGGTCCCACGGCCTTCCAGTGCAGAAGGCTGCCGTGATGGCACTTGGCTGTCGATTGCTGTTGTTGATGGGGGTCTGTTCCGATGAGCTGTCCTCGGGTAAATTAAGGGGAGGATCTTTGATGTGGTAGCAGGAGGAGGTTGTGGACTAGTTGGTCTGTGGCTCTGGATGGAGAACTTCCTTGGAAATAGTATTCGAGCATTGGGGTTACCTATTGCTATATTTTCCTTCAAACGGTAGTTCTGTAAAGCCCGTGCTATTGTGATCTGTTCCAACTCATCACTGCTTTCTGCTTCAGGTGAAGAACTTGCTGAATCTTTTGCCACTGGCCAGAAAGAAATCAAGTTACATTCAGTAAGAAGTTCACAGGCATGAGATAGGCGACAATTCAAAAATAGTATCACTAATGCAAAGGCACAATTGTGGAAAAGGTAAAATCCAAATCAATCAATAACTGTCCGCCAAATATTCTCATTTTTTGGTAACAAACATCAGGCTCCCCTACTAAAACGATGATTGGTACACCAAGGCCACCTCTATGCTTTGTCTGCAGAATTACTGTAAATCATTGTTTTCATTTTCACTGGAGTTCCAGAGATAGGTATGAGATCCATCTTCTAGTGGAGAGATTCCTTATAATAGTTTACTAAGGGAATGAATTAAATAATGGGCTGGAGCATTCCTACCCTTGTAAAGAGACCAGTTTGCAACTATTGAAAGAAAGTTCAATAAAACTCACATTGTTTTAGAGATGACCAAGCTGCCATAGCTGCATTTTTCTCTGCTTGTTTCTTATTCTTGGCAGGTTCCCCTGTGAATGTGATTCCAGCCAATTCCACTGTCCCTGTGAAAACGGGTTGGTGTCCAAGTCCTGACCTGAAGGTCGTGTATTGTGGTAATGGGGCTCCAACTCTCTGTGCAATTTCCTGCAAGAGGTTCTTGTAAACCCCAGTCTCATCCTAACCAAAATTAAGTCTAATTAGTACCAGAACAACAAAGCAAGCTACAGATGTTTGTACCATAAATCAAAAAGCAGGCAGAAAATGCCAGTCAAGGTAGCTGAAACTTGTATTGGCTATACATAGTGTTTGATTAGTTCCATACAATTATGTATACATTTGTAGAGGGCATGAGAAGGATTTCTTGTGAAACAAGTAGATAACTGCATATAATTCAATGTCATTTTTATGAAGGAAGATCTGTGTATCATTTATGCATCCACCACATCACATACACAAACAGAAAGAAGAAATTTAATAGTCCACTAGTTAATCAAGCCTCTATTCTCTCTCATGCCATAGTCTAGCATCTTGCATTAAAATTAGAGTCTTAATATGTATTGAGCAACAATTGAAGAAAAAATTGAAACAGGATAGGTGCAGCCAATACAACATTATATTAAGAATTCCAGATGCCAGTGAAACTAGTTCACAACATGGGACTCATATAGACAAATTTATGATGCCTTAAATCATCAAATATACCCGTGAGTGAACTACCCACAAAAGTCCACAAACATAAAGGATATTCGATTTGGAACATGTATATTTGCTTGTTCATGTTAAATGAGAGTCCAAAAAGCAATAAATTTAGGCTTTGAGGCTTTTGCCAAATCAAAATCACTCCTTTTGAAATCGAGAAATCTATTTGCTTTGACTAATAATGACTTCAACCATATGTTTCCATTTGTAAACACTGCAAGCGTTCATTAAAATCTAAATTATTAAAATTTTAAGAATCTAAACTTCTAGTTAAATACCCTTATTTGTGATGTTAGAATCTAATTTAAATGATCAAGTATAACCTTTTATTTCAGCTAAAGCTTTTGAAATAAGTAGTGATTTAATATGGTATCGGAACAAAAGTCTTAAGTTTGAACTTTGTTTATGTCATTCACTTCATTTCAATTAAAATTTCTAAGTGTTGAGCCTCACATACTACTCGTGCGGGGAAGTGTTGAAATCTAATTTAGATAAATAAGTCTACATGTTTCTATCAACTTAAGCTTGAGATAAGTAGTGGTTTAACATGTAAAAACATAAATTGGTATATATAGCATTTAGATACTCCAATTGACACTACTCTAGTCTGCAATCCATACATAAGAAAGGCAAACTTTGACTTGATATTACTAGCTAACTGAAACCTAACTTTCTCTCCAAACCCCATTTTTATTTTAAGAAAAAAGGGAAGTAGATAAATAGCTTCTTCCAATAATTTCTTTGAACTTCCTTATTGTTTATGTAATGGTACAAGGTTTCTAGCTACTTGAACACTTTTCTAGGGGCACATAGTTAAGAAACAAAATCCAAAACGTATATTTCTGATTAACTGGAACCCAATACTGGAAAGGCCTATCATTTGGGACCCACAGGCCACAACCACTTTACTAGTTGGGGTTTATATCTAAATAATTTTTCTTTTCTAATCTTCTGGAAACCGTTTGAATAAAATATGATTAAATAGTTTTACTTCGCCTTCTTTTTCCTTCATTTTCTTGGCAACCAATCAGAGGGTCAGTGCAGAAGAAAAAGCCCTACAAGTTCCAGTCATCAAACGCCCTCCTTTCCCAAATACATTTTCATTGACAGAAATGCCCCTCATTGAGCAAATCCAGTACAGCTGATTCCCAGAAATGAAAGACAAACAAGAACCAGATAGCTCTCTTTCACACCCACTTGGTAAAAAAGCTCTCCCAGAAGCCTCCTAGTTCCCACTGTCTCCTAAAATTTGATTATAGAAAATAAATAAATATTTTTATTTACACGTCACTTGTCAGCCAAAGCCTGAAAATTCCGGTGCCCAAAGCGGAGAAGGGCATTTACGTCATTTGAATAGCAAACCCAATCTTCAAACCCGCCGGGAAAGAAAGTGGAGAAAAAACCATGTGCGCATGCTAAGCCGATCACCCACTCGGCGCACAATAGCGCAGAGGGCAATGAAGCACGCCAAGGGCAGAGCACTGAACACACGGCGCACTTTAGAAAAAAATAATAGAAGAAGTTTTTTATTTATTTTCGGCTTCTACAGATTTTGAGTAGTGATGCGTGTGCTGCGAGGGGATGATGACACCGATTGATGGGTAGGGAGGGAAAGCAAAGATCAAAGCTTTTAGAAAGGAAGAGACGGAACCCTAACAGAAGTTAAAGAGACTAACCAGGATCCTGGCGGCGAGGGAGTGGGAGGGACCGCGGTTGGAGAGTGAGTTGAGGGCGACCTCGGCGGCGGAGTGCTCGGCCTGGCGGAGGGTGGAGCAGTAGTGGGGGCTCTCGAAGATCTCGCCGTTAAAGTTGACGGTGGCCTTGAACCTGGGCGCGTGGTCAGGACCTTCCCGAATGCACGTGTAGGAGGGGAGGTTGAAGCAGCTCCGCTGGGCCAGCTCTTGAAGCTGGTTCTTGTACATTTCTTCAGCTCTCTCCCTCACTCTCGCTTTTCTATTCTCTCCTCTCTTCACTCTCTACTACAAATCAACCTCACCACTTTCTCAGAGTAGGCTTTTCTCGGAGCCAGATCGGATCCGGGGCTTCCGGGTCCGATTAAAACAACAGCCAACAGGGTCTCCGACTTTGAGACTGTATCCTCCGGCGACGGCGAGAGAGAGAGAGAAAGTGTGAGAGAGATAGAGAAGAAGAAAGAGAGAGAGAGAGAGAGAGAGAGAGAGGGGGTAATTTGGTAGTAGTGGAGTTGGGTTTGTGGGGATTATAAAAATGGGGGAATTTATTAGACAATTGCTTTTATTGCCGGGAGTCAACTGAACGTTAGGCTGCATGGATGTGATCTTTTTCCCTAGATTTTCTCTATTTCTTTTTGTTTATTTCTGTGTATTTTATTTTTAAACTAAAATAAACCATTTTTCTCATTAATTCATCTTTAAATTACTTAATTTTTTAAATAATAAATTAATAAAATAAAAATATTAATTTGATCTATATCATTTATCTTCTGTAAAATATTATGTAGAGGTAGAGGGTAATAATATTATCTACACAAGGTGGACAAGCCGATTAAATGAAGTGTCCCATTACAAATCATGTCACCCTCTAAAGACAGCCTTCACTTCCCATATTTACTGTTATTTTTCTTTTTCTTTTCCTTTTTTAAAGGATTATAAATATACTCCTTTTTTTTTAATATTAATAAAAAAATATGTACTTGTTACATGCTTTACAAACAAATATCACTTTATTAGAGTAATTTGTAATTAATTTTTGTCCATTAGAGTTACATTAGCTAAAATATTTTTTAACATCCTCCAATCATATATTAACACTTGTCAACACGTTGTAAAAATAATTGTAAGTCTAGTAGAGCAATAGGTTTTCTAGTCCAGCCTTCTCTATAGAGTCAAAAGAGTTGTTAGTGACTTATATATTGAAATGATGTAAGTGTAAATAGTTAATAAAGTATAGTTAGGCCAAAATTCAAAGGCTTAAACTTTTGGATTGAATGGTGGCTCAACATGCTATATTACAAGCTCACTAAAAGACTTCTTAATGCATTAATCTCCCTAACAAGTGTGTATTATAGTAAAATGGCATAAGCACAGACGAAGGTCCCTAGTGTAGGGACAAAAGTCCAAGGCATGACCATAGAAGAATGTCTATGGGTCGATGTGAGGGGCAAAGGTTCATGACATGAGCCGTTCTTAGAGTAGGAATAAAATGTGCAAAAGGTACAAGTTGTAAGTATGAACGAGGATCCTTAGAGAATAAGCAAAAATGTTCATGGTCCATGCATAAACGATGGTCCATGGCGTAAAGACAAAAGGATGCATAGTGGAGGGCAAACTTGCATAGCCCACAAGTGATTTTGGAGAGGACCCATAAGATAAAATTGATTAAAAAAAATCATTCAGTTTGAGGGAAAATGTAACAATATGGTGATAAACTCACACATTAAAGAGAGATTGATAAATATATGTAAAAAGGATTGAGTCCAATATTGGAAAGATGTAAGAAGTATAAGTGATTAATATAACATAGTTCGGCCCAAACTCATATGCGTAAATATGAGTATAAATGCAAATGCAGATACAGTTATTGCCAATGTCCTCATTCACATCCATATAATGCGATTATCACTTTTAGGTATCTATATTCGCATCATGCAATTACTTGATTATTGTGATTATTATCCATTATCTATGGGCTTTTGGGCCTTAAAGTTGTAATAAAAGAAGATTATTTTAAGTTTTTTTTTTTTAGTAAATAATCAAAGCACTAACAACAAAACAAACACTCAAACAACATTTTTTTGCAGGTGATAAAAACAAGAGATTACTAACAATACACACTAGTCTAGGAATACCTATATAAACTTTAAATTGCTCACTAAACACTATTATTAATATCATACTTGCAAATCATTTTCCCATTAAATTTTCATCTCATACATGATTTAGATTTCTAATCCGACATGATCTATCAATTGATGAATGGAAAAAAATATTTGAATTTTTTATATATATATATATAATTTAGAGAATGTGGATGTTGTTATACTCTAAAACTACTGCCCGTCACATTTACCCTTATAAGCTTAATTTTTTTAGGTTGAATTATGTCTCAACATGTTATATTATAATCTCATTAAAGAACTCCCAAAGTATGACAATCTTATTATGAGCACTAATTAATTGTCATTGGGTTTAAAGCACTTTCTTTTAAGGGGAAAGTCTACATTTTCCCTCTCAAACTACCACCCAATTGGTAATGTCTCCCCCAAAATTTTAATTGTGACAATGTCTCACCAAAACTATCAAAATTGTCAATGTTTCCCCAATAACAAAACTACCCTTAGTAAAATAAAAGCAAAAAATACTAAAACTTCTAGAAAAAAAAAACCTAAAATTACAATTTTTTTAATTTCAATTAAAAATTTTCGTTTAAAAAAAACTAAAAAAATTTCATTTTAAAAAATAAAAAAATAAATTTTTTTGTTTTAAATTATAATTTTCTTTTAAAAAAAATAAATTTTTTCCCGAATTTATAGATGTATTTTTGTCTTATTAAGAAATCTATAGGGTCATTTTTATATTTTTGCTAACCTTGGGTGGACATTAACAATATTTTGGTAATTTGAGAGGGCTATTGTCACAATTAAAAATTAGAAGAGACATTATCAATTAGATGATAGTTTGAGAAAAATATGTAGACTTTACCATTTTTTTAAATAATTTTTTTATACATTTGGCAAACACAAGCAAGCACATTGGCCTCGTCATATATTTGGCCTATTTTTAGATTTTATTATTATTATTATTTTAATTAGGACACTGATTGTTCTGGGACTTTCATTGGGTTCTCCCAAATCCCTCCTATTTTTTATTTTTATTAATGCAATCTTGCTAAGAAAAACAATATTTTGGTCATAAGTTACTTGACAATTCTTTATTGCTTTTGGTTTTGAATTTCATTTGGTTTTAATTTTTTACTTTCTCTGTTTTTTTAGAGAAATGTTATACATTCTTACTCTCATAATTTTCAATGTAAATTCTTTGGCATGACACTAAAAATCATTAATATATTTTAGATGAATCACTATTAGATTTTAAATTTAATGATGATTTTTAGTGTCACGTGAAAATGTGTACATTTAAGAGTTGTAGCATTTCTCTTATGTTGATTATTAGGATTCTTAAAACAGAAAAACAAAAAAGTCATGGATAACCATTCAATGCTAAGGCAGGATTCGTAAGTTAAATAAGTATTTTATAGACGAGATTGAAAATTTTCATCTAACCCAGTTTAAAGGAAATTTTTGTCTTTGTGTAACTGTTGACCTTTAATACTCCTTTTAAAAAATATATATATAATTATTATTATTGTTTTTATTAGCTCTCATTGCATGTACACAAAAGTGATGTAATACTTAGAAATGGTAATATAATGAATTAGATAAGAGTAACACCCACTATATTTATGTAGCAATACCAATCATTTTTTTAATTTTTTTTTTTTAACAATGACCGATTCAAAGATTAATTAGTATTACCACACTAACAAGGTGAGATAACAATGAAATATAATTGTAGTTTTTAGCCTTACTTATTTTAATAAATAGCATTTAATAGTTAGCATAAAAAGTAATATGTAAACTGTCACATTAATTTATGAACGTAATAAACAGCATTTAAACTGTCACGTCAATTTGTAATCATGAAAAACTTGTAAAATATAATAAAAGTTACAACCGCGTTATCAACAACACTGAGCCTAAAATGGATTATTTACAATCGCCACCCCCCATTACTGAAATTGCGTTGTGGGTAATGATGGTAGAAAAGGATTGCTTCATAATGGGTGCATTTTGGAGCTAATCACGTGACATGAATTGTGGTCACGTGCCCGCCCAACAATGTGAAAATTATTATTATTATTATTATTGGGTCTTTATGGTGTGAACACGTGGCGGCCGCCAAGCCATAGTTGAACTGTTGTTAATGAAACGATGACGTAATATAGATATAATGCTCTGGTCAGAGAAGTAGCATGGAATCTCCACCAGCGAGGATGGTCATTTACGAAAGGGCCCCCACATATTCGTAAGGTTGATGGGAGGGGGTGTATTAATATTTAATATTAGGGAAGAGTTGTATGGTCATTTAAACGTTATTCATTAAAAAGCAGAGGGTTTTCATTATCATGGTCCATGGAGAAGGTAAGTGGGGAACAAGCTTTTTTTTTTTATCTCCGAAATCGGTGAGGTTTGACTGTGGGAAATGACGAAAATGCCACTGAAGGAGTTAATACTTTTGACAAATTGGATGGAGGGGTCTCTTCGATCTCTTCTCTACTAACTTGTCCACAATGGAGGTGGGAAATGGAGATGGCAAGTTTGAAAAGGTCTCCTCTCCAACTCAAAACCGATTCAATATTCGGCATTTAATGAATTGAATGAACCATTTAAGACTATACAAAATCAAACTCCATCTTCTTATACATTTAATAATCTTACATACATTCAATTTTAGGCATTATTAATCTTCTAGTGTCTAGATTTGTGTGTGTGTTTTTTTTTTCTTTTCATTTTAGTTCAATCCTATCATAAATGATACTTGACTTATAATAGAAAAAGACCAACTTAACACCTCCATCTTATTCCATCACACATGTCGACACATACAAATGACACATGTCAAACAATTTTTTTTATTTTATTTTTTTTTTATAAAGAAATTCCACTTAATTTCATTCATGAAAGATCAAGAACAAAGCCCTTACAATATAGGGCAAGCCCTGAAGTATCCATAACATAACTATAAAGATATCAACGTCTTATAAGACGTATTACAATTCAAACTTTCAAAACAGATATGCTAACCTATGACTAATTAATAAATGAAATATAGTTTGTACCAGATAGAACCAATTAATGCATAGGTATCAATTATTTCTTGGCACTGAGGGCTGAGAACCCCAGGTTAACACTTGTCCTCATCGATCCGAAAGCCAGGATAAAATTCATGTCCACAACCCAAAGGTCTGGACCAAGCATCACACCTAAAAGCAGACTGATTAATAAAGGACTTATTACAGGCAAATAAACAATAGGAATACAGGGAAATAAAAGTTGATCGCATGCAAGCCGAAACCGTACAATGGAAGGGGCATTGAAAGCTCGTCGTGGTTGGGGCGCGAAAAAAGGCCCGGGCATGAGCTCGCCGAAAATCACTAAAAGAGGCGGCGGTGGAAGCTTGATGCGGCGGGGACGCGTATAGGACCTCCATCAGGCGATAATCGGAGAAAAAACTAGCATGGAGGCAACACTCATAAAAGCCAATCGGAGCGATGGATCCAGCAAAGATGATGGCGGATTGGTAGAGTGAGAAGGATGACTGAACAACCGGTGATCCCGCCCAAACCCAACCTAGAGGAGGAAAACGCTGCCGACAGGGATGGCTATGGAAGAAGCGGCTAAGGATAAAACAGATGGATGTGGGAGGCGGCTGGGACTAGGTCATCAAGTAAATAGCTAGCACCCGAGGGGATAAGAACGCCGCAAAAGGTAGATGACGGAGGAAGAGGAAAGGGAAGAGAGGGGCACAGGACTAGGGACATCAAGTAAATAAACTAGTGCACAGTAAGGCAGGAGGCGTTGATGGGCAACCCTCCTCCCCGAAGGCTACAACACTTTAGAGGGGAAGCTAAAGTGATGAAACCCTAGCTTGAGAGAGAGAGAGCCTCTAATGATGTGTCAAACAATTAAAAAACTAAGTCCTAACAAAAAACAATTAGAGGTTGAGCCACCTCCAAGGCCTTTGGACATGGTTTCGGTCACCCAATTTCCAAACCACTCTCAATGCCTTAGGGGTGGTTTCGGCCACCCCTTTTTTGGCCATTGGGCGTAGTCGAACCACCCCTAAAGGTCATGGGGAGGCCAAACCACCCTCAAGCCAGCCTTGGGCCACCCCTAATGGCCAAAATGGGGTTGCCGAGCTACCCCATTTAGTTTTTTTTTTTGGTCATTTTTAATTTTTAAGGCACGTGGCATTTTGTTAGTTTGTTCTAACATAACTTAACGGAGATACTAAGTTGATCTTTTCCCGTAAGTTAGGCACCATTTGTAATAGGATTTGAAACCCAAGTGGGAAAAAATAAAAATGTGCAAAACCTAGGTACTAAAAAGATAATTAACCCTAAATTTTACTCATAAAAAGAAAAGTGGGTTTATTATTATTATTTATCATGAGGCGTGGTTCATAATATATTGAGCTACATCTTAAGGACAGTAATTTTGTATTTTCTTTTGAATAGAAAAAGTCAATGTAGAAAAATAAGGTATAAAATGATTGAGTAATACTATATATTATATTTTTATCTTACAATATTGATGTGGTACTTCTAACTAACCCTTAGAGTTTTTTTTTTTAATTATTTATTAATTTTTTAAGAATTGATCGAAAGGTTGGTTGGAATTATCAAATCAACATCGTGAGATAATTGCAAGATAAAATATAATCGTCAAATGATTTTTTTATTTTTTTGAAAAAAAAAAATGTTTATTTTCCACCTTTAAGAAAGTAAGATATTAGATTATGTGGCAAAGATAGTGGGAACAAGAAAACGAAGGGAAGAAAGAGGTGAAGAGTTTGGCAGTGTAGGTGGCTATCAATATTTCTTTCTATTAGTTGACTACATAAATAAGCAAAAAAATAAAAAAAGGTAGGAAATGGAAGCTTTTGAAAGAAAAGGAAAAATGATTTTTTTTTTTTTTTTCTAAGTAAAAGGAAAAAACAAGTTAGGTTGTTCTGTAACATATTTAAATTATTTGTTTTTGGTCCATTGATAGTAGACTGGCACTATTAGTTACAACTTTTATTTCTTGTCTTTTGTTTCTTCTTCTCTAAATAAAAACATTAATAAACTTTTTGTGTAATGTCTTCAAAATTAAATAATTAAAATACCGAATTTGAAGTGTTATCTGTAGTGCCTCACACTAATTAACTGATAATTACCTAAATTCACGACACAAATATAATCTATCAGATTATACTACAGCAAAAAGCATAAATAATTTGAGACAAATTTAAAATATTTACAAATACCATTAATTATAATTGATATAGACTCGAACCTTCCAAATGAGTATTATTACAAAATTATAACTACTATCTATGTAAACTTGACAATGCAAGCCATTCGCTCGGCATCTTCATATAAGTGAAATACTCATTTTAAAGTTTGTCAACTTGCTAAATTCTAAAACACCCAGGTATTCTAAGGGGTTGTAAGTTTACGGCTTAGTAAATAAATTATCATGAAACTTCTTATGCAATGAGCCTTTAGTAACAATTCGTATTCCACAAACTTTGGTAACCAAAATGTCATGGGTTTTGCTAAAAGGACATGTTTTGCCTTCGTTATGGCACCATTAGAAAAATTGGTTTGTTTTCAAAATAGAGTAGTCAAAATCCTAGTAACAGGTTACTTATATTTTAATGTAGAAAAGATGTACAATATGTAAACTACATTTATGTGTCATAGTTTTTTTTTCATATGGTCTATTCGAAGCTTTAACCCATTCCCAATAGAGTTGGCAATACCCCGAGGGACATGTAGTATAACACTGATATCCCAAAATATTGCTGCATATCGTCAATCACTAGCAATTTTTTCAAGTCCAACTTTGAGTAGCCCACACCATTAATGCATCCATTCTAGTAACCACCAGACAAATCTGGTTGCACTGATCATGATACAATCATTTGATTCAATATCAAAATATAACATAAACCTTTAGAATATATATATATATATATAAACACACAAGCCATCCATACATGATGGTCCATACACATGACATAATCTCTTAATTGAAACATAAGATTAAAGTATGCTCAAGTTTATTAAACATATGGCATAATGAAATAAAATTGTTTCATAAACATTTACTTACCCTGGTCCCTGGGCAATCCTCCTCATTCCCAATCATCTTAACTTTCACGTCACTTTAATCATACTCTAGTATTAGACATGCATCACACTAAAATTCATACTGCATTGATTGTTCAAAGAAAAGATTGAACGTTAGAGAGGAATGTTCTTTCGTTCAAGATTGAACATCAAATGGGCAGTTGTCATCAATTGTATGCAACGTTCGAGGTCATAGTCGATCGTTTGAATAATAATAATAAAAAAAAGAGCTTAACTTACTTTAAATCGTTTGTTTGGTTAAAATACTTGTAATAGTTAACTTGGGTATTGTGAATGTGACATGTACTCTTGGTAATCATCCCTCGAACAGCCAATAGGATATATACAATCGATATTTCTCGATGAAAACCGTAAATATAAGGCACGCTTGTAATTCGTCATTCTCTCTCTTAGCCTCATATTCTTCACAAATTTATCTTACTAACTTAAGCATCATAGTGTCCCCTCTCGATATCTCTCGACGAGTCACCCGTATCTTTTCATTTGTTTTTGCATGTACATCTAGCTTGATTTGGGTGATGTGGTCTAACTCTATCAACACAACTCAAACACACAACACTCATAAAACAACAATTTATGAAGATATTTGTTGATAAAAATATTAGTTTTCCTATTTTCTCCGGAGGGTACCGACCAAAAGAAGGAGGAAATTTCAAGGTCTAAGAAGGTGTGTTACCTAATGAGCAGGGCAGAACAAGAGTAGAAAAAGCGACGTGGAAGTCAGAGTGGAAAAAGCAGAGAAACCGAATGAAGTAAAAAAAGGATATAAGTGATGTGATGAGGACCCACACCCCACCCCTATTAATGATTGATTGCCACACCTCTTTCGAGTTTAGCCATTGAAGTTGTCTTTGACCCAACCACACCACTAACTCTCCTGCACCCTCCCCCGTTGCATATTTCCCCAATACTTTTTAACATTTTATCAATTTTGGAACAAAAAGCTTTTAACAATAGAGGGGTTTTTTTTTTTTTTTTTTGTAATTTTTTTTTTAAGATAGAAAGAATCGCAAAACCATGTAAAAGGAAATTTGGATAAGATAGGGTGCAGAGAAAAAAAAAAATTAATAATAAAAAAAGATATGCTGAAAAGATCAATTGTGTCTATTCTACTTAGGACTGACGATTTTAACATTACTCACGAACCCAATACAAACATGACACAAAGTAAACAAGTTTTAGGTTTAACCTAAACGAGTTCGAGTTATAATCGGGTCACTTGTTTATGACCTGGTTAGTTTTCGTGTTTGTTGGGTCAACCCAACGCATTAAACACATAACCCGCCAAATCTTTTTTTAAAAATTTTTAAAAAACCCTAAACTTTATTATTACATTATTTTTTATATTTTTCATCCAAACGTGTCAAGTCGTGCCACCATCTAAGTAAACAAGTCATGTTAGGTCGTGTTAATCAACATGGCCCAATTATTTTAAACAGGTCGTCTCAGTTAACACAACTATTTTTCTAGTTACGTTAATATTTGAAAGTTCAGCTCGTTTATCATGTTTGTGTTTAGGTTAATCGGGTCACAGGTCGACCCACCAACCCATTTTGCCACCCCTAAATTCCTACCTCATCCCCACTATGGAGACAATGAATGTTTTACATGCAAGCTGGAAATTATTGATTGGTCATTAGTTGATTTGGGAATAAATTCTTTGACCACTTCTTTCAATTTGGCACGGATGACACATGGAGACCATTAATGACTTTGTATCTATCCCCACTGTGAGTGCCAGCCAACTCAATGTATATATATATATATATGCAGTCGTCTGGTAAAAAAGGACAAAAAGTAAAAAGAATGAAAACACACGCCACTCAAACTGCTTTGTCTTTGTTTGACACAAGCCTTCCACTCGCTTCCCATGGTTGTTGCTCGGAGCTAATAATCAACAAGTAAAATCCCAAAAGAGAAGTTCCAGGGCAGTAAAGTTTCATATCTATATTCAAAACAGGACAATTCAATTGATAACCACAAAACCAAGGGAATCATTGCTACCATGTACACCCATCTGGGGTTACAAGCATCCTCTTCCAAGTTTGTTATCAACCTGCTCCAGAAGTCCACCATCCACGACATAATTTAATAAATACAGACACAAAAGAAGAAATTTTACATTGCTTTCATACCTTCTATCTTCTTGATTGAGGACTTCATTTCTGATAGCTCTAACAGGAGCAGAAGTTAATAAACAAACCAAACTATCATATCAACTTCTCCCAAGTCCAACCTGACATTGTCTTTTGCACATGATATTATGCTATTCATCTGTATGTTTCCTTTTATTAGTAGATGCTACAAGACTGCTCCTACAAACTGACAGTGACCCTAAAGGTGACTTAACAAATTGGGTTTAGTTTTCTATCATCAAAACAGTATCATGCCAATGGAAGTGTGGGAAAAATATAATTGTGGGATTTTATTAAATAAAACAAAACTATCGTACATGCTGTATTACAGAATGATAGGGGTATATCACCATGAAAAGGGGCTTGCTCCCAGCAAAAAAATTTCATTTTCCACATCTTTCACCCATTGGCAAACTCGGTTGCAAGTCTTTATTGCCAATGCCTGTAAACACGTATAAACCAAAACTCAGAATGCATCCAACAACGGTATGTAGAAACAATAAGTAAGAAATGATCAATAATAGTTTGACTGACTGCTTGGTTTTTCAACAGCAGGCAACGTCACCAACCCAGTGTACCTTTTTTGGATGATAACATATACTAAACACGAGCTAATTACTTTGGCAACATAGATTTATGATGAAGCAAGTGGAAAACATGTAAACACCAACAGTTCATCTAGACTGTACCAGGTAAAGCTATCAAGAATGTCAAAAACGATTTGACCCAAAAAAGGGTACAATATTGCTAAATCCTCTGGCAGTAAGAAATATATTATCTACAGCATCAGCATTGAAAGTTATGACATTGGACCATCAAAATCTTTCATTTGAGTTCATAAAGTGAATAACACTTATTAAGGCAAAGAATAAAGCTAGTATGTCGGCTCAAAAAATGTCAAACACATTTCTTAATCTGATCACTAACAATATATTTTCATACTATTAAGCCCTACCTTGACAGTTAACTATCCTTTTTTATTTTATTATTTATTTTATTTTTTATTTATATATATATTTAAGCTCCTCATAGAGAAGAACTATATTTGGGTAGGGGTGAGCAGCGGGCCAGTTTTAACTGGTCTGCCCACTCAAATTCGCCCGACCTTAAGCGTAATGGGTGGATTTCCCTCCATTACATCAGATGGGCAGATGGGGTTTAGAAAATCCACACGCTAACAGGTGGATACTGGGTATTGGGTATGCTGGGTGGATAATATCCGCCTGCCCGCATGTACATATTTTGTAAGTTATGCTTTACAAAATACAAAGCACAACCCCTATGATGCACATTCTAGAAAGCCCTTTCCTTCACTTTCTCTCATTGCCCTCTCTCTCAGCATCATCAAAGACTTTACAACATTGATCTAGGAAAAGGAAGAGCAAGATCTGATGGTTGAGGGAGCTCTACAGAGTGGTGTGAGTGTCTGGGACTAAGTCTTCGCTAATGCTTCAGCCTTCAAACTCTATGTTTGATTTTATAGATCTATTTTCTCTTTACTTTTATTTTTTATTTTGTGGTTGAAGATCTATGGTATGATGTGGTTATGATTTTGAGGATCTTTGTTTTGATTTTGATTTTCTGGATCTATTTACTTGGTATTTCGCTATTTTGATTTTGAATTTTGAGGATCTATTATTATTGTCTACGGTTAAAACAGACGAATTATCACAAATTATCTGTCTCTTGGGGCCGGGCAGATTTTGCCCCCTGCAGAAAGGCGGCCAGATAGTGAAAACCACCCCCATTGGAGAGGATACAAAAGTGGGGTAGGGCTGAAATCCACCCATCGGGTAGTGCTCAGCCCTATGTCAACAAGTATGTGAGTAGTTAGTATAAAGCAAACAACTGAAAAGAATTTCAGATACATGAACGTGAATTATACCTTTTCTGCAAGTGGATCAAATGCTGCATACAGTTCAAAATCCTGGGTGACCCAACATAGTAGAACTGCCACAAAAAATTGATCATGTATTTACAAGGAAAGCTTTTTAATGAAGCACGTAAACATGAACATGAACAGATATCTGATGCAACCGAAACAAACATGTTAAGGTAAGTGATTAGAGAAAGAGGTTCAAACAACAAGAAGCCACTTTCTGATTATGGAACGGAATAGGATAGAACAAAGCACATACACCTAAACAGAAAAGAGATTTTACTACAACTTTTTCATGCAAATCTAGCAACATATGGTGCATATTTTGGCTGTAGTATGAACAGAGAGATTATATACCATAATTTTCATCTCTTCTAAACTGAGTTTTGTGAGGACCAATTCCACTATTATGCATAGAAGCATAAAGTTTCTGGTAAGCTCTATATAATCTGCAAAACAAGAAACTAGTTATCTTATAGACAACAATAAAGTTAAAAAATAGCTTCACCACAGAAAGGCATTAAAAGCTTGTCTAGCAGAGTACTGCAAGATCCAGCAGTATTACCTTTTCTGTTGTTGTGAGCTACCAATTGCTGGTGAGAACTCTGAAGATACATATTGATCCAGATATATGCTACGGTATATGAAATGCCAAAGTCCAGCAGGGCCACCAATGCCAACATATGATTGTCTGAATCCCTCAGGAGGATCTCTAGGTTGGCCTAGATGTGGAGATACATATCCAGAACGAGGTAAGGGATCAGTGGGGGGCAAATCCTCAACATGCATCCCACCATCTAGCATGGATCTCTGAACTTCACTAAGAACATTTGACTTCAAAAGAACCACTTCAATACGAATCCTATGAAATTGCAGTAAAATTTCTCAACATAAAATAGTGAAAAATAATACAGGAAGCTTGGATTTATTTCTTTTGCAGTGCATGTGAACAGCAGTATTTAGTTAGATTCATCTTCTTTTTTGGTCACATCAGTCATACTATGCCAAAAATATACGGCATTTTTCCTCATAGAAGATGCAACACAATGCACTCCAGCTGAAATTGCTCAAAAAGCATAGTTTACCTGCAGTCCTTAAGATGATAAAAGGCATCTGAACTTGTAGTGAGCAACATCAAGTATGTGTCAACCTGTCACAAGTAAAATGTGTCAAATCATTTTTGTGCGATTGATCTAAACAGATACAGTGCAAATTGAATGTAAAATTTGCAAATAATAATAATAATATAAAAAAAAAAAAGAGATGAGACCAGCCTTTTTTCCTAAAACCACTGGCCAGAATCTTATAAACTAATTTAAACTTGCAAGCGAATTGTGAATCCAAGACTCACATCAAAGTAATGGACATAAGAATACAAAAAGGCCATGGGATTATATCTTGGCAGGCAAATTGGTGAAAAAGATTCAGAAGTCCTGCATAAATAAAACCAAAAAGCACATATAAGGCTACAGTTTCACAAAAAAGTTAAGAAACAAAATGAATAAGTCTAGTTGGAAATAAACAAAGAATAAGTACAGCTTTCTCATTATGTATTATCATTTGTACTGTCAATTTTGAACATATCTTAAGAATTATGCATTAGGCTCACATATCAACAGAAAAAAAAAAAAACAGTTGTATAAGATGTCATGCAGGAAATTAGATAAGAATGATACAGTTCTTATCGGTGGTTATGCTATTGGCATTTGCCTATCAACTAGAAGAAAATGTTCATAACTAAAGAAAAAACAAACTAGGCATGTTTCATGAGAAACAAATTTGGAAGAACATATGCCAAAAGTAAAAAATTGTGCCAAAACGTGGATGTTGATTGTGTGGCAAAAACAGGAAATGCAGAGCTAGAAACAAATACATTCTTGAAATGTTAACTCTTGGTAATATAAAGAGTTCTACTTTTCAATTTTAACTTTATGAAAGAGATATTTTGCAGAAACAAGACAAAGACAGGAATGCTAACAATTTCATTTACCGAAACATGAATTAGCTAAAGAGCAGACTGAGTGGACCCCAGTTGAGCAATTTAAAAGTGCCAGCTCCACATCAGTTTTTCATAAGAAAATGTCTTAAAAAGACACAATTTTATCAAGAAACAACAAATCAATGGAATTGTTCTATGTCACTCTTAGTCATGTTACAAAATAAAATTGTCCATGGCAGGATGATCATCAAAAGATGACATAAGACTTATAAAAGGCAAAATAACTTGCCTAAATGATTCTGATGACATAACAAAGTTGGCAAGTAGTAGCATATCATCAGGATGAAGAGAAGCTTTTTGAGCGCCAACAAGACTGACAACCTGCAATCAAACTTCAAGGCTTTATATTTCCCTAACCAATAAAAACACACACACACACACATACACACACACAAAAAAGAAGAAGAAGAGGAAGAGGAAAACCCTAAAAAAGGAAGAAGAAGAAGAAGAAGAAGAAGAAGAAGGAAGAGAACTAACTCAAGAGGTGGTTCCCTGAGGATGAAAAGATTCAGATGAAGAAAAAAGGGATAAAGGAAAGAGGGAGGGTATGTTAACCTTGTGTTTGCACATTAATATTGCAAATAGAACACCCGAATCGGCAACATCTTGCAATATAGCACCTGCAGCTTGTCTCGTTGCATAAGCAAGGGGAAGACAAGTGTATGCATGAAGAAATGTGGCTGGGTTCCTGAAATCAATAAAATGAATAGAAAAACATATGAGCACCATTAAACTAGGATGATATTTTCTTTTGGAGGGAAGGGAGGAGGGGCATGGTCATTACTATTTGCAACTTAACAGAATAGCAAAGGAAACCTTGGGAAAAATCACGAAAAATAAGACAGGCATTTAATTTCACCGAGTACGGAAGAGATCACAAGCTATCATAAATAGAAACACATATTCATACAGAAAAGAGAAGTAGAAATGGAGTTTAAGACATTATAAGGTATGCTAAAGAGCACTAGAACAAATGGGGCAGTCGTACAACTCAGATCACTGGCTTTGCATCCAATGTAGCATAAGAATAAAAACTGTAACCTAATTAGCTGTAAAAAATTCAATATGCAAATGATTCAATTCTCTACTATTGTAAATGTATGACTTTGAAAAGTTGATACTTTAAACCTGACCATTCACAGTGTTTTGCATGTTTTAAATTAGAAAAGTTTTCTTTATTGAGACCCATATACATTTACTAAGCAATACAAGAGCAACTACAAATGAGAGCATTAAGATTGCTTCTCTCAATTACTTCTGCAGAATATTTATTGTTTTTGTTTCGCTAGAAAATGAAGCTCATAAATTTGTTCCCCCCGGATATGCAGGTGTTAAAACAAAGGCATTCCAAAATCCAAAAGGGAATAGAGAAACAAACCAACTGAAAGAATGGATTAAAGATGAGAAGACAACATCTGTTCCTCCAAGCAAAGGTGTCATATCAAACTTTGGATTCTTCTCGAAACATCTATTTACTGACTTCGTTAAAATAAGAAGCATCTGCAACCATATCATAATCAGTGATATGAGGAATTTGAGTGACTGTCATAAGAAAATTTTATTCATTGCACTCTAGTAGGTGAATAATATAATAACATGTCAAACAGTGAAACGCATAAATCCTGGGAAGGATTACTGAAGAGGGGGGGGGTTGTCGCAGTCCTACCTGACCATAGATTAGCTCCAGTTGCCCCCTCAATGACTCGTAAGGCTCTTCTGTGCAGCTAATGCAAACTAAGTAAATCGGTCCCTTCACAAGAAAAACCACCTGAACATCCAAAAGATTTACAACAGTTATTAACTGATTCCCAAAAGAAGGAAAAAGATTTAAAAGAAAGAACTTGAAAACCCTCTAATTGAAAAAGTAAACTTTTTCATGCTTCCATTTCTAGGCATTCTATTCCTCAAGGCTCAAGCAACATCTGACAGACTTGGTTCTTGTGGTAGATATGTTTTATTTTCGGACAAGGAACTTGCATAAAATGCTCAATCATCCTTTTTACTAGTCCTTTTGGCAGGAATCAGATATGGTTTCTCTCTTATCTGGCAATCTTTTCTATAGATAGAACTACTGTGATCTAAACTTTGACAATTATTTCTTTCAATTATGTTCTTGTACCCAAGCCCCATAAAAAGATCAAGTGTCTTTTGGATGACACATATGTATATATTTTTTAATGTCGGGGAACCTCTCCAAGGCAGGCCCTTCGAACCCATATATATCCACCTCCCAATCATGAGCCTCCTTTAGCAAAGCTCACATTTCATTGGTTGGAACCACACAAAAATTCCAAGTGAGTTGCAACAGAAGCATCCTTTGTATGAGCAATGCCAAATAAAATTGGAAAAGCCTCCTTTAGAGCCACATACCCACACCACTGATCATGTCAAAATCTAACTTTGTAGCCATCTCCCACTTCAAATCTTGTATGACATGAAAATTTCTCCCATCCTTTCCTACTATTCTTCCATAACCCCACTCCAAACACTCCAGATGGCTCAAGAGAACAACACCCGCTACATGAATTGCCAAATTTAGAGTCTATTGCCACTCTCCACAAAGCCTTTCTCTCAAGCCCATAGTGCCACAACCATTAAGTTTCGAATACACAACCCTCACTCAGAGAGTGGCAAACAAGCCTTGGACAAGCTAACCAAGTGATATTTGAATTCTTGACCTAGCCCACCCCATAAGAAATCACCCTAGAGCTTCTCAATACGGTTAACAACACTTGCCAAAAGAGGAAAGAGGGATGTGACGTACGTAGGTAAATTAGCAAGGGTGCACTTAATAAGGGGAACCCTACCACCCTTGGATAAATACATCATTTTTCAACTAGCCAACCAATGCTCTATCTTCTCAATAACACCATCACAAATATGCTTGGCCTTGTAGGAAGCCCCCAACGGAAGGCCGAGATACTTTACCAATGAGAAGAAACCCCACAACCTAGAATTCCAGCCAAACTTTTCACATGTTCAACATTACCCACCGGAACCAATTTAAAATTAGCCAAATTAACCTTTAAGCCCGAAGCAACTTCAAAATGAAGGAATAAGCAACGCAAATGATGAAGATGTGCAGGATGAGCCCCACAAAAAAACAAAGTATCATCAGCAAACAGAAAGTGAGAGAAAACAAACCCAGCAACATTACCCAGAGAGAAACAATCCAATAGCCCCCCACTAACAGCAGCATAAATCATTCTACCCAATGCTTCCATCACAAAGACAAACAACAAGAGGGACAAGGGATCCCCTTGTCTCAAACCATAGGAGATACTGAAAAATCATGTTGGAGTGTTGTTTACCAAAACTAAGAAGCGCACCAAGGAGATACAATGAGCTATCCAAAAGTACCATCTCTCCCCAATACCATACCTCAACAAATACAATGAAAGTCCCATAACATGATCATAAGCTTTTCAAGATCCATTTTGCAAATAACACAGGCTCACTAGATCTTAATCTACTATCAAGGCATTCATTGCCAACACGAACAGGATCTAAGATTTGCCTACCTCTTATGAAAGCACTTTGCAACTTAGAGATGATCTTCTCCAACACAATCTTAAGCTTATTTCGAAGATTTGCCTACCTGGAATCTTCGAAATAAGAGTAATAAATGAAGCATTAAGGCTCCTCTCAAACTTACCTCTAACATGGAATTCATTGAAAACCTTCATGATATCCACACAGACAGTGCACAAGAGAAGCCACGAAATAGTAAGGGCAAAAAGAACAATAAAATTATGATAACTAATCACTAAAGGAGAAACATGAGCAACTGTCCAAAGATATAGTATTTCATGATATCCACTTTTAAAACATCCCAGAAAGCTTGGAAGCACACAATAGAGAAACTGTCAGGACCTAGTGCCTTCATAGTTGTCACTCTCTTCCTCATCTCTTCCTCAAAATCTCTCTCCAACCAACTAGCTCCAAAATGGAATCAAAGGAAAGGCCATCCACAAATGGCCTCCAACTACCCTGCTTGGTATATAACTTTTGATAAAACTGGTCAATGTGCTCTTTGATCTCTACCTGGTTAGTAGAGAGTCTATTGCCAATCAAATAAGGAGTTTTTAGAGTTCTTCCTTCTGTTGGAGTTAGCTATAGCGTGAAAGAATACACTTATCCCCCCCTCCCTTAGCCACAACACCTTAGACTTCTACCTCCAACTCACCTCAATAAATCAATAAGAAAGTGCTCCACGATGGGTCTGGTCTCAAAATTGAAAACTTTTGCCTTTCTGCCTTTTAAAACTCTAAAATTGAAAAAAAGAGGAACAAAGACAAATTCATGCATTTCCTTGATAGATGCATACATCTTACAAAGAAAAAATAAAAGGCCGAAGTACACATTGAGTAAAAGTCTTTTTGAGACAGCATACATTGTTTATGCACTTCAAAGTCCAAATGCTGAGGGTAATATAATTACACACAAGCACAAGTAACCCAACTAGTAAGAAGAGTATTTTGCATCAATAGATTAACTAGCAGCCACTCATCGACATCTTTTAGGTATTCAGGATGATGAAATTCAGAATCATCACCTAAAAATTATATTTTCAGGAGAATGAGAAAACATTTCAATTTTATGTCCCCTAAAACAAGGATTGCTAGCAAGCACATAATTGGAGAAACAAAAATTTCAAGTCACAGAAGAATGTAAAAAGGACCTGGTGCTTTCCTGCCCTCACCAATTTGACACGATCCCCCCTGAAAAGTGATTAAGGAAGAAACAGTGTTGAAGGCCTCTATAGATTTGGCTTCAAATTATTACTCTAGGAATAGGAGTATAATCAAAGATAAAGAATTCATAATATAAACCAAGGAAGAAAGAGCACGTACCCATTCTCCACAAAGGAAATGATAGCCTGCAATGTTGCTGAAAATCCTGCTAGCTTGTGTTCATCTCCATATCTGGTAATTGATAAGATATGAAACAACAGATGGTCCAGAAAAGAATTTGTAAGCTTGGACTCTGTTTTTCATTGAGATTAATGCAAAATGTGCAGTTTCTGATACTGAGATATGCAGGAGACAGAGACAAACCTGGAATATATTGGTTTGCCTGAGTTACTTAGAATAAAAAAGTGCTTCTTCCTTTTTCTCCATGATATTGAAGCATCATCCTGCACTTCACTTATTAATCAAGCAGTACATAATACTGTAGTCTTTGATAAATATAATGTCAGGCACATCAGCAAAAGTAAATATATGAATATGCCACTGATTATAAAATAATAGAGCCAAAAAAAAGGTCGTATAAAGCCTGAGCCTATTCTCATCAGACAGAAGACCAACCTCTGGAATCGATATAATATCTGATAAAAAAATTCATTCATTGCCCATGCTTGCTATATGAATTTTATGCCTTCTTTTTTTTCTTTACTGTGGATTCTTATATTTATGCTATATTTGTTTCATTAGGGAAGTAGCCTAGCTCAGCTGGGGGAAACTCCTAATGGAAAGAATACTCTCATTAAAGCAGGGTGACATGTTACCATTGACCTTACACTTCACAACAGATTCCTCTTCCCGATCCCCCGAAAAACGGCAGATGCTCCTGCAGGTAGGAGCCACTTCACTTTGCAGCTGGGTATCTAAATAAAGTTAACTAATTGTTCATTACAATGAAACGAGTAAGTAATGTAATAAGTAAAAGCATTCTTGAGTATCAAACACCCCTCCGCCTCCCGTTATGTATTCAAATATGTTCCATGTATATCTCCTCAGCTTATCGGTAGAACTGTAGAAGGCCTGAGATACATCTCATAAGTGAGGGTTTGACAGACTTCATGCATACAAGACCTATGCAAGCCTGATAAGATTAGGACCATACAAATTAAAATGGGGGTTGCTCATGTACTGTTGTTTAGAAGTGGAAGGAAATAATTCTATTTCGAAGCCTTGCAAGTTTATTTAGGACAAGCCTATAGTTAACTCAATGTTTCATATGACCATTTCAAAACCTACTACAGACCTTATATCACAACCAAATTGGAACAGGCTTATTTATGTATCTTTTATTGGTTATATGGACCATGCATCTATGACAGCTTCCTAGCACTTTTCTACTTCATTTTTCTTCCCAGGTCTATAAGTTCTATACCATTGCAGGTTCAAATTTTAGTGCTCCCAGGTTTATTGAAGTTTTAACATTTAATAAAACAAAAGTAAAGCCAAAAGCATCTATTTCGGCAAGTGGACACCTACAAGGACGTGGCTATTTTTACCAAGGGAAAGTGGGCACTGCAATCATTCTAGTATGTGATTTCTACCAAGAAGGTCTGAAAGAAGTTCTTATGGACAATGTTTGATGAGCTTATAGCAAGCAGCCATCAATAAATGTACGACTCGATCTACTGTCTTGTCCTAAAATTCTCTGTTCTTGTTTAATTACATCTTTGCATACTCTATTTTTTCATGACATATATCCTAGAATTGAGGTTTGGAGATAATTAAAAAGATTCTAAACAAAATATAATCATGGGAATTTGGTTTTGATAATTTGGAGGGATATATTGTTCTAATTCTAATTTTACATTGATGTACTAATTAGAGATTTACTAATGTCTTGTCAAAGCCTCATTTGAAGAAACTATACTTGGGGCTAAAATCCAAATTCATCTCCCCAATCTTAAAGTTTCAAACACAAGATGAAGTAATTACTCCTAACAGTCTTTAGGCCAAGACTAATGAAATTTACATCAAATATTAGCAATCTAGAAACATATACTGATTTCCTGTTATTGTGAAATAAACATTTATTCATGAAACACGCATCCAGGACCAATCCGGAAAATCCTACTCATAGCTTTGACCCGTTAAAACTTGAACCTTAGTCAAAGAACAAAGTTGTTGGAACCATGCATTGTCACTAACAACTCCTCAACAAGGGTATAAATTCACATTGTCCTGAAGCAATGCACTACAGAGTAAAAGAAAAAAAGAGTTTTTGCAAATACATTAATCAATTCAAACGGGTGTCTGTGTGTTCGTGAAGCGCGCACAATTGACCCCAAAAAACATTGAATTCTCATTATAAATAAATCAATCAATCCAGTCGAACAACAAAAGAATCCACAAGAAGTTCCCAAAGTGCAGTACCTCATCGAGATGCCGCTTTCCGGGCACCCACGTGGCAGGCGAATCCGAAAAGCCACTGATTGAACCCTCATTCTCCACTTCCTGTATCTCATCCTCGCCAATCCCATCAATCCCCGACCCACCACTACTCGCACTGGTACTGCCCCTTTCACCGGCATACCCACTACTACTCGGACTCGACTGCCCGTCCACTTCCACCTCCGAATTCGTCCTCCTCCACACCACGCCTCGCTGCACGCTCTCCCTCGCCTCCTCAACCTCGAAATTGATCTCAATTCGTTCCTCGACACCGCTAACCTCTCCTTCGCGTTCACCGCTCTCGATTTCTCGGTGATTGTTCTCCGCCAGAGGCCCATTTGCGACGCCGTTTAGAGCCTCTTGACCCTCCTGCGCTTCATTGTGGGGCTCGGCCAATGCGACCGACGCGAACTCATCTTCCAATGGTTTGGGGGTGGGGGTAGGGTTAGGGTTGGGGTCGGGCAGGTCGTCTCCGGTTGTCGAATCTGAGGACATTGACGCCAGCGAGGCTTCGAGGAATCTTCTAAAGATTAGATAGGATTCTGCTTTTGGGTTTGTAATTTGCGAATTTCTCAGGGAACGAGAAAGACGGGGGCGTTTTGTGCGTTTTGTGGGGACGGTGGACGCGTCGCCTACCAGTCGTGTAACGAAACGCAGCGCTGAGCCCTCCGAGCCCGTCTGTCTGTCTCTCTGTCTGACCAGTAGGTGGAGACGTGGAGTGGATCCGAATTGCTTCGTCTCGCGCGCAGTTATACGGGCCGGGTTTATCCCTTGGGTTTTTTTTATATAGAGGGCCAAGGCCCAGAACTAGTACGACTGGCAATAGCAATTATTTTCTGGGAAACTTCCATAGATGGAGCATGCTTTGGGCCTACTACGGATAAAGAGACCATACGTTTTTGGTTTTCTCGTTGTTTGTTCGCGTGTTCGTGTCTGTTTGTGGTTTAATTTTCCCTGATGTCTTTCAATTGATGACAATCTTGGACAAGGAAATTGAAGGGGGGATGGATGGACAGATGGATGGAAATTAGAAATGACACACACATTAAGGATTGGGAGCATCATTTTTCATTTGTTGTTTTTCTTGTTGAGGACGAAAGGAAGTTGACAAGGCAGTGTGATTATGGGGCGGTGGTGATTTATGGTATTCGGCCATGGGCCCGTGAGAGCAATGACAATTGGGCTCCCACGGATGGCCTATGGCCTATAGGTACTCTTCTTGAACCTTTAATGGTTTGAGCTTTGGTAGGTCCACATAAATTAGTTAATGTTATTTTTTAAAGGAAAAAAAAATATGATCATTTATGTAGAGAGAGAAGTAGGATCTTCTTTAAATTTTTTAATGGGATTTGTTAGGGGTTCTCCCCATAGTATTATTCTCTTAGGTTCTCCCAAAGTTATATAAGGTTAACTCTTTAGGGATGATATTACCAAAAATGGATTTGATTATCCTAAATTTAATGTTAATGCCTCAAATTTGGTGTTAATGCCTAAAAAAACCGGTGATGGAAGCCACTACAATTTTTTTTTCTTAAATCATGTTTTACGTAAATCGAGAGAACCCATGCTAGAAGAACACTATAGGGAGAACCCTAGTATTTTCCTTTTTTAATAGAAAATGTTATTTTGCATTCTTTCACATACTAGGCTAAAGTGATATGCTCATGGGCTTTATTTACTTCGATGTAAAATAGTTTTTAAAAATTTATTTATATATTTTACGGTGTTTATTGTGACATAAAATAGTGGTTAACGAAAAATATTTTATTTTTGATTGAAAATTCTTCTTTAATTTTTGAAAAATAATTTACGGTTTTAAAAACAGTAAATCGTTTTCTAACTTTGAGCATCTCATTCTTAAATAGACGAATCCTACCAAGACTTGCCTAGGACCTTGTTGGGATTTGCAGGACTTGCTTGAGATTTGACCAAGAGTCGCCTAAGACCGAGACTTGATTGGACCTACCAGGGACTTGACTAGGGCCCAACCAAGACCCACTCGAGACTTGCCTGAGACCCAATTGGACCTTTGCGGAACTTGATTGGGACCTGCTCAGGACCTGTCTAGAACCCCTTAGGACTTGCCCAAGATCCCGTTTGGACTTAATTGGGAATCACCTAGGACTTGCCCAAGAGTCGTTGGAAAACATTTTCTGGTATTTGGTATATACGCAAAATCATATTAAACACTAAATTACAAAAAATGTCTTTATTGGGTCTTGGGTGGGTCTTGATAGGGTTTGGGACTAATCCCAATAGGATCTGGGCAAGTCTCGAGGGTCTGGGTGAGTTATTGTGGGGTTCTTGAAAGACTTGGTTCAGACATCTCTAAGACTTAGGTTAAGACATTTTGTAATTTAGAGTTTAATATGATTTAATGAATATACATATTTATTTATTGATTTTCTGTCTGTATGGTAAATGTAGTAAAATGTTTTTCTGAAAATAATTTTCGACGAAAACCATTTTAGGTTGAAATAAATGGGGTCTTAATGAAAATTGAACTTAGGGAGTAAACTGTTATTTTGGCCTACCCTAAATACCAATAAATTTTATTATATATATATTTTTTTTGTTGACATGAAGATTCAAACTAATAAACTTCGTTTCATTAAGTGTGATCTAATCGATTAAATTACCTATTAAAAATATATAAATTATTTGTTAAACCACGTAAAATAATTTATAATTATGTAATGACTTCCTTTATAAAATTGCAAACCACGCCTAGTCAACAGTATCATTAATTCAAGCCCACGCTCTTTGTCTGAGTTGCGGAAAATAGTTTCTAAAGAGCACGTGAAATGTGAGGGGGGTTGAGGAAAGAGTAAAAAAAGTAGGAAAAAAGTAAAAGGAATAAAAAAAAGAAGTCTACAATTTCTATGCACCGCTCCGGGACGCAAGGCCTCACCAAAAATTCCATGACGCCGACGGTGAGAGCATCTCGCGCACTTTTACATACTCCGATGTCGCCATAAAGCAAGAAAAAGACAAGGCGACGAAAACGACGGGCGAACTTAAACAAAACGCTGGGCTGGTAGATGAAATAATGGTTAACAAACCGGTCCCTATCGGTGGCCGGTGGCCCCCCACCAAACAAAAATCTAACGGACTGTAATCTTCCAATCTGCCTTAAAGCACCAGTGCACCAGTGCTGTGCTGTGCTGCCCTTTCCCCTTCGGCTTTATCTACAGAACACCGGCCATTGAATTCTATTGGCTTGGGGCCTTTCCTTCGTTTCTTCCTTTTTAATACACATATAAGGACAAGACCATCCCCAATTTGGCAAGGAAATATTACGATTGGAAGGGACTTTTCTGTCCAAACATGTTTATCTGTCGTCTTCGTATAAAAGCTGAATTACGATATGACCATTTTACCCATTTTCTACATAATAAAGAAATGGAGGAAAATGAACGACGTGTCAATATTTATTTTATAGGGAAAAATATAAAAAAGCCCCTCAAACTACCGGTCGTTTATAATTTAGTTTCTTAATATTTAAAAAGTAATAAAGTAACAATTATCACATCAAAAAGTATTATTTATTTTTATATTCTATAATCTTATTCTTTTAACAAATAAAATATTAAACTAATTGTAAAAAAACCAACAAAAAAAAACAGTAGGCTAATATTTATTTATTCCTTTTTTTTGTATTTATTAGCCCATTGTTTTTTGTATTTTTAAAAATTGTTTAGTTTTTTTACAATTATGTTATTATTTTATTTGTTAAAGAATAGTATTAGAATATAAAAATAAGTGCCATTTTGTTATATTTTTAGTTTAGGATCTACTTATTATTTTTGAACACGTGACTAAATTATAAACAAATTTAGTTTAAGTGATTTTTTTATTTTTCCCTATTTTATATATTCAAGTAAATTAAAATAATTGTTTTTTTTTATTATTTTTCGGGGTTTTTAGGGGGATTTGAGGTGTGCAATTAGTTAGGTGTTCCTGGGGAGTTGGCATTGTAATCCAAAGTGGATAACATTATATCCAGACGCAATCGATCTGTTAACCGGTTGGTTTAAAAGAGGATCAGAATTACAGGCGGGCCTTCCCAAGTGCCACGCACCCTTATCCCCTACCCCAAGAAGCACCTCTTGACAGGTCATATACCCCATCACATTATTGTCTTTCGAATTGCGGGGTCTCCAATTAAATATTTTATGTTTATGGAAATTGCTCAGAAATACGCCAAAATCCATTTACAAGTTAACAGCCGCAAGCTGTGCAAGGGTATAGTGGACATTTTGGGCTTAACGGGGCGTATTTGTGGCCTCTGCTTTTCGTACCAACCCCACCCACTTTATAACCCAATACCTACCAATCATTGAACAAACGGGCGTAGTTTCCATGTATATTACATGGATTGACCCACCGCCTCCCCCCCTTCAACAACCATTTCCACTTTCCATTTTCTAAAGCACGGAAAAGAAGACCAAGACCAGACGGCAGCTTTTTTAAAAAAAAAAAAATTATATATAAAAATTTGAGGAAAAGCAAACCAAATTTTCCTCCGCAAATTCGATTACAACCTCGGAAGTTAAAATTACATAAGTCAAAATGTTCCTTTTGATCGAGTAGATTGATCAAACGAACGTAAATTCAAAAATGAAAAAAAGAAGAAGAAGAAGAAGAAGATGAAGTCTATAAGACTGATCCTACCGTGGAAACGAAAAAAAAAAAACCTAATCTAATAAATATTCCGTAATTTCTCAGTCAATTGTGATTTTTCTCCATTTCCCCTTCTTCTTCTTAATCTTGGAAGCCGGTTTTTTCCCAAATTGCGTTTCGGACTCTACTGAGATCTCTTCCTTTCAAAGTCCTCCCTGCGCCTTCGTGAACCGAGAAGGAGGCGATCCTCGTCCTCGCCATCTGCCTCGCCAAAAACTCGTGCGGGGGGACCCTCACCCCGTTCTCGCACTCGTCGTCGCCGTCCACGTCGTCGTAGTCGACGCTGTCTCCGCGGCGATTATCTCTGTACTCGTCCCTCAGGATCTTCGACCAGTCCGGAATGTTCACCGGCAGCGACGACGCGTTGGCGCCGGCGACGGCGCGGTCGGCCGAAGGCTTGGAGGAGGACTTCTTCGAGATGCGCGAAACCAGCGCGGGCTTGCGGAACTCGGGCGAGTTGGAGCGGGCCGAGTTGTAGATGTCGGACTCGTCGAGTTCGAATGCCGAGTCGTGCGCGATGGTGGGGTGGTGATCTCTGTCACTGGGAAGAAAGCGGTAGCTCGGGCGTGCGTAGTAGCTCTTACTGGCTGCCATTGAAGGTTTTGAGAAATTGGTTACACTGCGTTTCAGGCTTCTCTCTCCCTCTCTCTGTTTATTTCTCGCTCTGTGAAGGGGTTGGTTTTGAGTCTTGGAAATGAAGGCTTTGATCGGGCTTTTATAAAGGTTCGGACTCCGGGACGGGTTGCTTAATGGATAAGGTGCGCTCTCTCTCGCTCTGTGCAAGTTTCTTTTGTGAAATTACCAACACACCCTGCGCTTTTCCTAACTATCCCAACTTCAGTCCCGGTATATACGTTGAAATTTTATCTTTATTTATTTTTTTTCGGGAATATCCTCTTTTTAATTTCTCTGGTTAAATGTCCTAATGACATTAAAATTTAAATTAATTAATTCTCTTATAGATTTTACTAATTTTTGAAAATAATTCGAAAAAAAAAAACAAAAGTTGAGTGCACCTGCAGGAAAAGCGGGATAGAATAGATCGTGGAGTAACTGAATCCCAAAACTAAAATTAACAGCCAACTACTTTATCCAGATAAACTGAAAAACTAAATCCAACTGCAATTTTCTCCAGCACTCTCGGCTCCTCCAGATCGAACGGTTTCGGTAAGGAGACCAAGGCCACGTGTCTGTTCTACGAAGTTTAAGAAAGCGTAAATGGGCGGCACGTGTTGTAACGTAAAGCTCTTGCTAGTGGACAAAAAGGGGGGCAGTTTGGGAAGACGATTTTGTCTCTTACTGCCAGTGTGACGAGTTTTGTCGCGACGTAGAGAGGGGATTCACCCCGACCTGGTCCTAGAAAAGAGGACACAGTGGTCCTGTTTATACGTTCGAGGATCTCGACACGTGTAACTACGTTCTCCAAGTGGCCGCCCGATGCTTCACGTAACGGATTGGAGCATGATCGCACGTGAAGTAGGCCCCAGCGCGCTCGGATCTAGCGCATCCCCGCTGCCAGCTGTTCCTGGCCTGTTATTGTCCTCTCAAACGCGACACTCAAAAATCCCCCCCCCACCAAAATATCGCCCTATCTCATTCAAAAAACCGTATCGCGGTTAGACGAACTTTATGCGTGGAGTTTGTGAGTTATTTTTTTTTTTAAAGAAGGAGTTTGTGAGTTATGGTTGAACGTTGAACGGAACATCATGCTTTACTTATGAAAGAGAAGAAATTATTCCTTTTTTTTTTTTTTTTTGAATTAAAGGGACAATATTATCTTGATTAGTATAAGTAACTTTTGGTTCTTATTGATACTCTTTGATAGAGTTGGATCAAGTTATGACTGAGTTAGACTTGACGAAATGTCTGTAATTTTTATCGTCTATGCCCTTCATGTACGACTTTTAACAAATAGGTGCTAATATGATCACCTACATATAGAATAATCACAATTCGTCTACTTATCTTATCTTTTCCCAAATAGACCAAAAAAAAAAAAAAAGGTGGGGGAACACTATTATTCCTGATAGTGCAATTACCCCTAAAATGGTCCAAATTAGTTTCAGTGCAAGTCATAAAGTTGGTAAAAGAAATGTGTATGATTAGAAAAGGTGATACAACATATTGATTCCAGCAAATGAGTTGATGATTTTTCAATTTGCACAATAATGAATTTTGCTGGCTTCCATAAGAATATTTTTGGTGGCCAGCGTGGCCTCGTTGATTAATTTAACAAGGACACTGCTCCTTTTCTTTCATAATATTCTTTGGGTTTTTAAATGAAACAACAAAAATGTTTCCAAATATTACACGTTTCCATAATAAGGAATAGAGAAAAACCTTCATTTCACAAAAGTTTTTGTGGACTTTATTCATTTATTAGAAAAAAAAAAAAAAAAGATTTGGATACTAGAAGTAATAATTCGTGTTTACGTGTTGGGTTTTGATCATTTCAATGTATGTGTAAGATTATATAGGTCAACCTTAACTTGACCAATTTAATTAAACGGATTAAACCCCTCAATGTTAATTCTCTAATTTTGTATTGAGTTCGTGTTGGGTTTGTAAGCCATGTTAAAATTTGTCTGTTATTATGTCGTATGTTTTGGATAGTGTCAAAGCATGCATATAAGATTATATAAGTCAACCATAATCTGAATTATTTAGTTAAACATTAAGTTTTTCAATCTTAACTCTTTAATTTCGTGTTGGGTTCATGTCGAATTTACAGGTCGTGTAAAATATTGATAGTCCTACTAAACAAGATAAAACCTTTTTTTTTTTTTTTTCAAATCTTTGAATCATGTGGGGACTGTTGATAATAAATGGTAATTATAAACCTCTTTGACATACTATGGGAATTATACATCGTAGAAGCATTAGGTTTCTTTATTTCATAAGTGAGAACCCACTCCAATGTTAAGGCTTCGCATTGGCCACTGGGATGGGGTTTCAAGTTCCAAAATATAACGAGGTCCCATAGAGATGAAAGCATTAATTGTATCTTTGATTCAAATCAATTTCATGGAATTTTCTATTCGTTCTAACCCAATGTCTACCACCCACCATCGAACCCCCACCCACTTTCAAGTCCTCAACATCGAAGTCTTCAAAATCAACCAAATGGTGGTTCTGATGGTTTTATCAATAGGTATTTTGTCTATGAAGTATATTGTCAAGAAAGGAAAAATGATTTGATGTGAATACTTATATATATATATATATATATATATATATATTGGTGTTTTAAGCTGATGTGTCTACTTCTTATTGAAAGGTACAAAACACTAAATTTACATCACGGCCTGATTAAGTTGTTCTTAAATAATAATTGCTCATGTTTGTTAGATGGATAATATTATTTTGCACACCTATTGTGCATATATATATATATATTATTTAAAAAAAAAAGGTATAAATAAAATATGTGTAAAAGTTGTAAGAACAACAATTTTCTTGGTGGGTTTATATATGAAATTTTATTTTGTTCCCACAACAATAAGATTATATATGTGGATATCATTGTAAATTGGCCTCAATGAACAAGGACTTGATGCGTTGTTTCAAAGGTTGATGGGTTGTTTTTATTCTGAATGAAGCCATGACCAAAACAATATTATCCTCCAATAATGGTGGTCTGAATAAGACATTTCAAATAGGAACAATTTGATGATGTAAGCCTCAATTATAACCAGACATCTCTATCCTTATTAGCTGTTCTTTAAGAAGAAGTTGATTAGCATTTAGCAATAACTTATTTACAGCATCTGTTCATCCCACTTGCATGGGGTCTTTTGCCACAAAAAGTAGCTGCAATTTCACCTTAAAAGGCCCTTTTATCTAATAATTACTCATTGTTTTCTTTCAAGAGGTGGCCTACATCCAAGACAAAGAGGAAACTGACCCACTACTTAATAAACCCACTAATACAAATATACAATACTAAACTCATTATTAGTGTTTGCCCATAAAAGTTGTACACTTGAGTAAACTATTGAGCATTGATACAAATTCTCTATAAATTGGACATTGGAAATTTTTCTAACCCAATTATTAAAATTTAACACGGCATTAGAGTCAAATATTATGAGTTTAAACTTTGACTTCATCATTTACTATCCCTCTCCCCTCTCCTGACTATTCTTAAGGAAATTGTCTCGTGCAAAAGGAGCCGGAAGATGGAGACTAACTTTTTCTCACCTCCTCCAAGCATTATTATAGTTTTTCAGTTGGATTTCTTATTATTAGTTTAAGTTTTTAGGAAAAATAATGATTTAACACTAGTCTATATAAGTATTATATCTCCTTTAAGTATATGAGAAGCACAATTTTTTTTTTTTTTATTGCTTATAAAAAGGCATGTGAGTAGGATTTCTTATCCTACTCACTTTTGCATCAAAATTTCAAACAAAGATATGGTTTATACTATATTATGATTCGGTTTATTCCAACAACATATTTTTAAATTCCTAACACATCCAAATAATGGGGTTGATTAATTGGAGTTTAATTAAATTGAAATTATATCCTTGTTGTTTTTCTATAGAGATATTCTCTGTTTCGCATGGATCTTTACGCCACGTCTCAAATCTACTATTTGTTTATGGCCAGCAAGAATGGCCACTTTTGGTTAGTGGGTATTGGGTTATGATGCATAGGGATTTACGGACGTGTCAGATAAAGCAAATTCGCATAAAAAAAATATTGGATTTGGGAAAAAAAAAATTCCAAAGCTATTAAATTCCACCCTTTTAGGGAGATAGCAAGTGGGAGGCTTAGGGAGAATCCTATTGGCAGCTGAGGGGCCGAAAGGCATTTAATATATATATATATATATATATATATATATATATATATATATAAGTAGTAAATTAGGTAACATAGTTGAAAATGTTATATAAACTATTTGATCCAAACAAGAACTCAAGTTTCTATGAGAATCATTAATATAAAAGAGTAAGAAATAGAATAGTCTATGTATATAATTAAAGGTGGTATCAAGGGTGTTGGATTGGGAGAATGAATTATTTAATCCAAACAAGAACTTTGTGCGTATGATCAAAGAGAAAATATATATATATTGTAGAGGTTCATGTGGTTTGATCTCTTATTATTCGATTTTTAAGGTTTTTTTTTTTTTTTGACATGATTTTTAAGGTTTAAAACTCAGCAAAATGATCACTTCTTAAGGTATATATTGTTTTTTTTTTTGACATGCTTAAGGTATATATTGTTATCAAATAATTTCATTAGATTTTTTAACGTAATGACATGTAGGTTGATAATCACACAATATCTAATAACATTTGGACATGTATACATATCTTTGAGTCAACACCAAATAACTTTGTCACGTAGTTTTGAAATGAGAAATGTTAGAGGTTATATATATATTTTATATTTGGCTCATTTCATCTTACAAATTAATTATTAAATTTGTGAACTTATGTGGATACCACATAAGTTAATGATGAACCACCCACAAATTTAATGGTTGATCTATTAAATTTGTATGAGAATATAAGTTAAATATGATAAGTTTATTGACCCACATAGGAGAATAAGTAATGAAATGAAAAAAATAAAGGTATCATTAGAGCAACTGAAGCATTATGGTGGCCAAATGAATTGACTACCCTTGAACCACTCTAGTAGCCAAAAAAGATGGTTGGGCAACCCTTACCCTATCTTCTATAATTACGATTAAGTTCAAAGACACAGATTATTTATTTAAAAATGTACCCCCAAACAAACTCTTAAGAGTGGTTGGGTAGCCTAATCAACCCAAAGGCCGTTAGGGGTGGTTTTTAGTCATACCCATTATGATCTTTAGGGATGGCTAAGTCACCTTAGGATTCTCTCAAGTTCATTTGAATTGAAAAATATTCATTTAGTTATAGTGGAATGATATTTTTGTCCCTCAAAAAAGAAAAAGAAAAAATACTCCTCGATTATAATTAACTAATACTTTCCAGTTAATTTAAACTGTCTAGCAGTGTCTTATTTTCCAAATGACCACAAAAACAATTGGCTTGGGGTTTTATTTTTATTTTTATTTTTATGTACACTTGTCAAAAAGTTATTGGACATGCCATGACAATAACTTGATAACCCTAGCCTCTGTCTCTAGCCCCTGTCTTTGTGAGCGCCGCACAGGTGGGAGGAGGGGTGGCCTTCGTTGCCTCCCCTCCCCTTGTCCTCAACCATTTGTGTTAGGCAATTTACTTGATGCTCTTTAACCTTTGTGCAGTGCTTCACCCCCTTTTTTCCACCCTTTTTCCCCTCTTGTATCTCACTTATTCTGTCTCCCTCCTCCCTAGCCTCTACCCCGCCGTTGCTTCTTTTTTTTTTTCCTTGTTTTGTTTGTTTGGCACTCTATGTGGGTGCTGCCTTTGGGGTTTCACTCAAACTTTTTCCTCCAGTTTTGAGTGTACTGCCAATCTCCTTTGCGCCCGCTGCTGCCCACCGTCCTTTGCCGATCTTTTCTTGCGTCCCCCCGCAATGTGCTTTCAACACCACCTTCTACGTCAGTTTTTGGCCAGCACGCAATCAGATGGTGTCTGTTTAGTACATACTTGAAATTAAATTTAATGATTAGTCATAGGTTAGCGAATGATTATGTTATGGTTGATTTGTTTAGCTTTGACTATGATTTATTTCAAAACTTTTGCTCTGTTTGTAACAGTTTTTTGTTCACGAGTTTTATGAATGAGAATGAAGTAATTGGACGTGGCCCCTCAAATAGTGCAGAAACATGTTTTGACCTAAAACGTTTATCAAACATAGCCTTAGCATTTATATATATATATATATATATATATATGATTTTCGCTTTCGTTTGATAAAGTATGATGGGGGTATGTATCATGTATGTGGGGCGCAAGACTAAGATGCACCTATTGAGATAAAGCTGGTTAGTTGCGTTCAGCGTTGGAGCTTCTCGGGCATCAATCATTCATTATTTCCGTATTTCTAATTGAAATGACCTCCATTATTCATGTCTGCATTAATAGCTGTCACTTGCACCAACAGCTAAGCTACTCTTTTTTTTTTTTTCAATTATTATTATTGGGTCTATTCTTTAATTCGCTAAATGCCATAGGCCATAGACAATGAAATATTGAAATGAATGGCTTGGGCTTGATTTGATTATTTCTGTAATAATAGAAGAGGCATGAATGATGATCACATGTAGCCACACTAAATGGGTTTTGAGCTGCAGATTTATATCATGCACATGGGTGGCTTCTGGCTCCAATCTACATTATTCAGTTAACTTTACTGTTGGAGGGGTAACAAAAATACTCTTTTACTATAACTAACTGGATATATCTAATTCAAATGAAATAGAGAGAATCCTAATTCTACTTATCTCAAGATCTTCTCCTCATAAAAATACTGCATTAATTGATGCAATATATATATATATATATATATAAATCCCACTCAAATACAACTCTGACGTGGATAATAACTACAAAGTCCCCATTATATATACCACTCAAATACAACTCTGACGTGGATAATAACTACAAAGTCCCCATTAATTAGGGACCTTAATGTTCTAGTGAGATTCCATCTCTTAAGCTATTTGATGTGTGACTCATTTGTTGGAGAGGAACAAAATATATATATTTTTTATTTTTACATGTCCACACAAGAGGGGAAAGAGAATTTGAACTAGTAATCTCCGCTTCATTAGATGTGATCCCAGTCGATTGAATTATCTCTTAGGGATGAAAAATAAAACAATTAATTAAGAAAAATATAACGGATATCAGTTGAGTGAGGCACTTTTGAAAGTAGAGCTCTTAATAAAGAATCCATTACAGAAAAATCTTATAAAAGGGGAGCAAGATATCAAGCAAGTGAGACTTTGGATTTCCCAAAAACTCAAACTTTTTACTTTATTTTTACTTCAAATATCATGTTAACTTAAGCATTGGATTGTCCTAGATCCCTTTGGGACAGGTGGATGCAGTAATGCCTTTTTCTATTTTGTAGGTAGTCGATCCATTGCTTGTCCGATTGACTAGAAAGCGACTATTTTGTTTCTAGACAAAATCCGTTATGGTGACCACCAGGGATGGAGAGAGGGGGAGACTAGCTGGGGCCATGGTCCCCCCACAATTTCAGGGAAAAAAATTTTGTGGCTGTAAATTTATTTATTTATTTTTATTTTTTGGTCCCCTCATTTGAAAAAATGTTACTTTGATCTCCCATTCATGATCTGGCTCCATCCCTAGTGACCACTCGATCCAAAAATAGCCAAGTCAATAATGAAGTGGTTCTCATGTTGAAGAGCATGTGCTTGTAATATCAGGCTTGTCGAGCCAATAAGGAGTCGGCAAGCCAGTGGTTTTCTACACTTACGACCAACTAGGTAGGGAGTTTCGAGGATATGGAATGACATTCTTAACCTCATATAAAGGCTAAACAAAAGCAGCGGAAGCTACCAACTTACTTACTATGATCCTTACATGTTTTAGGACTAAGAACGATCAATCAAAATCCTTGGATATGTTGGAATTAAAATCTCATAAAAGCATGTAGGGCTATATAGCTATTCTTGAAATTCTTCTTACATGTTGAATGATGATGAACAAGTAATTGAGAAATTGATTCAACCTTCAGATGTTCTCTTTAATGACTAAATATGACTGTGAGTGAGTAATCACAAAATTTGTTCCCATTCAAGAAAATAGCTAGAAGTATAAACTAGTGAAAAAAATTTCTCTCTTGAATATTTATCTCAACTCTTATGCACTCACAAGTAAGCATTATACTTATCTAGGGTCCTCTATTAGTCTATTTATAGATTTGGGTCTGCTAGGAGTTATTGTCATAAGGGGAATTATTGCCCCTTATGGCCAGATATTCTATCCATATGTGCCTTATTTTCTAGAAGTTCAATGCTTGGGCTTGGGTTTTATCTCATTAGCTTAATGCTCTTTTAACTATGCTTAAGCCCTTATGAATTAAATCTCTAAGGCCCCGTTTGGTTCGCGGATTAGGTCCTTGGATTGGATTAGCTAACACTGGTGTTAGCTAGTCCTTTGTTTGGTAACATGCTATTCCTGGGAGTAGTTACTCCCATGGGACTACTAATCCCATACACACAGGATTAGCTAAGCCACTCAAAAATGAGTGGCTTAGCTAATCCTTTCCTGTGGGATTAAAAATATTGTATAAAATTACCCAAAAACCCTACGCTTACACACCTCTCACGATAAAGCAACGATCTTCATCTCTCAAGCAAGATATCTCTCCTCTTTTATTTTCGATTTCTATTTTTCTTGGTTATTTCATTATCATTGTGTTTCTTGAATTTTTTTCTTTCTTCGTTCTCTCTCATATTTCTTCATTCTTTCTCAAATTTTTTTTCTTTATTCTTTCTCAATCTTTTTTCGTTCTCTTCTCTGAGTTTTTTTTTTTTCAAATCACACACGTTTTGCTTTTCTTCTCTGCTTTTTTCCTCATTCGACGGAAATCACCGATATAAAATATGAAATATGGTGATTATGTTTTTTTTATATAAATAATTTTAATTTTCTAGCATAATTGCAAAAAAAAAAAATCAATGTACATGACATAATTAAAAATATATAATATAATTGTTTATGTTTTGAAGAAAAAGGTCCTTAATAATATAAACTGTATTTATATTATAAGGGTATTTTAGGAAATAAGATCAAAATACGATTCCATTAACCAACATATTGCATTATACCAAACGAAAGAATAGGATTAGACAGTCTATTCCAGCGTTACAACCAAACAAAGGAATATGAATAGCTAATCTATTCTCAGTGGTAGTTAATCCTAGTAGTAGCTAATCCTTTTCCAATGGACTAGATAATCCGCAAACCAAACGAGGCCTAAGTCTAATGCTTTTTTAATTGCTTAAGCCTTTAAGAATTAAATTCCTAAGCTCAATTTTTTTTTCTTTTTGGAAAGAAAATCATCAACTCTTCTATTAATCAATCAAAGGAAAGGAGTAAACAACTCCCCCAATACAATCCATGATAACAAGTCTGAATTAAAACACTCCCCCTAAACATAACTTAGATTTCTTCCTAATGGCCTTGATGGATAGTTAGTAGCGTCACTTAAAAAAGCAACACCCTCCCACTACCCCCACTAGGTTTTGCGAAATATGAGATTTGTGTGGAGGAAGTAGTCGACATCTCAAAAACAAATTAAGGTCCTATAGATAATTTATCCAAAGCTATCTGGTCATGAATGCACGCAGGTACCTCAACACGCCAGGTTTCAGTGAGATTATTGAGAATTGCATACTTGGCCAGCATATGGGCCACGTGGTTCCCCTCCTGCCTTATAAAGGACATTCTCCAATAGGCCAACGAGTTAAGTTCCTTTTTAATATCTTCTATCAAGTGTCCCAACCAACTCCTGTCAGCCTCTCCTAAATTGACCGCATCCATCACTCCTTTTGCGTCACCTTCAAGATGGACCATGGAGAAGCCCATGTCACAACACAGCTGAACCGTTAACAGAGCAACCTTCGCTTTAGCCGCAGCCGGAGACAAATAACCCCATCGCATTTCGCATCTAGCCGCCACCACGTTTCTTGCTATGTCCAGGATTACAACATTCAAGCCCAGCCGCCCAAACTCACGATCCACTGCCGCATCCCAATTCCCTTTGCACCATCCCTGCTCCAGAGCTTTCTAACAAATTGCGCCAGTTGTCTCTCTTGGGCAAATGATCACGTCCCCCTGCACTTGTACTTAGGCCATGGCATACTCCTGGATAGCAATTGTTGTCTGCTGTATGATAATGCTTGGAGGAGTAAAAACACCCCCATGAATTACCTCATTTCTTCTCAGCCAAATTCTCCTAGCCATAGTAGCAAAAAGAACAAACTCGTCCAGCTCACATTTTTTGAACAAACCTTCCACGACATGCAAAAAAGACGAACTTGGGAAAAAACTCTTTTGGAGTTTTTTGGACGTCACAAGCCACACATCTATAGCAAAAGGGCACTGTCACAAGATATGGAAAACCGACTCAACCTCTCCTCCACACAGTGGGCATAAAGGATCTTTAATGATTCTTCGTCAGCAGAGATTTTCCCGGGTCGGGAGAATGTCATGGCATGCACACCATAGAAAATTCCTTACTACACTCGGGACTCCGGCAAATTCCAAATTCTTTTCCAAATGTTGTTATTCTCCCTCTTGGAAGAGCTTCCAGCTATTGATTTTTCTAACATTTCTTTTTGAATATAGTAGGCAGATTTGACTGAAAAAATTCCCGATTTAGTTCCACTCCAAAGAATAAGGTCTTCCTGGTTAGTGCTACTAATAGGAATAGATTGGATCAAATTTGCCTCCTCCTTAGTGATGTGGTAAATTTGTGACCAAATTAATCAATAATAAAATACCACTCAAATGAGCGAATCCCGTAGGATAGGGCTATATTGAGGTGTCAAACCTAAGGTTAAAGGAATGCTATTAAAATTAAAGAATAAAGTTTAACCTAATTTAGAAACAAGATTGATGATTGTGACTAGAATGCATAAAATTAACCGCAATATAAAAGTGATGATTTCAGAGAGAGAGAGTAGGGTACCGACTTCACATAATCCGTACACAACAATAACCGTAATTGATCCACACGACATAATCACACATGTTATCGACAAGAAAATTCGTATTAAAGGATAATAATAGTTTATCTTTGGTTGGCTACGGATCGTCCACCTAACCACTAAGATGTGGCGACCCGTCTTCCCTAGGTATAAACTATAAAATCTTTTAATCGTTTTATATGATTAATGGAATAGCATAACCCATCTTGGTTGTACGGTTCGTCTACTCTAAACTAGGCGTAAATGCGACCGTCTTCCCTAAGCATGGTCTATCTAATCCTATTAATCATATGCATATTAAAACCATTACACAACCATCGGTTTTATGATCAGAAAATAAAATCGATTGAGTTCAACACATGCAAAATAAATTCTAAGACAAGATAAGAATTTTGCAAGCATTGATTTTAGAATTGAATAACAATTGCATTATATTAAGAATGAAATCAATGGTTTGCAATCCTCACGTTATGTAATCAACATATGTAATATAAACTAAATGAATCAATTACAATCACCATTGTGTGTTGGAGAGGGTTACATCGGTACCCCACAATGGGGTTTAGCCGCTCATCTGATGAACTCCATAAACTTGTATAAAATTCGCACTCAGAAAAACCTCCTTTTACATTGTATAAGGGCCTATTTATAGACACTAGGAAACCCTAGAAACCCTAAAACCCTAATCATGGCCGTAGATTAGTCTCCTACTTCAACTAGGAAACTTGAAGATGCAGATTTTAGCTGTCCACGCGCCTGCCGGGTTAAGTGACCCAGTCGTCGTTAAGGTGCGATCGTTAAGCCTAGCGACGTTCGTCATCTTTGGCGACGTTCTCGGATGATCGCAGGCATCTCTGCGATCGTTCGCCAGCAGAGGTTCTTTTCTTGCCCTTTCTATCCCAATTTCCAACTAAGCTCCTGTAATTGACCTGAAACACCAAATAAAACAAAATCAAATAAATAGCAATGTTAAGGTATTAACAAATGCAAGTTAAAGGGCTTGAATGTGCAACATTCAGCGCTTATCACACCCCCAAACTTACATATTGCTAGTCCCTTAGCAATAGAAAACAGAAAATGAAATGAACAATATAAAAGATAAATCCAGCTTTCGTGGGATGTTCGGTTGCATTTAGCATATGCAACAAGCCTTTTAAACCCCTAGGAATTCCCTAGAGGACGAGTGAAGTCTCGTGAGGGTTTTCCAGAAATGATACCCACAAACATTGTGCATAATTCATGTTATCCAAAAAGCAAAGCATCACTCAAACCCATGATCTTCATTCATTAGCAAGCTTAAAAGATTAAACTCCATCTTCACAATAAATTGGAAATTAGAGTCTAATTACTTTTGGCGAATTAAGGCATCACAAGTTGAAGCGGTGTAAATTGAATTAGCACAAGACTATGGAGCTTCAAGCAAATTCAATGTGCAATGTGTCCATAATTCAAGATTCACTAGAAGTCCTATCGAGTGAACAACAATGGCATATTTTTCTAGCATTTTAATTTATTATTAGGCTCTTTAGTGTTTAGTTCCTTAAGCTTTCTAATTGACCCATGTAAAGTGTTGAGCCAATGACTCCCCAAACCGGATGGTTTTAGGGCATTAGGTGTGCAGACACCCCCGAGGACTTACTAACTCGAGTCAAGAAGGCTACTGAAACTAAACTAGCCGTAATGTTAACCATATCAAAACTTTTCACCTTTTGGCGTGAACACTCAATGCTTTGATGCAAGAGGCCCGATTACTCAATGAACAATTTATCAATGATTATTGCCATTTTTTTTTTTTTTTTTTTTTTTTTATGCCAATGTATCCACTCAGTAAGTCACCCAGTGTCACTCAAAACATAGAAACATACACATTAAACCTACATGTTATATCCCACAAATCGTGTGCTAATGTGCTTGTGCTCGAGCAGATCAAACCAGTGAAATCTCAATTGCCTAAAGCAAGTAATAAACTAGAAATTCCAACATCAGATCATGTGTTCAACATTTAAAGCTCACTGATGAAATCAATCACATGGTTTAGATCAACCAAAATTTAAGGACCACATGAATAAATTTTTTTTTTTTTTTTTTTTTTTTTATGAGACATGGTGTGTGCAAAGTGTTCCCATACCCCAAACTTAATCGAACATTGTCCCCAATGTGGAATTTATGGAACAGTGACTGGATTGGAAGTTAGGGAACTTGTTGGACTAGCGTGGCTCATAGCACACCCCCAAACTTGACGAACAAACCGTTTGTCTCTGCAAAGAAAGCTCAAAAGTAATACAAAGCGAAAATAAAATAAAATAAAATAAAATAAAAAATAACGGTAAAAACCAAGACAACAAATTAAATGGATATCTTGTGGGGTGCCTCCCATGGCGCTAAGTTTAACGTCTTGACCAGACGGTGTAGCAACTGACTCTTCTTTGCTCCCAGTGGCCAAGATGATGCCCCTGCTGTGGTGGTAGTCGATCCAAAATGTCCAAATGTAGTATGAGAAATTTGTGTGTTTGATGTTGGTGAAGCGTTGTTCCAGCTTTTCCAAGCGTTGATGTGCACCATTCAAGAGCTCATATTCGATCTGATGGTGACGATGGTGTGTCGGCTCTCCCACTTTGTTGTGGTGGCGGTGCATCTTCTTCCATATGCTCACTTCTTCCCACCTTCCTCGGCCCGGTATTTCAACTCGACTCTCTGGGCATATGGGATGGTGTGGTTCCACTTGGTTCTGCCAAGAACGGGTGTTCGATGCGGTCCATCTTGAGGTGCCTTTATTCCTTCTTCTTGAGAATGTGGGTGGCGAGGGCAGAATGGGAGCCCCATGACTTTGTATTCTGGCCTTGCGCGTAATTACACCATCCCAAAATTTTGAATTTGGCTCCAAATAATGGATGGGATTGAATACCGTGGCCTTTGTGAAAGGCGTCTGAGCTTGTAGGAATTGGTCACGCCTCTCTGTGACTTGTGCCCCAATGGATGAGACATTCCGGTACGAACATAATCCACAAGTAAGAGTGGATGTGGCAATTTGGACCGGCTGCCTGCATTCCGCTTCTCATCGGCATATTGGCCGGCACACATGTCTTCAATGATCTCGGAGACATAGAGGGGATCCGCTGTTCATCAAGTTGGGCATCGGCGGTGGGTGCTCATCGTTACAATGCATGGCGGCAATGTCGGGCGGTGGTCACATCCAATGGTTTCCTTTGACTATAGAAGAGAGGGTACCCGCTTATTGCAATCCGGGAAAGGTTGGAGTAGAACTGACGATCAACTTGGTATATGCCGTTGAGTGTGAGGTTTGAACAATTTCTTCAACCCCCGACGCTTAAACTCTTGAATTGCCCATTGGGTGGCTTCAAAGTTTTTGAAGTCACCGTTGATGTCGAACTCAGTCTCAAATAGGATCTCCCACTGCTCAATAGTTGGATGGGAGGATTGGGCACGGGAGCTTGACGCTTGGGAGGTGGAAGGAGTGGTCCTTGGCATTTTGGAGCTCGTTCAGGCTTTTTGTCGAGCAGGTGGTGGGCAGTCTAGAACTCTCCTTGTGAAAATGCACCTTCAAGCAACTCCAACCCCCTGCAAAAATACACAAACAACCAACCCAGCAGCACCACAAACCCAACTTGTGACGACCCAATCACAAAAGACACGAAACACAATGGTTATGGAGTGAGTTGTGAAGGTTGGGTCAATTCTTATGGAAAATGGGGAAGACGGAAAATGGGGTGAGGAAGAGGAACGTGGTGGCTGGATATGGAGGTATGGGGTCGGTGGGTGCCGTGGGTGATGATGGAGGAGTGTTTGGTGGTGATTGTGGTGATTTGGTGGTGGGTTGAGAGGGGTGGAGGGTGGACGGCGTGAAAGATGGGTTCGTGGGGTGTGGGAAGGTGATGGAAAATAATGGGGTGTGGGGCCGTGACCTAAATAGGTCACGTGAGAGTGGTACCCGAGCGATAACGATCGCCCAATGTTGAATGACGTTAGCCCGCAGTCTGTGTATGTGGGGACGAATGTTCGCCCACGGGCGCTGGTTGAGTTAGCGACGATCGCTCGCCGGGAGATCGTTTCGCTTCCTCGTCTGCGGCACTATTGAGAACACTTGGTGACGATCGCCCGAAGATGCGACGTTCGCTTCATCGTGTGTTTAGCACTTTTGGAGGACTTGAGAACGATCGCGATGATGGCGACGTTACTTCTCGATGCTAAATCTCATTATGCACGAGTCAAACTAAAGAGACACAAAATGTAAACCAAAACAAAATGAACTATAAAATTAAAAACAACAATGAAAAGCAACAAAAATAAGAGAATAAAAAGTAGCGTGAAAACAACAATTTGTACCTCTCGGTGGCATCGGTACCACTTGACCTCAATAAAAGGCGTTTGAGATTCGGGACCATCCAAACGCCTTCATGCTCTCTGCATGCCCTCTTAAAAGCAAGTAGGTGGGATCCGTCGACACGGATTCCACATCCGATCCTAGGTCGGAGTTCTGAATACAAGGCTTCACTCTTTGACCATTGACCTTAAAAGTGTTGCCATCCCTTGGGTCCCTTAACTCAACAGCACCATGGGGAGATACTGAAATGACGGTGAATGGGCCGTCCCATCTGGAGCGGAGTTTGCGGGGAAGAGCCGGAGTTTGGAGTTGAAAAGCCATACCTTCTGACCCGGCTCAATTGTCTTAGGCCTGATGTGCCGGTCATGAAAAGCCTTTGTCTTTTCCTTGTAAATTTTGGAGCTGTCATAAGCGTCATTCCGCAGCTCTTCCAATTCTGTCAACTGAAGCCTTCGGTGAGATCCGGCTGCTTGCATGTCAAAGTTGAATTGCTTGATTGCCCACAAAGCCTTGTGCTCCAGTTCCACTGGGAGGTGGCATGCCCTTCCATAAACCAGCCGGTATGGTGACATTCCAATCGGCGTTTTGTAGGCTGTGCGGTAGGCCCATAGTGCATCATTAAGGCGCAAAGACCAATCCTTGCGATCTGGCCTAACTGTCTTCTCCAGAATATGCTTGATCTCCCGGTTGGAAACCTCTACTTGGCCACTGGTTTGGGGATGATAAGGAGTGGCGACCTTATGAGTAACGGAGTATTTGAGAAGCAGGGTCTTCAAAAACCGGTTGCAAAAGTGCTTGCCTCCGTCACTGATGATGGCTCTAGGAGTACCAAATCTGCTGAAGATGTTGGTTTGAATGAATTTCACCACCACCTTGTGATCATTAGTCTTGGTAGCCACAGCTTCAACCCATTTGGAGACATAGTCTACACCTACCAGAATGTACTCATACCCAAAAGATGGCGGAAAGGGGCCCATGAAATCAATACCCCAAACGTCAAAAATTTCGATGATGAGGATGGGGTTAAGCGGCATCATATCCCTCCTAGACATAGCTCCTAGCCGCTGACATCTCTCACAAGCCCGACAGAAGTCGTATGCATCCTTGAACAGAGTTGGCCAAGTGAAACCACATTGTAGAACCTTGGCTGCGGTTTCTTAACGAAGTGTCCCCACAGCTAGAGAATGGCAAAATGAAAGGATCTATGGAACTCACTTTTGACGCAGCCTTATTATCTCGATCGGTAGATTTTGAACAATTCGGTCTTCCCAAAAGTAGAATCGGACTTGCTTGAAAAGCGGTCCTTGTCTTGCTTAGACCAATGCGGAGGAATCGATCTGTGGCTAAGTAGTTGATGATGTCCGCATACCATGGTGGTTCTCTTGGAGTTATCGCATAAACAGTTGCTCATCCGGGAAGGAATCATGAACTGAAGTGGTGGCTGTCTCAAACGAATTGAGAGAGATGATCGGCAACAACATTTTCGATTGCCTTTCTTGTCCCGAATTTGATGTCAAATTCTTGTAAGAGTATCCATCGAATCGACGGGTTTTGTTTCCTTCTTTGCCAATAAGTGGCCTTAAGGCGCATGATCGAATAGATGATTACCTTGGATCCCAAGAGGTATGATCTAAATTTGTCCAAGGCAAATACCACACTAGCAACTCCTTCTCCGTTGTGGTGTAATTGACTTGAGCATCCATCGGTCTTGCTAGCATAGTAAATGGCGTGAGGTAGCTTGTCCACACGCTGTCCCAAGATTGCACCCATAGCAAAGTCGGATGCATCACACATGATCTCAAGCAGGAGGGACCAATCGAGGTTTCATGATGGGAGTGAAGATAGCAGGATCAGCTTCAAACGCCTCATGACACGCTTCATCGAAATTGAATGGAGTGTCCTTGGCAAGAATTACTGTGATGCGGAGACCTTGAAGTCTTTGATGAAGCGCCCGATAAAACCAGCGTGCCCTAGGAATGAAACGGATCTGCTTCCGATGTAGGCGGCAGATTTTCAATCGTTCTACCTTTGCTCTATCCACCTCTATGCCTCTTTTAGATACAATATGCCCCGAACTATCCCTTCTGCACCATAAAATGACTCTTCTCCCAACTCAAGATCGGTTAGTCTCTTTGCAACGTTTAAGCACAAGTGAAAGATTATGGAGGCAATTATCAAAGAGGACCCAAAACAGAAAAGTCATCCATAAATACCTCCAAAATTTTTCTACCATGTCGGAGAAGATTGACATCATGCATCTGGAAGGTGGCAGGTGCATTGCATAGGCCAAAGGGCATGCGCCGTAAGCAAAAGTGCCAAAGGACAGTGAATGTCGTCATCTCCTGGTCTTGAGGGTCCATGACTACAGTTGTAAGGAGTAGCCATCAAAAGCGATAGTAACTACGGCCTAGGCGCTCTAGGATCGATCAATGAAAGCGTTGGAAAGTGGTCCTTCCGGTGTGGGAGTTGAGCTTCCGATAGTCAATGCAGAACACGCCATCCGGTGGTAGTGCGTTGAGGAACGATTCTCATGCATTCTCCACTACTGTAAGGCCAGATTTCTTTGGTACTACTTGAGTAGGACTAATCCATTTGCTGTCCGAGATGGGGTAGATGATACCAGCATCAAGTAGCTTGACTACTTCTTTCATCACAACCTCTTTCATGTTAGGATTCAGCCGACGTTGTGCCTCACGGGAGAGGGCTCCTTCTTCTAGATGGATCCGGTGCATACATATGGATGGATCAATTCCCTTTAGGTCTGCCACAGTCCACCCAATAGCTTCTTTGTGCTCCTTCAATACTTCTAACAGATTATCTTCCTGGTCTTTCTGTAAATCTGAAGCAATTATGACAGGAAGAGTATCGTTGGCACCAAGGAAGGCATATTTAAGTTTGTCGGCAGGGCTTCAACTCAAGCTTCGTGGGGACTCAAGAGAGGGAACAGGAGGAGTGCTTCTTTGAGCAAGGGTTCTTTCGGTAATCTCCATGGGTGAAAATCTGCCGGCCGTTTCTAGCAAATTATGGACCTCTTCAATGTAATGTACGTGTTGAAATCTTCAAACGCAAAGTGAGTTAAACAAGCTTCCAATGGATCATCGGCCAAGAGACTAGAGTGAGTCTTCTACATACTCTTCAATGTGGTCCACAAAGAAACACTCATTCGATCCAAGGCGTCTTTGGAATGCATTGAAAATGTTCAGTCGCACCTTCATATTTCCAAAGGAGATTTCCATAACCCCAGTCCGGCAGTTGATACATGCATTGGCCGTGGCTAAGAAGGGACGCCCAAGGATGACCGGGATCAGCTTCTCAGGATGTGGAACAGGCTCAGTGTCAAGAACAATGAAGTCCACTGGGAAGAAAAACTTGTCTACCTTGATGATGACATCCTCTATAATCCCTCTGGGTTTCTTGATAGACCGGTCAGCTAACTGCAGAATCACTGTAGTAGGCTTCAACTCCCCTAGACCAAGTTGCTGATACACTGAGTATGGTAGTAGATTTACCCCAGCTCCTAGATCAAGGAGTGCCTTGTCAATCTCTTTCTGCCCTATGATGCATGAAATGGTAGGAGCCCCGGGGTCCTTGAACTTCGGAGGGGTATTGTGTTGAATCAGAGAACTTACTTGCTCAGTAAGGAGGACCTTCTTAGGAATGTGATTTCTGGACTTCCTCTTCTGAGTACGAGATCCTTCAAGAATTTGGCGATGCGTGTACTTGTGAATGGCATCAAGGAGAGGAATGTTGACCTTCACTTGTTTGAACACCTCCATCATTGCTTGTATTTCTCTCCTTGTTTTCCAAAGTGAGAAGGTGCCTTGAGCCGTTCTGGGAATGGGGCTCGGGGTACATATGGCATATCTGAACTAGGGTCGGCTGAAGTAGATGTTTCAGTGATCACTTGCTTGCCCTTGTCAGTAGGTGTCTCCTTCTTTCTTTCAACTTTATTGTCTATCGGTTCCGCTTCTCGGTGGTGATGGACATGTCTTTGGTGTGAGGATTCTTCATCTATCATGTAAAGCCCTTGGGATTTATCCTTTGGTGACTTGGAAGCTTCCCTTCTTCCCTCCTGTTGAGGGTGTTTGCCATCTGTCCCATCTGAGTTTCTAACTTTGCAATGGATTGAGAGTGGGAATTTACTGTGCGGGTCATCTCATCAAACTTTCCATCAATAGCTCCAAGTCTTCCATCAATCGCCCCCATTCTTCCGTTCACCTCACCCAACAAGTTCAAAATGCGTTCATCAGTGGACTCTGCTCGCTGCGGTGGGGCGGCCTGGTATTGCTTATGTGGAGGTCGATAGGTAGAGGACGAGTTGTATGGCTGTCTGTTGGATTGGGCTTGATTAGGTGGTCCCGAGGTTGAGTTCTCTGCATTCTGACCCTTCCATGAGAAATTCGGATGGCTTCTCCACCCCGGGTTGTAAGTGTTGGAATATGGATCATTGCCCGGTCGGGAGAAAGCAGCATTAACCTGTTCATTAGAAATATCAGTATAATTTACAGCAGAAGGGCAGTTATTTACCTGATGCATAGTGCTAGAACAAAATGAACATTGTTCAGGCTGGGTGTTGATGTGAGCAGCATTAGGGGCAAAACCAGTTATCAATTGGTCTAGCTTCTTGGTGATGGCATCAACTACTTGAGTGGCCATGTCTGCAGGGGGTCCTACTTCACAAAGGCTCTCCGTCTTTGGTGCCTTAGGTGCGGGTTCTCTCCGTCTATTGGAAGCTTGCTGACGAGAGTTGTTGCTCAAGTTGTCAATCATCGCCCATGCCTCCTCGTCACTCTTTAACATGAATGTCCCACCGCATGATGCATCTACCGTGCTCCTGCATGACTCAGTTAGACCGTCATAAAAACTCTGCACCAGCTGCCATTTGGGGACAGCATGGTGTGGACATGATCTAAGTAGGTCCTTAAGCCTCTCCCAAGTTTCATGTAGTGGTTCACCCTGGTATTGGGTGATACCAGTGATGGCTCGCCTAATATCATTTGTCCTTCCTATGGGGAAATATTGCTTGAGAAAAACTTGTTGAAGTTGATCCCAAGAAGTGATAGAGTTGGGTTCTAAGGACTGGAACCAATGTTTGGCTCTTTCCTTAAGGGCAAAGACAAACAGACGCATCTTTAGGGCATCCTCAGTGAATCCCGTCAATTGAATGGTAGAACAGATGGACTGGAATTCACTGAGGAATTCATAAGGATTCTCATGGGGAAATCCTAGGAACGTCGGCAGACTCTGTATGGTGCTAGGCTTGATCTCATAATGAGTCGCCGTATTGCCAAGCAACGAGACATGAGGAGTAGTGTATGTGGGTGGAATGTAATGGTCCTGTAAAGCTACGTGCGGGATGCCAGCCATGGTGTCAATGGTATTTTCCTTAGACAAATTAGCTTTACTTTCGGCTCTAAGTTGTCTAAGAGTGTGTTCAATGTCGGGGTCACAAGAAACTAAGGGCAAAGACAAAGATCGACCAACATAAACTAGAATTGAAAATAAAGCGAAATTAAAGACCAAAACAGAAATTAACAAACAAAATTGCTTAAAATAAAGGAACGCTCACAAAACTACTGTGGTGCAATGGAGTGTTCTGCTGCGGAGAGCGAGAACGATCGTCCCGGAGAGGTGCGATCGTTCGCTTCTCGTGGTTGAGACTGAGGCGGGATGCGATCGATCGCTCAAGTGCGATCGTTCGCAGATCTGAAAAAAGGCACTGCAAGGCGACGTGAACTTGAAGGAAAATTAAAACCCCAAATTGAAAATAAAGAAAAACAATAAAATAAAAAAAAATTAAGCTAAACTTAATCCCTAAAATTTAATAACAAAACCGTTAAACAGTCCCGACAGCACGCCAAAAATTGATGTAGTAAATTTGTGACCAAATTAATCAATAATAAAAATACCACTACATGATAGAACGAATCCGTAGGATAGGGCTATATTGAGGGTGTCGAACCACAAGGACGTAAAGGAATGCTATTAAAATTAAAGAATAAAGTTTAACCTAATTTAGAAACAAGATTGATGATTGTGACTAGAATGCATAAAATTAACATAATATAAAAGTGATGATTTAGAGAGAGAGAGAGTAGGTGCCGACTTCACCATAATCCGTACACAACAATAACCGTAATTGATCCACGACATAATCACACATGTTATCGACAAGAAAATTAGTATTAAAGGATAATAATAGTTTATCTTTGGTTGGCACGGATCGTCCACCTAACCACTAAGATGTGGCACGACCGTCTTCCCTAGGTATAAACTATAAAATCTTTTAATCGTTTTATATGATTAATGGAATAGCATAACCCATCTTCGGTTGGCACGGTTCTCTACTCTAAACTAGAGGCGTAGTAATGCGACCGTCTTCCCTAAGCATGGTCTATCTAATCCTATTAATCATATGCATATTAAAACCATTACACAACCATCGGTTTTATGATCACGAAAATAAAATCGATTGAGTTCAACACATGCAAAATAAATTCTAAGACAAGATAAGAATTTTGCAAGCATTGATTTTAGAATTGAATAACAATTGCATTATATTAAGAACGAAATCAATGGTTTGCAATCCTCACTTATGTAATCAACATATGTAATATAAACTAAATGAATCAATTACAATCACCATTGTGTGTTGGAGAGGGTTACATCGGTACCCCACAATGGGGTTTAGCCGCTCATCTTGATGAACTCCATAAACTTATATAAAATTCGCACTCCGAAGAAAACCTCCTTTTACATTGTATAAGGCCTATTTATAGACACTAGGAAACCCTAGAAACCCTAAAACCCTAATCATGGCCGTGATTAGTCTCCTACTTCAACTAGGAAACTTGAAGATGCAGATTTTAGCATCCGCCGCTGCCGGGTTAAGTGACCCAGTCGCCTTGCGTTAATGTGAAGGCGATCGTTAAGCCTAAGCGCGTTCGTCTTCTTTGGCGCCACGTTCTCGATGCCCTTTCTATCCCAATTTCCAACTAAGCTCTGTAATTGACACGAAACACCAAATAAAACAAAATCAAATAAATAGCAATGTTAAAGGTATTAACAAATGCAAGTTAAAGGGCTTGAATGTGCAACATTCAGCGCTTATCACTTAGTAAATAGGCTTTCCAGCAAGGGTATGTTCCACCACTTTGATTGCACATTTATAAGTTTACTGACAGTCTCATTTGGACCCAAAGAAATTAGGGGGGAAAGAACCCGAAATGTTGAAGGAGATGGAAGCCATTTGTCTTTCCAAATCCGAATTTTTTCACCATTTCCCACTCTCCAAACCAACCCCTCCCCAAGTAAATCACAAGAGCTAAAAATACTTCTCAAAGCAAAAGACGGCCTTGATCCCAATTTTGCCTCCAAAATCGAGCTCCCCGAAAAGTACTTTGCCTTCATAATTTTGGCTACCAAACTTTCAGGTTGGGACCACAATCTCCAAACTTGTTTTGCCAACAAAACCTTATTGAAGCTAAGAAAATCTCGAAAACCCATCCCTCCTGCAACCTTTGATAATCTCATCTACCTCCAACTCATCTAATGAACCCGGGAATTATTTTCTTGATGACCCCACCAAAATTTTTGCATAAGTGAATTTATCTCCAAACTTAAAGTATTTGGAAGACGAAAAACACTCATGCAATAAGTGGGTATGGCCTACTACCGCTTTGAGGAGAATCTCCTTTCTTGCCTGGGACAAAAATTTTATCTTCCAATCTTGTAACTTCTTCCACACCTTTTCTGTAATGGCCTTAAAAGCTGTCTTTCGAGACTTCCCCACTAAAGTATGGAGCTCTAAGTAAGTATCATACCATTGAGATGATGGGATCCCAGCTAACTCTAGAATTGCCCGACGCTCCTCTTGTGGTGTGTTCCCACTGAAAAAAAATGAAGGTTTTATTATTGTTAAGCCTTTGACCTGAAGCTGCCTCGTACAATCTCAATACATTTGTGAGTGCACCCCATTGAGACATATTTGCCCTGCAAAACAAAAGGCTGTCATCCGCAAAAAATTAATGGCTTATCCGTGGACCTCCCCTAGAGGTGGAGACCCTCGTTAAAATCCCATTATCATTAGCCTTCGTCACCATTGCACTTAATGCCTCTGCACATAAGAGAAAAGGTATGGCAATATTGGGTCGCCTTGCCTTAAGCCCCTCTCCGGTTTAATCTGTCCACACGGTTCCCCATTCACCAAAACCGCATACTCGACTGAAGTAACACACATCATTATTAGTTGGACCCAACGTGGAGCAAAACCCAACCGATGCATGACGGTCTCAAGAAACCTCCCTTGTACCCGGTCGTAGGCCTTACTCATGTCCAATTTTACAACCGTAAAACCCTTTTTCCTCTTCATCCATAAGTGCATTGTATAAAGAGTTTCATACGCTGCCAACACATTGTCTATAATTAACCTCCTAGGAATAAAAGCACTCTGAGCTGGTGAAATTATATGGGGCAAAATTCTCTTCAATCTATTCGCAAAATTTTAGAAATCATCTTGTACATAACAATACAAAGGCTTATGGGTTGAAAATCAGTAACATTAACCGGATTTTTATCTTCGGAATTAGAGCAATATTTGTCCGATTTAAAAAAGGTGGCAGCACACAGGAATTTAGAGTACTCAAGATGGTGTGACAAATATCCTCCCTTACGACACTCCAATTCTTCTGAAAAAATCCTACTGTGAAACCGTTTAGACTTGGAGCTTTTAAAGCCATATCATGAAGGGCCCCATACACCTCTTCCACAGAAAAAGTTTTTAATAAATCTTGGTTCATATTCTCCGTAACACTTTTCTTCAAAGATTGCAAACATGGGGACATATCACCTACATTATCCAAAGTAAATAAGTTTTGAAAATAAGAAACAAAAGCCGATTGTACCTCCTTCGTTGAAGTAAAAGTGTGCCCCTCCGTGTTTGAGATACTAGAGATAAAGTTGGATTTTTTCCGAGCATTAGCACAAGCATGAAAAAATTTTGTGTTCCGATCTTCCCCCCGCAACCAATCGGTTTTTGCTCGCTACCACCACATAAGGTCCGATTGGTCCAATAAAGCCTCCATATTTTTCTTCACAACCTTGGTCTCTTCACCAATCCCCAACTCATCCCTACCTTGTAAATCAATTAGCTGCTTGTGAAGGACATCAATTTGATTTTTTAGAGAACCTGTACAGCCCCTTTGCCACCTCAAAAAATTATATTGACAATGTGCCATATTGGTCTCAATTGTTTCCCAACCCACACTATTCTCCACTTCACTTGTCCAAGCTTGTTTCACTATATCAGCATACCCCTCCTCTTTAAACCATCTCTCCTCATATCTGAAATTCCTTCGTCGCCTTCCACACCCCCCTTGTCCAGACAAACATAATATGAGTGGAGTATGGTCAGAACAAAGGATTGCTTCTACCACGACCTTGGAATTTGGAAAAAAATCCCTCCATTCGGCATTTGCTACTCCTTTATCCAAACGCTCCTTAATAAAATTAATTCCATCCTTACAGTTGCTCCATGTAAACTTCGGGCCTCTATAACCAAGTTCCGTTAGTTCGCAAACCTCTAAGGTTTGTTGGAATCCGTCATCTGGCTATTTGCATGACCATTCCCTCCAAATAATAAGACATATGGAAATTAAATTCCTTTGCCCAAGTTTTATAAAAAAAAAATCCAAAATAAATAAAAATATAACTGAGGCCCAAAACAAAGCGGTCAATTTACATCAACTCACATTAGCTAATAATGCTCTTTTAACCATGCTTAATCCCTTACGAATTAAATCTCTAAGCCCAAATGCTCTTTTAATTGCTTTAAGCCTTTAAAAATTAAATTTCTAAGCTCAATTAACTCCAAATAATACGACATATAGAAATTAAATACCTTTGCCCAAGTTTTATAAAATAAAACATCCAAAATAAATAAAAATATAACTGAGGCCCAAAACAAGTTGTCAATTTATATAAACTCAAAGACGGACCTAAAGGAAAAAATATGATAATGACCTCTTGGGACAAATCAATCCCCCTCAATGCTTATAAAAAAAAAAAAATTCACCAATACTGCCAACAGTTAATCAAGTTCAAAGAGAATGAAAAAAAATAAAAAAATAAAAAAAAAAAATCACAGATTAAGGATTAAGTTCAAAAAGATTTCACTCTCCCTTTGTGATGACAAAGGGACTAAGCACGAGCAGGTGGATCACTCGGAGAACGTTTCTTCGAAACCATCTTCTCCAGTCGTGTTATCAACCCTAGATGCGCCCATGAATCTGACCTTCAAAGAGTTGATATCTTACTGTAATCCCGAGAGGATGAATGTAAACTCCGTCATTTCAGTGGATATTGCCTCCCAACACTGCGCATACGTTATCAAGAATTGCTACGTTGAATGTGATAGATAGGAAATGGGGCTTGATAAGCCTCCTGAATGTATCAATGAGATTTAATTGCTCCATCTCTTTGAGTTGTTTTAATGAAAAGATTGAATTTTATCAACAACAAAAAAAGGGGGAATTTGGAGTTGACAGTAGTTTTCCCTTCGTTTGGCATTCTAAACACGAATGTACAATTTTCGCATAGTACCAAAATACCCATTCCATATCCTCAAAAAGATAGCGCCAAAAGTTAAAACTCGTAATTATCCAAGGTCCAAATCAGACATTTGCTCCAACATTGGGTAAAACCCTAGCATCTTTATAATCCTCATAGTTTCCCACTCGCCCTCGCTTTTCGTAAACCCTAGCTCCCTCATCCCAAACGAGCCAACCATGCCGCCGAAGTTTGACCCCTCACAGGTCGTCGACGTCTATGTTCGAGTGACCGGCGGCGAGGTCGGTGCGGCGAGTTCTCTGGCCCCGAAGATCGGGCCGCTCGGGCTATCACCCAAGAAGATCGGAGAAGACATAGCGAAGGAGACTGCCAAGGACTGGAAGGGCCTCCGCGTCACGGTCAAGCTCACGGTTCAGAACCGTCAGGCCAAGGTCTCGGTGGTGCCGTCCGCCGCCGCCCTCGTCATCAAGTCGCTAAAGGAGCCCGAGCGCGACCGCAAGAAGACCAAAAACATTAAACACAGCGGGAACATCTCCCTAGATGACGTCATCGAGATTGCCAAGGTCATGAAGCCCAGGTCCATGGCCAAGGACCTCTCCGGCACAGTCAAGGAGATCCTCGGCACATGCGTGTCCGTTGGTTGTACGGTCGACGGGAAAGACCCAAAGGACTTGCAGCAGGAGATATCCGACGGTGACGTCGAAATCCCTCTGGACTGAGCTCCCCAGTGAGAAGCTTCTTCTTTTTATTAAAAAAAGAAAAAAATAGAATTTTAATTTTTGGTTAATTTGGCGATTTTGAAGTTGTGATTTACTATTTCGAGGTAATTATATGATTTGGAGGGATTTTAGGAGCTAATTTAATGATCCTGATGGAATTATGATATCTAGGGTTTGGATGGTACGTTTGATTCATATCTTGATCAGTATATTTGCTTATCTGAGTGTGGTTTTGTGATTATTCGTAGGGTTTGACTGGTTAATAATTACATGCGTGCTTGGCATTTTACGTATTTAAACATGGTGGTGGTTTTTTGTGTAGATGGCTAGAGGTATATAGTTGAGTGGCATGTTGTTGTGTAGAAAAATAGGAAATGGGAATTAGTTTTTTGTTTCTTGAATATTTTCTACTTGCATTTTGGTAATTTCTTCCGTTGTAAACTTTGTTTGTCAGTTTTTTTGACCGTATCGTATTCAAGGGGACGTATTTGAGGTAAGTGTCAAGAAGTTTTTCATTCAGAATCTTGCTGTTTGTACTGTTCAGGTTGCTACTTCTATAGTATGTTTATTTTGTGTTGCTTTTCGAACAGTTGTGTCCTGGGCCTTGTACTGAAACATCCCAGATCTTCTCTGCAGCCAATTTCATTTCCAATCTTTTCATTCAACCTAGATCCGTTTCAACATCATGGTTCCAATTTTAATAGGTTATTGACATTCTTTTACTTATCAAAAAAACTTTAATATGTTATTGAAATTGTTTTGCCAATGGGTCAAATGGTGCTTCCTTCCCTTGTAAGAACCAGGTTAACAGTGATGGGGAAACTCACTGGGTGCATTTGTAACTTACTAATACAAAAGGGTTATTGGCACTTTTCATTTATACATCTTTGATCCCCCCTCTCCCCCCAAAAAAAGGTGTTAAGCATGTATTGACACTGTCCTGCCTAAAACCGGAGGGTGGGGGGTGTGGATCATGCATTTTTGGCATCTTATGTTCTGTGTCTGTTATGATTGTGATAGGCTGATAGCATGAGATTTGCTGATACACTCATTGTCTATGCCTTACTTTTTTATGTGAAAAGAGAAGACTTATGTGAAAGGCGTCATATGACATGCTTTCAGACAATGATGTAACAGTTTAAGCTCAATCGGCACTTTTTAAATCTTTTTTCTGATTTTCTAAGTGAAATTTAGCACTTTTGGGTGTAATTGCTTTAGGATATGTATGTCTTCTGGTTGATTGAACTCACAAAGAATAATTTTCTGTTGTAGTGTCCAAAACCAGATTTATGCCTTGAGGGGGTATGCTGTGTGGGGGGCTCTCCCCTAGAGAGGAACCATGGGTGAGTGTAATCCCCTAGGCTGTTTGCAGCTTTTGCCAACTGCCCACCCATGTGTCTAGATCATTAACGGTTAGTGGTTAACCACCTTGAGTATCATAGCCTTGAGGGGGTATGCTTTGCATGGGGCAGTCCCCTATAGAGGAACCATGGGTGAGGGTCATCCCCTTAGTGGTTAGCAATTAGGCGGTTGGTAGTTAAAAAGGGTTGAAAACCACCCACTTGTAAAGTTAGGTTGTAGTTTGTTTTGAGTTGCTATATATGCTCTATGGTGTTGGTCATGTATCAAGTAACTTTCTGTTTAGTGATGTGTAAATGTTCACTTTGAGAAAACTGGAGGAATGTTTTTAGGCAAGACCACCACTAAATTTCAGCAAGCTACTAGATTGTGTTTATATTAGTAATCTGGGAGTGATAAATAATGGGAAAAGGAGTCAAGATAGGTGTTGTGTACATTATACTTGTATATATTGTTCGTAGTTGGTTAATACACGTGGAAAGTGAATCATGTGGAAATGTTAGAAATGGAACTCAATTTGTGTGGCCAGGATGATTTATAAATGGGTTGGCCCATGTAATGGTGGCCTTGGTCTTGAGATTTGCTCCTTTCAAGGTCCAAGGTTTAACACCTCATGGGTGCAAACAATTCCTTGGGGCTACACCTCTTGGTGAAAAAGCCAGCGATTTAACCAGTTCTATGTAAGGAAGATGGGTCCGAAGGGTCCTGTCTTGGAAAGGTTCTCCGACATAAAAAAAAGAATTAGAAACAAATGAACCTGCTACAAAGCTGTTTGTTCATCAGCTGTCATTTATTACGGGGATGCTTGGATGTTGCATGGAAATGTTGCCTTAATCTATTTATTACATATAGCCTCTGAATTGTATGCTTTTGGTTACTTGTTGCATGCCTAGGATCAGGTTTTGAATACTGTTCTTTCTTTGTCTTCTTGTGGCTGTGTTGGTACTGGCAGATTATTTTAGTTTCTCCTCTATCATTCTCTCATTTTATACAAGTTCATTCTTAGATTAAGATGATGATCGTATGGTAGGGTTTAAATTTTTGGGAGGTTGATTAATAATAGTGCATCCACGCCTTTTATATCGATCAGTGGCAGTTGTAACTGTTGATTTCGTTGGCTAGCACTGCTCAGAGGCCATTATATATGAAACCTTAATGCTTGAGCTAGAAGCTTTACACCTTTGATTGTCAAGAAGTCACAGATTCATCCCAAGTAAGCAAAGTTTGAATGGTCCCGTAATGGGCCTAGATATAAGTTTGTGACCTTAGAGCATTCATATTGGTTTATGCAAGTTTATATACAAAACTGTCAAAACGGATAGGTAAAACTCACTTTATTTTAGCTGGTGAGTTTTTAGAAGTACCATACATAGCTTTTTTATTTTATTTTATTTTATTTCTAATATCATTCTAATATTCTTTCTTTTATTCTTTATTGATTTTATCTTTATTTCTTTAAAAAAAAAATCCTATTTCTTTCTTTATTTTTATCAATAGCAGGTTTTTTTTTTTTTCAACAATGAAATTCAGCAAATGTGAAATTTTCTATTGGTGATGATCATAAAAAAAGATGTAGCAGCAATGAAATTTAGCCATTTTGCATAAAAGTACAAAATAGATACTCCATTGTGAGTGCTCTAAGGGACAATTACTATAACATTCACCAATATTTGTATATGGTTAATAATTGTTTTTCAAGTGTTAATAATATATCAAAATCATCGATACTCATCAAAATATATGTTTCTTGTACACAAACAATAGTGTACTAGAACATAAAAGTTTGATCTAGCTCACAAGCAAAACCAAGTTTAATTGAAAAATTAGGGCCTAATTTAGGGGCACAACCAAGATTTCCAGTGTTGGGGACGAACTTTTTTATTTATTTTTATATATAAGTTGGGAATATTAACTTTTATAAATACAAAATCACACAAATACATATAATTTCTCTATATTTGTTGTTGTGCGTGTTTATATAAAATAAAACAAATATGAAAGTCCTAAATTTTAATCTCATGGCATCACAAATATACAATAATATAAATAATTAGCAAAATAAACTAAACACGAGTTATAGGGTTTAAGAAAATGGTATCGAAAATAAATATTGTAAACCAAAATGAATGAAGACAATCACTCAATAAATAAATAAACGAATATTTTCATCAAATTCCATACTTTTACACGAAAAATACACCCAAAAAAAAAAAAAACCAAAACAAATAAATGTAAGGAAAAATGAGATGTTAGGAAGATGGCTAAGAAAACAAAATATAAATAGAATAACGCATAATATGTTAATTTTGGGGAACAAATATATATTTTTGGGGGAACAAAATCATCATTGTAAAAGTTTTGGGGGGACATTCATCCCCCACCCTAACACAGGGGTCCGCCCCAGGCCCCATTTATTTTTGCGTGAAGTGGCTATATTATTTTGTTTGTTTGCAATCCTAAAAATGACTCATAAAATATTTTTTAGCATTTTGCTTGTTTGAAAAATTGTCAAATATTATTTTTTATATTTTTATATGATTTGAGGGACCACAAGAAAGAGTGCAAGAATAGAATGCATTTATAATGTGAGATTGAGATTCAATGTAATTGCCAGTCCATATTGCTTGCAATTTAGATAGGTAATTGTGAGGGACAAGGATCATCTCCGGTTAAAATTTGGTTGGTTATATTTACGAGGTAAAATTATCCTTTTATATTTTTGGACTATTTTACCCCTATAAATATAACCAATGGGATCCTCTAGTTCATTTACATTTACATTTACGTTTAAAATAGTAAATGTAAATGTAATGTGAGGGCCCTTGTGGGCTATCTTCTTGGGCTGGTATTTTGGTAGCTCAATACATGATCAGGAAAGTCTCATAAGGGATCATTTCACAATTGTCTGCCTAGGGTCTAGGAGACTGGCGAAAAATGGTTTACAAAAATGGGAAACGTAAATCATTTTATGCCTTATGAAGATTATTTTTCTTGGCCAACTGAAAATATTTTCAGATTAGCTAATATTTTAAGTCGAAACAAACCAAACATAAAGAACCAAACTTGAACACAAAATGGAAGTTGGCAATTTGCTTAACCTTGATTTATGACTCTCTTTATTTCGGCATAAATGATTTTTTTGAAAAATGTTTTATGTATTTACGAATGTTTAGTACGACGGAAAATAATAGTTAATGAAAATAATTTTCGGTTTGACTAAAAAAGCCTCTTTAATTTTCCAAAAAATAGTTTGACTGGGACTAGGCTATGACTTGATTGGGACCCACCGGAACTTGGCTGGACCCTGTCGAGACTAGACCAGAACACCATTGAGACTTAGTCGAGACCCATTAGTACTCAATTGAGAATCATCAGGACTTGGTTGGAACCCACTAGAACTTGGTTGGGACCTGTTGAAACTTGACTAGAGCGCCCTCAAGTCTCTGTCGGGGCTATATATATATATTAGGTAATCATTTTTCAAAAAATATTTTACGTCAAAATATGCATAGCCTATATGTAAATTAAACCCGTTCAGCTCATCTCAAATAAATCCGCAAAAACATACAACATGTAACGATTGAGCATTAAGAATTAAGCATTATTCGCAGTTAATCTAATGGTTTATGAACCTTTGCAATGGGGGCAGGAAATCTAAACAACAAAATCTAGATTGCCCTCATTGCTTCAATAACCTATTATTACAAGGCATTCTCGACTCTCTTGACTTGGTAAACAAGACTTCTGTTGGAGTCAGGAGGTTGAAACGATCGAAAATTGAAGGTTTGATGAAAATCTCTGTTAATAGCATGTTGAATAAGCCAAGATCTCTTTCTCCACCACCCATTTTTTGGGAAATTTCTATATTGAGAGGCATTGTCTGCGCTACATAAACCCCACCAAACCATCACAGAGAGCTCAACCAAAGATTCCGGTTTGTATCTCTTCCTCTGATTCTCTCTTTCTCGCCGGAAACACCAAGCGGAAAGAGAGGTTGAAGAATTGAGATTACCATTAATGGCGAAGGAGCTGAGGTTGGTGATGAAGCCTTGGATGGAGGTTGCGCCATCACTTCTTGATTTCCCGTTGAAGCCCTCCACCACCCCTACGCTCGAGACAATTGCGGAAGAGAGAGCCGGGGAAACTGACGAAGACGACAACAACAACAAGAAGAACGATGATTAGTGACGTTCGTTTTGGTGTGTTTGATTATTTATTTAAGAAAATGAAAGAGTCCAAATTTTAGTGGGAGGTCGATGAGAGTTATTAGAGATGTTCAACAATGTATCATATTTTTTTCCATCTTTGATAAAGCTCGTATATTACTTGTAATGGAAATGGATTCTATTTGAAATGGAGAGTTTGATTTAGAACATTTTGTAAGGTAATATTGTCCTTATATTTTAAAGGGTAAATTATTTGGACAATATTATCCTCATAAATGCAATAGATAGATTCTTTCCATTTAATTTGAAATGGAGAGAATCCGTTTCTATTTGGTAATGTATTTTGTAAATTTACGAAAATATATATTAAAAAAAAATTGTGTGTTCAAAAGTTTTTGTTTTTGTTTTTATCCTTAAGTTATGTGACGTTTAGATTTCATAATTACTAATTTTACAAAAAAGAAAATATTAATTGAAAAGTGTATGCACATTTAAATTTATCTGCAAAAATTATTCATTAATTTACGTCACATAACTCTTGGGTCATCTTTTTTCAAACTTTGGATTGGGTTAAAGGAAGTTGTTTCAACTTAAGTTATAAAAGCGACGAGTGTCACTTTTTTTTTTTTTAATAATATGTAAGATACACATGATTTGACCTAATAAATGTTTGAATTATAAAAATTTTGAAGAATACAAAGGCTACATGTTAGAGTAATATTTTTAATGCCAATGAGTTTGCCTTAATCCAAGGTTGGGTTCAGTAATTCTCGTGATTTTATTTAACTAGGTTTTTCTTGATAGCTTTTTCAACTTTCCTTTTTTCCATCCTATGAATAGAATAGGATGCCCCTTTGAGTTATTTGGAGAGCCTAGCATGGAATTTAACCTTAAGAACCTCTAGTGTAATATCCCACTCTGCTAGGGCTAGATTTGTCAACTTGCTTTCTAAGATGCACAAAGATACTAGAGCAATTACCTAAGGATTCTTTTGGTTCGCAGAAAACCCTTAGAATGAAATGATTATTTCTATGAAATCATTATTCTTTTATTTAATAGGGTCCTATTTTTAGTATTTCTAGGAATAGCTACTCACATGAGAATAAATAACCCTTTACACACATGAATGACTGTCTCTCAATTTTTAGAAGACTAGCTATTCTTGAGGGAATGGACAATGTTTATTTAAAAAAACAATTTTTTTTTTTTATAACTTTTCTCTCCAACTTAAAAAAAGATAAGAAAAAAACCTCGAGGGTGACTGGCTACTCACAACAGAACTAAGGGTGAGGCAACAATCCCAATAAGAATTAGAGGTGACTAAGCCACCCCTGATTCCATTAGGGATGGCCGCAACCACCCTGAGCCCTTTGGGAGAACCCTCCATGGGTGGTTGTGGCTACCCCCAAATATTATCGAGGGTGGCTGTGATGTGAATTAGAGTGGTGCGTTCACCCATGATTTAGAGGAATGAAGGTTGGTATAGGACATAGCCCCCCAAATTTATAAGGAAAAAAAAAATCAATATATATATAAAAAAAAAATTATAAGATAAAATTTTATTTTTTGCCTGCTAACTAAACTTTTTTGGCTCTTACACCGTCTTCATTCTAATTTTTGCCGCCCTGATTTCCCTTCCGCAAAAAAATAAAAAAGTATTACGAGGATAATCTTCCAAGGTTGCCATCAATCTGCTATCAGTCTCACTAATTCAATAAAATTTTATGATATAGAATTACAAAATCACCGACCAGTTACAAATCACTCTCGACAATATATGACCAAATGAAAAAGATTGATATGAAAATGAATCGATCGATCATTTCATGTGTTGTACACGTGGTGCACTTCGAGCCATAATAAATCATGTACTTGGTCAGGACTTTTGACAAAGCAAACTTCAGCAATTTTGGAAGATGGTACGTAGTGGATTGTGATTGGTTGAATTAAAAATTAATTAAACCCGCGGTGGAATTAGAGTGGGGCGGTGATGATGATGGCGATTCATATCATCACCATTTCACAATATATATATACCAATTAAAGTGATCAAACCGAATTGGAAATTACTAAAGCTACAAAAATTGGAAATTACTTTGTTACTTTTCAAAATAAAATATTAGTATTGAAAGTATTTTGAACAATTCACAATGGATATTATTACGCATTTCTAGGGGTGTCAGTAATGATAAATTTGCCTATTGAATCATGAAAACTAGTTAATTTAATTAATTAATTGATTTTATACCAACAACTAATAATTTCAACTTTTCAATAGTTAGTTAGTGGGTAATTTGATTAATTATTGGTTATAAGTTTTTATGTTAAGATTTATCAATTTCTTTATAACTATAGAATTAGTACAGCATATACTTTATAAATAAAAAGAAAAAGAAAATTCATAAAACATGGACCAAAAGGACAACAACAAATTAACTGGACAAAACAATAAGCAAACCTACCAGATAAAATTCAAATTTCACTTGAAAAATTGGTTAAGTCAATAAATTGTCAGTTAATCAACAAAAAATTTTCTACCGTCTATCGAACCGAACCAACATTGAAACAATATTTTTATACTGTATACCGACTATCGGATGTCAATTATTAGTTGTAATGGTTCAGTGGTGGTTGGTACGTGGTAAACGATTAATCTGTTCACTTCTATGTATTTCTATAATCTTACGACATCGTTAGATAATCTCATATTCGCACAAGAGGGGGAGTGGAGATTCAAACTAATAATCTTTGCTTCATTAAGTGTGGTCTTAACCGATTAAACTATCTCTTGAGGACCTGATTAAATTGAAGTTAGCAGCAATAGGTATGAATATTTTTAACAGTCATTTTCAATATTTAAGGGATAATTTTGTCTTTTCACTTTTTAGAAACAAAAATATCCCTCAAATATTTGGATTGAGAGTATCCTAATTTATTTTTAACCCCATACATAATGAATTCATTACCGTCAATTAAGCATGTTTATCAGTCGAATTAATTACTATATACATAAAACAACACTACCAATAGTAAAAACACCAAAGAACAGTACTTTCCCTTCAAGCCGCAACAATTATTATGCACTTCTCTATCCCATGTTGTCATATATTCTGTTTGGTCGCCGGGAAAGTGCCAAGTGGAGAAAATACTGGTATATTTCGAATCAATCGGACTCATACCAAGTAGGAATATGCGATTGGCATGCCATTATAGTAAAACAAAAGTAGCAGCCTAATAATTGTGGGAATATAAAACATGTGTATATATATATATACAACCCATATGTTTCAAATAATTTGTTTGAGTTACATCCAGATAAGTTCATCTGGCAAACGATCCTTATCCAACAATATGAAAACGTTGTTTGTATTATAATAATAATAATTGTGACAGAAGAATTTAGATTGTTTTTTATTTTTTCAGGATAACTTAAGATAGTAGCTAGGTTGCTCCATGTCTGATGAAATTCTGGTGAGCACAGTTTGGTTCCATCTTTCTTTCTTGGGGCTACAGTTTTTTTTTTTAAATTTTAATTTTAATTTTAACATCCCTCTAAACTTAATTAATATCACTCTCTCTTTCTCATAAAAAATTACAGTTAAATTTAGACTGTTAAAAAAATTGTTTATGCTTTTATAGGCCATGTAATTGCAACGTTGGATACTTACTATCTTCGTACCAAAATAACTAACATCCTCTTGCTTTAATCTAGGGCATTCAACTTTTGACACGTCTTGTGAATCTAACATGAAATTAAAATGGTTAGAATTGAAAAGTTTGATTTATTTAATTAAATGGGTTGGGTTAAAATCTACTAATACCCTTGTGTCGATACAACTCAAACTCAATATGTGACATAATGGCTAATAATTTTTAACATGATTCATGAACCCAACACGAATCCAGTACAAAATTTGAAGGTTAGGATTGAAGAGTTTGAACCATTTAATTAAATGGGTCGGATTAGCATTGAGCTATATACTCTTATACTCATGCCTTGACATAACTCAAACTCGACACATGAACACAAATTGTCCTACCTACTTATCTAATTACTTTTACGCAAGCTGGGCTTTTTAACTGTCAATCCCTTCTTGCCTATTATGGGATAGGATACACTGCTTGAGCTTGCAATAAATTTTAATTTGCGCAGACAAATTGTTAGTTAAATTAATTAGAAACAAATATCAACTACCTAGTATTTAATATGCTTGATGCAAAATTAATTGAACCGTTTTGCAACAAAAAATAAAGCAAATTTTCAAGATGCATATTAAACTTTGAGCTTGCTTAAGAGAGAGAGCATACTTCAAGATAGAGAAAGACTTTTCTTCTTCCGCTACATCCAAATATTTTAGCATGATTTTTTTTTTCTAATTCAATTTATTAAATTGATATATAATTAAAAATATATGTGCAAATTATACGCTATATTAAAAATTATATATATTTGATAAATGTTATGGGACTAAATTTTTTACAAAGATATATGTGCCAAAATGATGTAAAACTTATGGAATATAATCATTTGTCATTTGAACCGGATAATATTCAGTTAGTTATAGTGAAAATATATTTTTGTCTTTTCTTTTTTTGAATAGATAAAAATATCCATCCACTATAACGAACTAGATATTATTCAATTCAAATATAATGGAAGAGAATCCTAATACGAAGCATATTCATTAGTACCCACGACATTTATCTTAATTAATTGTTTTGATAATTTTTAATAAAGGACATAAATTTTCAAAAATTTTCTTCAACCTAGTCTAATAAGTATTAGCGTCATCTCTCATATGTTTTATTTAACATTCTAATAGTTATTTATTGTCATTTCACAGATTTAGGAACTAAAACATTAATTTTTAAGAAACTAAAAAATGTCAAATGATACTTGTCACTTATTAAAATAAGTTGAACAAAATTTTCTCAAATCAATTTAGAAGAAATTTGTATCATTTAATAAATAAGTTTCACATCATTTTGATACCCATCTTGTAATAAAAGATTTGATGCTTCTAACATTTCTCTATATTTTTTGAATAATATTAATATAATATATTAAATTTAAAAAATACCTAAGCTCAATTTTCATTAAAAAAAAAAATTGAAAATTTGTTCAACTCTCTCATAATGAGTGCCTCTCTAATTAGAAGTTTTGGTAGTTGAATGGCGACACATTCCAAAGCAATCAATTGTGCCCAAAAGAAAAAAGAAAAAGTTAAAATTCCCCAAAAGCTCGAAGACAGTGAGGCATTATTAGACCGTTGCCTAGTTGCCTGCCTAATCTCGATTAGATGACCTTTTTAACCTTTAATCAGAACCACGGATAGCCGTTGAATTAATTGAGCTTTGGGCACCACACTGGACCATCGATGTAGCTGGAAGCAGCTACAAAATAAAAAATAAAAAAAGTAATCAAGAGCCGTTGGAGGACAGGGTGGGTCCATGCAAGCGAAATCAAGCAAGATGGGCGGCATAAAATTATGTTAATCATATCATCATTAGTGTCCCCATTTATATGTTAATAATTAATATTACGCAAAAAAAAACAAATAAATTATTAATTATTGACCCTCATAATCTCTACCTCTCCATAAATACCCCTCCTCTGTACTCTCTCCTCTATCCATCCACACTCTCACACATATTACCAAAAGCTAGCAGCTGATCAGTGAAAAAATGGCGAAGGACGTTGAGGTTGCAGAGCAAGGGGAGTACTCGGCAAAAGACTACCATGACCCTCCTCCGGCGCCTTTGATCGACCCGGAGGAGCTGATCCAGTGGTCGTTTTACAGAGCTATTATAGCGGAGTTCATTGCCACGCTTCTTTTCCTCTACATCACGGTGTTGACTGTGATTGGGTACAAGAGCCAGAGCCAGAACGATGAATGCGGTGGTGTCGGCATTCTTGGCATCGCTTGGGCCTTTGGCGGCATGATCTTCGTCCTTGTTTACTGCACCGCCGGTATCTCTGGTTCGTTAATTTCCTCACCCGCCCAAGCAATTGCAAATCCAATTTATTTATTTCCCTCTCTTTTTTCCTTTTTTAAATAAAACTAACTAGCTTTGTAGTAATTAATTAATTAATTTTTTTTTTTTATCATCATCCATAACTCAACCTAACTAGTGTGAAACGACAGTGAAAATTATAATTATTACAAATATTAATTTTTACTGACATAAATACAACTATATACAAATTAATTGGTGTTCAAATAATGGTAGAAACTAGAAAGTCTCAAGCTGGGTTGGGTTTTATTTAATGGATTCATCTTTTAATAGAATATTGTTAAACAATAATTGTATTTATCTTTTAAATTAGGATATAATTGAATTTTTTATCTGATTTTTTCAAATATTTGTGAAAATTTGAAGTTTAGCAAAATTTAATGATGTATTTGTAACGTGTGCCGCAGGAGGACACATTAACCCGGCGGTGACGTTCGGGCTGTTCCTGGCGCGCAAGGTGTCGCTCATCCGGGCCGTGTTGTACATGATAGCACAGTGCTTGGGTGCAATCTGCGGTTGTGGGCTGGTGAAGGCCTTCCAAAGTCTTACTACAACAGATTTGGAGGTGGGGCCAACGAGCTCGCAGCCGGGTACAACAAGGGCGTCGGATTGGGGGCCGAGATCATCGGTACCTTCGTTCTCGTCTACACCGTCTTCTCAGCCACTGATCCTAAGAGGAACGCAAGAGACTCCCATGTTCCTGTAAGCACCTGATCGCACCACATCCTCCTTTAATGCAATTATTTTCATATACTCTTATCATCTTTCTTTTTTTTCGAAGGGATATGCTCTATGATCTTATTCTTGCCTACGTGCTGTATATGAGCTACTTTATTTAAGGCTATATCTCATCCCAACTCTCAAGTGGTGGATTAAATTTATTTCCTTTTCCTCTTTTATTTTTTTATTTTTTTAAATAAAGTGGTGAAAAAGGAAACATGCCTACCATTTGATGGGTTCCATTTAATTGATATTTAGTAGACTTTTATATAATTTTGCAGTCTATTAAATATTATTACTCGTTTATAGTTTTTTTTTTTGAAAGAAAATTCAGGCCCATTAGTTGGTTAGTAATGACTTAACTTTATATGGAAGTTTTTTTTTTTAATAAATTGATATGTTATAATTGTTGGATATATGATGATTTGGTTGATTTTGTTTGTTGTTAAATGAAGGTTTTGGCACCACTCCCCATCGGATTTGCTGTGTTCATGGTTCACTTGGCCACAATCCCAGTCACTGGCACTGGCATCAACCCAGCAAGAAGTTTTGGAGCCGCAGTGATATACAACAACGATAAGGCCTGGGATGACCAAGTATATCTCTCTTCTTCCTACCTTTCATTATTTTACCTTTTTTTTTTTTTTCAGTCTCTGATAAATTAATGAAGAGTCTCATAATAATCTTTTTATGACATGATTTCAGTGGATTTTCTGGGTTGGACCATTTGTTGGAGCTGCCATTGCTGCCTTCTACCACCAATTCATCCTAAGAGCAGGAGCCATTAAGGCTCTAGGGTCCTTCAGAAGCAATGCTTAAGCTTTTCTTCCCATATATGGAGATGGTGGTTTCCAAAAGAATAACAAATATCCTCTATGCAATCATCTTTATCTGTTTCCCATGGGTTGGAGGACTAAATCAATGGAATTGTAGATAAACATGCCAATGGGTGCAGGGGTGTATTTTGTATCCCTTTTTCTTTTTCTTTTTTTCTTTTTCTGTTTTTTTTTTTTTCTTCTTCCTTTTTTTTTCTTTGGGCTTTGCATGTATTTATGTGGTCATTGTTGTCCTTTTGCATATTTACTTCTTTCTATGTGGTGTATCATCCATGTTGTTTCCACATAAAGAAAGTGAAATGGGTTGTGTTCATCTATTTGCTTCTGGTGAGGGGACTGAGAAAATGACCCGAGAAAATGACTCACACTTGAGAATGCAGCATTATTATATCTCAAAGTGACGTTAGGATAAGGGGTAGGGAAATTTATGAACAGGACAATTTCAGTAACTTTTAGAATTTAAAAATTATATTTAGGACTTCAAGCCATGGCAAGTAGCAAGAAGAATCTAGAGATAGAGATGAGGTATATTTTTCCATGGTTACCGAATATTCTCACATAAAACCTAAAGGAAAAATGGGTGTTGAAAAAAGAGAAGAAAGGAGGTAACTTTTCATATGTAAGCCAAAACTAAAGTTCAAATTGCAATTTTCTTTTACAAAGAAAAAGTTCTAAACAAATATTCTTTACGTAACGACTCAAGAAAAAACGCTAACTACATATATACTATCATCTCAAGAAAAATAGTCAATTCGATGCTTTCATCAATTTGAAGCTCTTTATCTTTTCAATATGGAATCAAAATGTAATTTGCTTCATTACAAGCATCCTTATCCTCAATGTGTTAAATTATTTGAAAGTGAAATTTGATGAAAGGACTTAGCATCATCTTATTTATATATATAATATTAGTTGTACTAGAAAGTGACAGAACCCAAAAGATTAGTATGAGTTGGCTTATGTGGAGGTGGATGTAGAGAGAGCAGTGATATTATATTATTATGTTGTCCAAAATACTCCATGAGACAATAACAAAAAGAAAAGAATGAGAAAAGCAAAGCAAATAATGTTGGGTCAATTCAGCTTGGGATTCCTTTGCTTTTTAAAAGGTGGATGCATCTCTCTCCTACTCTGTAAATTATAGGTAGTGGGGGTGGGTGCTCATCTTTCTTATCTTGTCCTTAATTTTTGGGTCACGTATCATTTTCAAGAAATGGGTAGGTGGGTTTTGGCTGTTTGATGATGCCCATTTTGGCTTAAACTATGGGGAAGCTTGGGGTTTTCCTCTTGGACTATTGGATAATTTGGATGAGATGTCAGTCTATGAATGGATAGGACTTCTTTGAGGACAATAAATTCAATTTTGTGAGTGATTACTGATTACAGCATCAACGATGCTTTGATGCTAATCTTTTAATTGCTTATAGATTAGACCCACCATTCAATCAAAAACATTTTTAATTGAGTAATACATACGCCACAAAGTTAAAGCCACAGTATTCAGTAGTTTTTGGATCGGAAAAAAATTTAACGATTATTTATTTATTTGATATCAGGCAAAATTAAGATTGTTTTGACAACGTATGATAGCAACAGAAACTAAAAATTGAAGATTGAAAAAAGGAATTCAGGAAGAAAGAAAGAAAAAAATCCTAATTGCTTTCAAAACAGATAAATAACTCTTAAATATTTAAATTTATTTGATACTTCAAAACTAAATTTACAATAATACGAAGAAGCCTAATTCTTGCTATTTTTGTCCTGATATTTTAATTAAATTAATTCAAGAATCGACAATTTAGCTACGTACTGATTCAATATTCTCTTCTGCATTATTATTAAACATTGTCATGCTAGCTTTGTAAAATACTTGTAAAATCTTTGTGTATGATATAATATTACTCTTTTTAATTTTATCTTTTTGGTCGGTGAACAACATTTATAATACAATATGAATCTCACATTATTATAGGAAATTAGGGTGGGTTTGATCATCTTGACATCCAAAAAAACCAAAGGAGAAAGAGGCCAAGAAACTTCACATTTTTATATGTTAGCACTCCGAAAGAGTTTCAAGGCCTAACAACTATTTTTGTTCTCTTAAAACGTCTCTACCACCCAAAAACTTCATCTCATGATTAAAGGCTTAAATCAGCAAAATTTTTAGATGAATATACAATAAAGATTTTGAGACAAGCGACAAGGGTAGCCACCGACCCTAGTAGGAAATACGGATATAAATTCTTTCAAATTAGGTTGTAAGAGTTTTTTAATTGAGTCTTTAAAAATGTCATTGTCATTTGAGCATATAAGCAACAAACGTTATTTTAAAAAAAAAAAATTAATGATATTAAAAAAGCATATGAGAATCACATGCTATTAAAAAAAAATATATTTTTGTTATATACAGAGAAGGAACTGCAAAAGCCGGTATGGGCCATGGCCCCTCACCATTTGTTTAGAAAAAAAAAAAATTTACCCCCACAATTTCAAATAAATTGTAAATTTTCAAATTATGAAATATAGGCCCTTTTTAGATATCCAAATGCTTAAAAAATGTCACATATAAAAGTCTTACTTAGAACATAATTTAAGAAAAAATAAAATTGTGGTAGCGTTTTTTTGCCAACAGATTAATTTTTATAAGTTAATAATTAGATTCTAATGCTTTAAAACTTGTTTTTGGATTTACAACTAAAACCTAAGGGTGGAAGATTAACCTTTTAAGGATGGTATCACCCAAAATGGATTTGATCATCCTGAATTTGGTGTTAATGCCTCAAATTTTGTGTTAATACCTCAAATTCGGTGTTAATGCCTAAAAAAACCGATGGTGGAGGTCACTATAGTTTTATTTTTTCTTAAATCATGTTTTACATAAGACTGGGAGAACGCCAGAAGAACACTACGGGAAAAACCCCTAGCATTTTCCTATAAAAAAGGTGGCAAGTTCTTGAGATAGCTAGAAAAAACTTTTCTTCCACAATGCTTTTTCTTAAGTTTCGCAGGGGTGCTTGTTCTTTAAAAAAAAATTTAAAGCTTTTTTACAATATAAAGAGTGGTAAATTGGTAAAAATATATTCAATTTTCAACTGTAATATACCACTTTCTTCTTCTTCTTCTTCTATTTTTTTTTTTGACATATCCAAACAAAGGAAGGAAGAGGGGGGATTCGAACTAGTGACCTTCACTTCATGAGACATGATTCACAGCTTCATGAGGCACACAATTCATAGCCGATTAAACTACCCTTTGGAGACACCACCTTCTTAATATATAACATTTTAAAAGTGTTTCAATACCTAAAAATAACTTAGATTTCTTAATTTTAGAATCTACAATGTTCATAATTTTGGACCCTGACCATAGAATCTAAAATGCCAATTGGCCCTATATGTCAAAAGGCTCCCAAGCCATTCAATAAGACTTTTGGAAGGCTTTGGCAACCCATAGCCGCAAGTACATATTGCACCTAAGCATTGTGCAACCTTGTACAATTACAAGACCCAGATGAGCGACACCTTGTGCGCCACTGACAACTATGCTTATCTTAGGCCTAGGCTTGTTTGGAATTGCGGTCTCAATAAGTATGATTTTGAAAGGAAAAAAAAAATGCTAAAGGCCCAATTATTTTGCCCAACAAATATTCAACTTTTACCTTTTTTTGTAATTAAAAAAAATGAAAAAAGTTTATGAATCAATAATATCTATTTTTGGTCCTTTTTTTGTATTTTTTTAAAAAGAAAAAAATAATATTTTTCTTAATAATAATGTCATTTTTGAATTGTAATTGTAATGCTGCTTGTAATTGACACATCGTAAGATTATTCTTAGCGTTATTTCTTCTAGTAAATAGTAAGCAAAAGTTTCCAGTTGATTTTAACTTTGGTTATTTGTTTTCTCTAGAATCCCACAAGAAAATGGATAGTATTAAAATCAATTGTAAATGAGATACTAGAAAAAATTTGGATATAAAATTTAATTAGTAAAAAAGCGAGAAAATATTTTTTAAATAAAAAATAATATAAAAATGGAAGAGATGCAGATGTAGAAGAATAATGCAATGGGCCAGGCCATTAAATTTAGGCTCTAGATTAGTTGGCGTGTATAGAATAAGGTCCGGTCATTTATCTCCACTCTAAAACTTTACACTCGTGGGCTTTGGTCCAGAGGTTCAAGGGTCAAAATGTAATTCCATAGGCTGATATGCAGGACCAATCCATGTTTTGGAAGTGGCCTTATTTTAGGCCTACACATCCCTCCTAGGCTTTGTTGATCAAATCCAATCATATTCTTTTTCTTTCTCTCTCTCTCTCTCTCTCTCTCTCTCTTTTTTTATTATTATTTTTTTTTATATATTTTTAAATACGTCATATTAAAAGGAGAGGGGTCAGATCCTCAACAACAAACCCAAAAGAAAGAAAATAAATTATCCTAAACGGACCACAGACCATAAATGACCTAGTCCTCTGTGTCTTGGATATAAGCCAAGAAATGACTGCATAAAATGGCATAGGTACCAAAACAAAGGACATGACCCTGATGACACCCTTCAACCTTACTCAAACTTTTAGGGCATAACCTTTGAAAAACCTTTCAAGCATATCCGAACCTTTGCTAGGTAACAATAGCCACCACTGAAGATTTTGTTGAAGAGGGAGAGGCATTGCCGAAATCAGAACAGGATCTGTGTTCAAGGTGTTACAAACTCAGGATGCAAAAGTCTACACAAAGAGATAAAACCAAATGAGACATGGAGACTTAAACCCTCAAACAACAAAAACAAACATAGAAATACAAATATAATAACATAAATAGAAAAAGAAACCCCAACAACAGCAAAACTAGTAGATGAAGCAGCTGTGAAAGAGGGTGGCGGGATCTGGCTGAAGCATGGGGGCCAGTTGAAGTCGTGGAGGATGGTGGGGAGGAGCGGAGCGGCCAATGGGGACAATGGCGAGGAGGAGTGGGGAGGAGGATGAAAACCATATCTACTCCCCAAAAAGCACTCCTTTGAGGAGGCAACTAGTCTCAAAAAGAGACGGAGGGAAATCGATTGGTTTTCAGTGCTTCTCTCTCTAAACAAGAGAGAGAAGCGACTCTTCTGCTTTTATATTCTTCTTTCTTGCCCACCATTGACAAGGTATAAATCAATGACATCCAATCTAATTTAATATCTGATATAATATACATAGAGGAGTGTTAAACATTCTCATTTATTCATTTCCTGACGTAGTAGTAAAAATTACTATCAGATGAAATAACATATAAAAGTATACGTAACATCTAAAAGTGATTTTCCCTTTCATGTCAGGAAGTAAGCACTTGAGAGTATATATAACATTTCACATATATAATAACAAGAACTAAGAGAACATAAACTCAAGGATGAATAAAATTGTGACAAATGACATAGCTAGCATGTCAAGAATTTTCATAGATTAGACCATATATATTTAGATTTATATATATATATATATATATATATATATCTTTGAAACGATCTTGATGGTGGTAACTTTGAACCTTCAATACAAATAGAATTATCATACATTAGGATTTCATCAAAAGATTTTACTTTGAAAGAAAATTTACATTAAAGAAGTATTTTCATCTTACACCTTCTTTTTCGATATTATTTTATTAAATTATAATGAATAAAACAAACGCATAAAACAGGCTATAATTAAGTTAGTTATTCCCATAGATGGGATGGGTTTCACTAATTAACTTAGTTGGCAAAGTTTTTTCAACATTATATCACCTAGCTAATCATGAATGAACCCAAATTGTATCCTGTCCACCACAGATCGAGAAGCAGAAGCTGGAGTCTTTTATCAAACGTTGACAAGTCTTGTGACTTTGGGAGGTGCTTTAAACATGTGAAGCCCAGATGGGTCGGTGGATTAATCAAGCAGGAATCTTGTGCAAATTTAAATGTGCATGCTCTTGGAGAGAGAGAGAGAGAGATATGAGCAATGTGGGACAGACGAGGTAAAAGGAAAAACGCATGAAGGGTGAGATGATTTTAATAGTAGAGTGGGAGGGGGAGAAGAATGCATTGATTTTGTTGGAGTAATAGGCAATAATGTCAGACGCAGGCCAGGTACCACACGTCTATCTACCCATCATCATTACACGCATAATACTTGCGTATTAATATGCTCTCTTTACTCATCCTCCAAGCTAAGAAAACCCCATGCTCCCTCCCTCCCATTACTTTACTACCTACAAAATACCCGGCCAAAGATAGGAGAAAAACTACTTCATAAATTTGCTCTTTTTCATTTGGTGAAACTTTAGAAAATTGCCACTCTTTTTTAACACTACATGCACTTCCAAAATTTAAAAATTTTCAATTTTGACAAAGTTTAACGTAAAAGCTAAGTTTTTCCTTTTCATTTTAAGTCAAATGAAAATGATTGTTGTCGGTCAAAAAATATGATCCTCTCTATTCAAGTAAAATAGAAAGAAGTCTTTATGGTCAAAATTTACAACATGTTTGAAACTGTGTTAAAGAGCTTACAAAATTGGTTTCCTTTGATAAAAAAAAGACCCCCTTTTTTTTTTGGCTCTAAAAAAGCCCAAAATTGAGTTCACATAAATTTTGTTTTTATTTTTTAAATTTTTCTAAAATTCTTTTCCTAGCTTTATTTCCCGAGCCAATTCCAAATAGGGTCTTAATAATATTGTTGTATTTATCTATAAACACCAAATAGAGATAAGCTATTTCATGACCAGGATTTAATAGAATCGTATTTAACCGTGCAGATAATAATATGTGATAAATATATTAACATGCCATTCAAAACTGTTACATATAATAAAAAACATTAAATCCTAACCATGACCATTTAAATCTGTCGGGATAATCTTGTTTTGTAATCCACGTTAAATTGATGTGAGAGACCAGAAAACTAACGAAATGAATTGAAGATTGGTCTGTTTCTGTTTCTTTATTAGCAATTTTTTAACACGGGAGTTGGCATGTGGCAGCACAAGCATGATAAGTTTGATACTCATCAAAACGAGCGTTTTGGGTTTTTGAGTAGATGATCAATATGAACACTGTGAAGCAAGACAGAAAAATTGATGCATGTCTTGAGAGGCAAGGCACTCGAGTAGAAAAATACATGATTTTGAGAAGGCTCTCAAGTAGAGAACTTAATGCTGAATGACAGATAAGATTGTGAGAGAGATGACAAACTAAAATGGGCAATTATTATGAGAAGATATAATTAATTATTGCACCAAAATTGAAGTCCTCCCACAAGGAAAAAAGTGCATTTCTGTTTTGAGGACAATGCAAATTTGGTGAAAACTAATAAGGAAAGAGAGAGAAAACAATTTGTTGATGCACCTTGTGGTACGGCTTGGCCGGTAATGAGCTACCCGTAAAATAGTAAGAACATTAAACGATCTGTTGATTTGGAGACTAGAAACCTCCGATGTTTAAAATATAGCAATGAGCTAGAGTTTTTTTTTAGAGGAATTGATCAATCCCTTTTCCTGATGCGTTGTGTCCACAGGGTTTTATGTAACCATTCCACATTCATGTGGTGAGTGAGAGATAATATCAACTGAAATATTAGAAGTAGTTGAGATATTTGGATCCCAATATCTTGAAATCCGTATCACTTTTTAAAGGAAATTCTCATGAGGTTTGGAGGTACGCCTATATCCAACCAAATAGGGAATAATTTTTCATTATGCCAACAAAGAATACGGTTGAAACTTATATATAAAGACCCCAGTTAAAACTTTAACATATTAGTTGATCCTGCCATAACAAATTAAAATTAAGCAGCAATAAGCCTCATATAAGCTTCAATTTGTCCACAAGGTCTTTGTATGTACTAAAAATCAGTGCTATTTTTTTACCACCATCTTTAATAAGTTCTATGTGAATAAGAATAAAGATCCCTAAAATTTTTACTATCTGAATCGCTAGCAATTCGTACAACAAATATAAAAAATAACAATTAATGGACATCCCCACCCTAAAGCGGACATGCAACCTCGCAATAAAGATAATAATTAATAAAAGAACACACTATCTTGACACAATCATTCTGCTCCCTCCTCTCTAACCTCTTTAATCACTAAAAATTTACTTGGAAGCAACAACCACTTCCTAAGACCTTATAAAAGCCCCGGTCCAGAAACCAAAATTTCTCCAAAAGCTACTGGTACCTTAGCTTCAAATCTCCAAAAAGTGAGGAAGCTAGCTACCTAGTACTGAGAAACATGTCTCCCATGGGGTCGTTTTTGTCTTCTTCTCTTTGCTAACAATTCTCTCCGTTGCTAGACAAGACAGAGCCCCTCACGGGATTGTTTATGAAAACCCAATTGCTTTTACTCCATCGGCATATGACTTCTTCCATCCAAGCACGCAAAAGCCCTGTGAAACATCCAATTGCTCGCCGTTGCCTGTCGCAGCGCAGGTTGTTCGGGCCACTCCGGGGCATGAGAGCAGAGATTTAGCGTCCCAGAAAGGCAGCAGAGTGGGAGCTGGTGCGATTGCTGGCATTGCGTTTGGCCTTGTATTTTCTGTGCTTTTGGGAATGGGCGTCTACTACGTTGTCATCACACGTCGAGCCAACACGAGTCGAACCAATTCTGTTCAGCCCGATGCTTGATGTCCCAAAACCACAACATGTTTGGTCAAGCTTAGACCGTCATGTTTCTTTCTTTCTTTCTTTTCCTTTATATTTGATTCGGGTTATGTAGTGAGCAAAAGGGAAAAACCCGTCCTGTCTTATCATCCATATTAGATTTTACAATATCTAATTGTGTATATGTTGTCACGTCATTTCAAATGACATAACACCACTCATATACACCGTTAGATCATATAAATTCTAATATGGATATTTGTAATACTATAGTGATAAGATGCATGGTGTTTTAGAATTATGGCTCATTAAGTAGCCGACTTTTGGTATATAAGCAAATTATTAAATGATTAATAAGTTGTATGTATGGGTGGCAATTATTTTGTTACGTGTCGAGTTTGGGTTGTGTGGTTATAAGACTATATAAGTTAACATTAACTCGACCAATTTAATTAAACAGGTCAAACTCTTCTACCATAACCTTATTATTTTGTATTGGGTTCACGAATTATATAAAAAATTGTCAGCTATTATGTCGCGTGTCGAGACATAGGTGTATATATATAAGATTATATAGGTCAATCCTAACACAATTCATTTAATTAAACGGGTCAAATTATTTAATCCTAACTCGGGTCAAATTATTTAACCCTAACTCTTTAATTTCGTATTGAATTTGTGTTGGGTTCGAGAGCCGTATAAAAAATTGACAACCCTAGCTATATGTAGTCGAAGGTAATGGGAGACACATAGAAGTAGAGCCTCCAAAAGTCAACAAAAGAACACCCAAAAAAACAAATGGTTACTAATAATTATATGTGATTCCGACAAAGAAATCAGATTGAATGATGTAAATTGTCAATTATGGCGATAAACTGTGAGGATAACAGCAGGACAGCATTCTTTGGTTTAAGGTTTCTAAAGAAAGAAAGGACTAGACGCTGATTTGGCCTTTCAGCAGCAACAAAATCAGTAGCAAAATGTCAGTTCCTCACACATTCCTTATTGTCTTGTGATTTACACCGCCAACATGTTCTTTTCCACACGAACAACCATTAAATGACCCAAAAGAGAAGAAGCAAAGAGGGCAGGAGTCAATATCATAAAAAAGAAGAACTAATTAATTATATCATGCTTGAAGAAAAAAAAATGGCAATTAAGCAAATTCTTCTAACATCATTCGGGTGGAACAAAAAATGAAGACACAATTCATAATTTTCTTTACCCTTGCAGATATAATTAACTCCATAGCATCCCCAATAGCAAAAACCATTACAAAATCGAAAGCAGATTATTTTCTCTACTTTTGCAGATATATATATATATATATATATATATATATGTTTGTGTGTGTGTGTGTGAACAAACCAAAAACTAAAGAGTCAAATACTGAACTCGCCCCCACCTGCCAAAAAGTCTCCATACTCCCAGTAAAATTGTTCTAAATGCCTTGGTTGCCCACCCTCAACTACTCATAACTTTACACTGGCAAATATTTTTCCCAAAGGACGAGGATTCACACCCAGCCGCCGATATGATTTTTTGTTTTTCTGTTGTTGTTGTGTTCGCCTATTTCAGCCGTGAGGAGATTAGGTCAGAGTAGGTAGAAGAAGAGGAGGGGAAGAAGTTAAGACTCTTGATTTTTTTGTAGAAATGCACCGTTTAAGTGATAATGGGGGGGGGGGGGGGGGGGGGATGAGTACTTGCATGCTATAGCTACGATTGAAAGAGTGTTTACATTTAGCGGTTTAGGGCAATAACTACTAACCATAACTGTAGTTTTACCCTTATCAAAAATAAGGAAAATTAATTGAATATTTGCACGAGAAAAAACTAGAGAGGAAAACGATACTGGGGAGGAAATACAAATGAGAAGTTTCATTCTCAAACACTGCTTTTCCGGAAATTATAGAAATCCCCATGTATATGTGTAGCTTCATAAGGAAATTTCAAATGACTAAACCAGCATTGCTGCTAAAGGAGTTTATAGCAAGCATCATTTACGATTACTAAAGCAAAAAATTTATTCGATTCCTTCATAGAAATTGATGTCTTATTGAGACGGAATTTGTAACTTATTATATCATGTACACCTTTAGATACATTAACTTTGATGATCATAAAATAGATAGTACCCATTTCATTTAGGATCCTTGTCCAAGCTGAAAAGGGTGTTCAACTCTCCCAAATTCTAGATATCTTACGGCAAGTAAGTTAAGTGATGAGGCAAGTACGGTGTGGGCCGAGTACAATAACTTTGCTCCTCTCTTTCTTAGGACAGAAGCTACTCTCTAGTAGAGAAATTTCCACTTCCTTTGTGAGGCTTTCCACAGCTTCTTGCAGCTTTTTGAGGGAGGATGGATGGAGTTTTCTTCTTCCCTCCTCCCTTAGCCCCTTTTTCTCTCCTTTTTTTTTTTGGTTTTTCCCATTTTTCTCCTATTGTTTTGGTGTCTTTCCTCCTCTCCGAAAAAAGGTTAATATTTTCGGTAAACAAGTCAAACTCAACAGTAACCACGCTGGACCCAGTTACCAAACAGACCACCCTAACGTCACCTCCCTTCCAAGCCAGATCTGTTCGTCTTGTGATGGTCATGCTCACTACCCAAGCCCTTTGTTTTGACGCTTATCCTGCTTTATGCGGCTGATTTTTAAAAGACCATGTGATTTTTTACCCATTTCTTACTATTTAGTTAAATTTTTCTATACTGTACCTTTCGTTTCGAACTTCTTGTTAGAAAATCCACTCCTTTTTCAATGTTTTGAATCATGTAACCCTTTCTCAAATTTATCCATGCACAGATTCGATTCATCACAATTCCAAATAAAACCAAATAAATGCATTCATTACTCGAATAAGACATAATAATTGCAGGCAAAATTATTACATAGGTCTTTCACCATTGCCCTTGACGCGTGTCCCATGCACAACACATAACATTTTTTTTTTTTAAGGTAACACAGAACATGTATAAAGATACAGGTGTGGGCAAAGTGTTAGATGTGCATAAAAAACTGACTTTGGGCATTTCTACCACCCTCGTGAACTAAGGGAATTAATAACAGGTCCAAACGTCTGGTCCACAGCTTTGTTCCATTGATGTGCAAACTCTGAGCGAGATGTCTTTCCAAATATCGGTTCTCTCATCTGAAACAAGTTCAAAGGAGAAACATTAGAATTCCTTAACCGGAATGCCAACAGTACAAATTGCTGGAATCAAATCAATATCTATTACATACAGAAACAATTTCTCATTCTTTCATGCCAATAAAGGCCATTTTTTTCATTGAATAAATGCCTTTAATTTAAACCCCAAAATCCACCAAAAATGATTTGTTTTTGATGCTCAAATGTTGCCCCATATTCACTTTAACAATGAGAGGCTCAATCACATCAGATTCCTATGTAATCACCTTATTTCTCCCAAACCTTACAACAATCATGAAGTGGTGGTCAACTAATGAGAAATTTTAAGTGTATAGATGTAAAGGCTTCATGTAACTCAGTACAACTCTACCCTCACATCGACACCCCTGAATGTCAAATTTCTGATATTTATCCATCACAAGGCTTAAAGCTGCAAGTTCTGGCAAAAGAGATAATGACAACTTAAATTTTCCAACAACATGAAAGGCATGCAACATCGAGAGCATTGAGGAAGGTAAAAGGCTTGGGAGTGCATGCAACATCGTAAAAGGCTTTCTGTAATCCCTTTCTATATAATAATGTCCGAACCACCAACATTCCAGACTCATTCGGCAGAATCTGCGTGTTTGTGCCCTTATTCCACCCCCAGCACGGGTGCATGCCTCTCTCAATTTTTGCTAATCCATTCAAAAAATGAATGGTACATCACCAATCACAATTACTATCCTAACTAAATTTTCACGTTAATTTAGGTGGCCAAACCATATTACAAGGATATCCACAACAACAAATACCCCCAACTAAGAACGGATCTCTCTCATCTCTTTGCATGACTAGTAGTCTAGTATCCCAAGCGCTAACATTGTCCTTACAAAAAATAGCAAAACCTTTGAACAGTGAAGGGCTTTTATAATTTAGAATCTAGTCTTAATATGCTGAGGAGATCTCCTTTTACATCTCTTTGGGCCCTGGAAGCCAGGACCACAAAGGAATGTAGAATAAAATAGTGAGATGTGCTAATTTAGAACCCAGCATTTCTATTATAAGAATGACATAATTTTCCAGGCAACCACCAGGTAGTTTGCAGCGCCAATAGCCAGAAAATTAAAAATTATTCTCCCAGAAGGTCTCCTCTCAAAAGTTACCTCAAAGACAATTTCCTGAAGTCCCATTAAGAAGACACACAAGGGTGCAACCCCAATCCACAAGGAGTATACAAGAAAGACATCCAACTAGGCGGAAGAAGAAGAAGAAAACAAAATCCAGAAACTCTAGGAAATTAGAAGTTATGAATCAAAAATAGTTGACTAAAAATTAGACAAACTTTACTTAACCCTCTTAAACTTTTATTGCTTCTGCAATTACCCCCAAAAGTTCAAAAACTCTCAATTTAGTAGTGTATAGTGCATACAATTTTAAAAAGTTTTCGATGGCCTTATAAATTCTCAAAATACCCTTTTTTAAAATTAATTAATTAAGGTAATTTTCTAATTTTATAAATTTTATAGGAGCATAAAGGTAATTTCACCCCTTTGCCGTCTAATTTAACCCCAAACTTTAACAAGAAGGGTGGCATTATAAACTTTTTAAAGTTTGATACACAAAGAGCATGTTTGAGATTGTTTTAGAAAATAAAGCTTTTAAAGTCAAAAATAACTTTTTGGAAAAAGTTTCATTTTAAAGCTTTTTCCAAAAGTGTGTTTTGGCGCTTTCTAGAATGAAAAGTCAAAGAAGTACTTTTGAAAGATTTTATGAAACATGTAAGCTTTTTAGGTACTAAAAATACTTTTTAAGCTCAATAATGCAATCCCAAACAAGTTCTAAATTGAGAGTTTTTTAGCTTTATGGGGGTGATTGCAAAAGCAATAAAATTCAAGGAGATTAAGTGATGTTTCCCCTAAAAATTATTAGTATAAAGATACCTTTGGTGCTGTTTTTAAAAAAAAGTATATGGTTTTACAAGTATAATATTTTCACACTTCCATTATTCAAAAAAACATTTTCACACTTCCAATGGCAACAGCCACGTCTATATACATTCCAAACATGTTCTGTTCCCAGTTCCTACACATAATCAATGATGCCTCCTATGTTAAAGTAATCCTGGACTGATGGCAGCTTATGTAGTGGTTGCCTTGAGCTTGGTGTAGAAGAAGCGACCAAAGGTACGATCCCTTGCAGTCTTGTTCTCTGCCGCAAACTGAGATTGCCAGCCAGTTAGGTCAGAAAGGTACAGCCTAACTATGAGGTACATCAGCAGATGTTGCAATAATACATAGATGAGTTTTGGCTGGTACAATCACTCTATTGTCCACTTCCAAGCAACTAGGCTACTATTTCCACCCCAACCTCGAACGACTACTGGAAATCTTACTAAGGGCCAACATTTTTATCAGCAACCCACTCCCTGGAGAATTGCATTGCCGCCGCATATAGCACAGGGAATTTTGTTAGCAATAAACTATCGAATTCAATGTAGACCTCAAAGCAAGCAGCAATTTCGAAAGAGGGGCCATATATCTTTTAACAGCAAAAAGCTTGAAATGTTGCCAAGACGACTGGAACCAAGAAAGTGGTAAAGACCACCGAAAAAATGGGCTCTCTTCTATTAAGCGAAGCAAAGCGCATGGCAATGAAGTGAAGAAAGCTCAATAAACACACACAAATATTCTTCCTAAAGCATCACGATAGACTGAACTCCCAACTCTCTGTTTCCAGAAGCTAAACACCCTTTTGTATCTTTCTCTACTCTGCACTTTTTTCTATGCTCTAAACTCATAAAATAATTGGATATTACATTGAGCATAATGGGGGTTCGCGTGTTTCTGTATTTCGAACTCGATACCTACCCAGCTCTACCTCAATCCTTTACTACCACGGCCATAGCCCAAGTGGCAATTTGAAATCTACAGCAACCCAGAAAAGATAAGTCCACAGAATTTCTTAGTTAGACAATCATATTACCGAAGATAATTTGGTCGTTTCCACGGCCATTAGAGGACCTAATATCAACTACGCATCAGCGATGATGGAAATAACAAAAATCTTTGCCAATCTAAAGCTTTCAATACACCTAACAAATTCTTATTGTTTATTTTAAATCAATTTTCTTTCTGACAAAGAATAACCATAAAAAATATAGGAAATTAAATTCTAGATTTCAGATACCGAAATTGTACATCATGACAATGCGAAAGAGAATGAGAGGAAGCATTACCTGAGACCGCGTAGTGGATTGAGAATGGGTATCAGATATGGATTTGTAGATGCTTCTGCGTTGCTCGAATACAACGATCCCGGTGAGTATGCTTCCCAGCGCATAACCAAGAAGACGCTCCTGCGTACACAAGGTTTAAACAAAAAAAACTAGGCGTCAAAACCTGAATTTAGAAAGGAAAAACAAAACAAAATTTGAAAAAGTTGAAAGTTTTCGGGAGTTTTTAGAGATTGGATGAGCACCTGAGTTAGAACGCTAACCATGGCGGCCAGTGGTGTTCGGCAACGGAGAAGAGAATTTGTTTGCTAGCACAACAGCCGTGGCCTGGTTAGAGTGTGTAAGCGCTTGATCAATGGGCCCAACTATGGCCCATCAATCGGTGGGGCTTAGGTGTACTAGATCGCACATACCATTGCTTCCTGGCAGCCCATTTTAAATTATACAATTCGGCTACGTATTTGAAAGCTCTTTTTTTTTTTTTTTTTTAAAAGGTAATTTACTAAAATTCCGTTTGGATTTGCGATTTCAAAAAATTAAATTTTAAAAATATAAATTTTAAATTGTGCAATTTAAAAATGTGATTTTTAAAAATATAATTAAGTGTTTAGCAAAATCGCAATTCGACCTTTGATATTACGGTTTATCTTTTAAAATTGTGTGTTTTAAAAAAAGCACATAGGTGCCTAAGATTTGAAAATGAAAATTTTTAAGTTTTTTAAATCACAATTTATTAAAAAGTAATCCTAAACAATCTTGTTTTTGCGATTTACTTTCAAATTGCATATTTTGTCTATGAAATCACAATATCAAACACACCATAATTCTAGATTTTATACTTACTCCCACTTCTTTACACATTTTTCTACACCCATAAGTGGATTTTAAGGCCACTATTGAATATGAGATAGATTTTTATTGAATTTTAATCCAATTCTAGTTTTAAAAGCCACCTATAAGTTTGAAAAATTATGTATAAAGAAGTGAGAGTAAGTGTAACATTACTCTATCAGTTTTATTGTTGGATGTAAGGCTATTTATAAATTGCTTGAACACTAACAAAAATATAGAGAAGTTTATTTTCAAACCCTTGATTTGAAAGAGGTTCAAGTTCCCTCTAAAACCCTATCCTAAATTACCCTATTACGGACATGATATTCAAGTTCGTAACAAAAGGGTGATCGACAACCCTCTCACCCTTTAAAGAGATGGTCACCTTCAACTTCAAGGGTAGTGGTTGGCCACCCCAAGGGGGTTACACCACCCTCAATGTTTTTGGGTGTGGTGTGATCAACTACCAATGGATTGGTGGAGCGATCTAATAATGCTGACGTTGCATGTACTAAGGGTGCGTTTGAATTGCGATTTCGCAAAAATAATTTGCATTTTTAAAAGATTTCGCAAAATGTAAAGCGTTTAGTATTGTGATTTAAAAATAACTTAATTTAAAATAGGGAAAAAATCTATTTCAATAAGCAGGCTAAGGGAAGTTTTTTTTTTTTTTTTTAAAAAAGGAATTTAAACCAAAATATGAATTCGGATAACAAATATTTAATAAAAAATTACTTTTTAACATGGTTTACTAAACCCTTTACGATTTTAAAAACACTATTTTTAAAAATACTATTTTTAAAATCGCACTTATTAAAACTGTAATTCCAAACGGACCCTAGTATGCAACATTGTCATATGCTCTTTACAACATTGGATGTGGGTAGTAGTTAAAGCTAACCTACACAATCAGTGGATTACACATATCTCCCACTGAAATTGGGTCTTTTTCAGTTCAAATAAACTAGACATGATTTAATTAGTTATATTTTAGAGGTATTTTTATCTTTTCACTTTTTTATGGGACAAAAATAGACAATCTTTGTGCTCAAAATACCCTTCACAACCAATGGATAACACATGTTTATTCCGTTGAGCATCTTCCAACAGCTCCATACCATTCAACCATGGCTGATACTGACCATCGATTCTAGACAGGACTTGGGTAAAGCCCTTATAATTTATTGCCTATTTTATTCACAACAAAGATAACTAATTTGAGACAAAGAAAATATTTTAGTAAGTATCTTCTTCTTCATCTTCTTATTATTATTTTGACATGTCGGAATTTAAACTAGTAATTTCCACTTTATAAAACGTGATTTATAGGCTCACAGCTGATTGAGCTACCCTTTAGCCTTAAGGACATACTAAGTACCTTATTAATTAAAATAGCCCCTTCCGTCTATACGAAGTGGGAAAGCTTTTGACTATACCGTCTATTTTAACAATAATATTGATTTGGATATCTGAATCCAATAAACATAACAAGTCAATGAAAAATAAAAACAAAATATTAAAATTAGATGTGACAATTTGTATTTGCGTATCGGGTTTGGTTTGTCGGGTTTGGTTGTGTTAAGATATATATATAAGACTATATAAGTCAACCCTAACTCAATTCATTTAATTAAACGAGTCAAACCACTCAACCATAACCCTCTCATTTTATATTAGGTTTGTGACAAGTTCGCGAATCATATCAAAAATTGCTTATTATCATTTATTATGTTGCATGTCGAGTTCGGGTTGTGTCAAAGCATGGGTATAAGCTATATAGTTTAATCATAATCCAACCCATTTTATTAAATGGATCAAACATCTTAACCCTAACCCTCTAATTTTGTATTGGGTTATAGTTAGGTTTGTAAGTCATGTCAAAAATTGCTTGTCATTATGTCTCGTGTCAGATTTGGATTATGTCAAAACATGGGTATAAAACTATATATAGTTCAATCATAGCCTGGCCCATTTCATTAAATGGGTCAAATTCTTCAATCCTAACCCTTCAGTTTTGTGTTGAGTTCGTGGATCATGTCAAAAATTGTAACCCTAACAAAAATTAGAGGAACAAGGACAAATATATTAGATAACAAGATATAATCATTTATTATTATTGAATTTATTGTCCCCAAGAGATAATTCAATCGGCTAGAACCATACCTAATGATGTGGAGATCACTAATTCGAATATCTCTTCCCTTTCTTGTGCAGACATGTAAAGAAAAAAAAATTATTATTATAGAGAGAGAGTAATGATACATGCAATGCTTGAACAGTACTCATGCGGACCTTACTTTAATATTTTAATAACATTTTTTTATTGTCTATTTTTTAATAATATTAAAATATTCAAGTAAGGCTAGCGAATATTATTCACTCACGCTAGCCTAGCCTTGCACGTATCACTACTCATATATATATATATATATATATATATATATATATATATCCTATTCGATCACGGGTTATTCTTTGTTTTGAAAATATTATTTTGACTATGACAACTTGTTTCTGTCACAGAAAATGACAAGATTTTCAAGCAGGATTTTTTCATTATTCAATCTTTTTGTAGTGTCCTCCGTCTATGATTATTTAAACCCCAACCTACCAAAACATAGTTGTTTTTTTAGCACCTAGTGGTGGGTGGGATTGTTGTGCATCTTATAGATTGTATTACAGGATGATAATTACCAACAGAAGAGGTTAACAAAGGTGAAATCTTACAGAAATTATATATCATTTTTTAGATATATTTAATATTTTTAATCATTTTTTTAACTTTATCTTTTAATCTTGCCGATTAAACCAAAATCTAGAAATTATTTGCTGACCAGAACAAAATGGAACATTATATGCATTAAAATGGAAACTTTAGAAATTGTTTGCTTAAGCAGAATAAAATGGAAAACCTATATGCATTAACATGGAAGGATTTAGAGAACCCACAAGCCAGGTCCTATTTAACCCCACATGAACATTATCCAAAACCAAACCATATTAACCAAGTCTAAAACTATAAACCAGAAACATAAACGCCTACAGCAAGCTTCAAGCTTTGCTTTTTTATTAGGGTGACTAGATACCACGAAACTAAAAAGACTAAGCTAGTTTTTTTGTTCAGCTCGGTGGAGGGAAGAAAATGGCATCTGAAGTCCTCTTAGACCGGAAATGTTTCTCTGTATCCGGATCCACATTGAATGCAGCCGTGAGCACCTCAGGTGATAAAGCCTTCCACACAGAAGTCCTTCCAGCTAAGTGTGTGAAAATCGGACTGCCATTGTCACAGGAAATAAAAATCATATAAGTTGCAAGCAATATAAGGAATTTAATTGGCTCTACAGCTAAGTTCTTGATAAAGAAACCATCGACTCTAATACTAGCAGATCAGGTAAACAGTAGGCTCAAAGGCAAAAAGGAAAAGAATCTTACTTGGGTGTGGTGATGATAGAGAACCACTCCATACCATCAGAAGATGCAATCTTGGAAACAACAAAGAACCTTGGCACAATGAACAGATTACCAGCCTTGAGAGTTGTTTCCAAGACCCTGCGGCCGTCAACGCCAACAACTTGAACACGGCCGCTACCCCGAATAACATAAGTCACCTGCAATGCCGAGTCACAGGAGAAACCAGGAGAGCACATGGCCCCCCCATCCAGCCTAACAAGGTCAGCCCCAAGCCCAACCTCACCAACCAAAGGAAGGTTCTTAGTGTTCAAGACCACAACCCTTCCACCTTTTACAATGTCCACATCTAATGGAGCCTCCTCACAATTCAATGCCATGCCCAAATAATCTTGCTTCTTTGGCTCAGGCATTTTGCAGTTCCCATCAAGCTTAACAATTCCATTGCCTGATTGCTTTCCAACAAGGGTCTTAACAACATTCTCCTCCAAGTCCCAAGCTCGGCCCACAAACTCAGTTGAAAAGCCGGTGAAGATCCCATTGGAACCAGTCAGGAAAAAATCAGTAAACTCACCAGCTTTGTGAGCTTTTGAAGTATCTCCCAAGAAAAGAACAACTAACTCGGTGTCCTCTTTGTTGTACCACCATGTTACAACACCAAAAGGGAGGGCAAGAGCATCACCCTTCTTAATTGCAAGGACCTTCTCTTCTGCTTCAGGAAGAACGATTCCAGCTATACCACTTCCTATAGAAAAAGAAAAATCAATGAAAGTAAGTGCTTATCTTCTGCTACATGTACAATAGCAAAATACTACGCTTTTCAAAGTCATCAAGTCATTCTTACAAGTTGATCCAAAAATCAATGTTTTATCCAACATCTAAACCCCTAAAATTAATTTCTACCATAATATTCCAAACAATGTGGTTGCTTTGCTTTTCTTTTTTTTTTATCCCCCTATTAATCCAATTAAATAGTCAATCTTAAGTAAAAGCACCACAAAAAGAATATGATAAAAGATGGGCTAACAAAACCAATATCATAATAACAGTAACACGAGCAATCTTCTATCAAATAGTTGACCAGATTTGCACGATATGATTTGAATCCACCTAGCCCATGATGATAGTGGGATGTGACTTAAAAAGCCCCCATATTAACCCAAAAGAACTAGAAATTTCTCATGATAAACTTAAGAACCTACAAAATCTACAAACCTTATGAATACCTCAAAACTCGACCCAAAATAATAAAAAATCTATTAAATAAATTAATTTCACCAAAAAGAAAAAAAAAATCATCAAGGACTGAAAGAGCATCCCAATACATTCAATGAATCTAACAACAACAACAACGATAGAACATGGAACATATAATTGATCAGAAAACAAAAATCAACACCCACAAAATATAAAGACGAGAAAACAAAAAATCGAATCAGAAAACGAACATATACCTTGAAGAACATAGGCAACCTTGGGAGAATCAGAGTATCGAGGGAGAGCAAACCCGTGCTTCTCAAGAGCCAACTTGGCCGCCCCAATATTCCCTTCACGCAGCATGGGAAGCTCAGATGGGGACCAGGCATAGTACGCACCACCATTGTCTCCATACACCTTCTTGGCCAACTTTGGAGAAAGATCAAGTTCCATTTTTTTCTTTCTTTCACTTTCCAGGAAAACAAACACCAAAAGGAGAAAAGCAGAGAAGGAATATATGCGTTAAAGAGACTGAGAAAGGTAGTATTTATAGCACCCATCAGAAGATCATCCATGGAAGGACTCTGGGAATTTGATTCGGATTTGATCAGAAAAGTAATTGATTATGGATAAGACTCAAAGTAATCTACTTAATTGCCACCATTGTGGAGCAATAAAGTTGGAGGACACGTCAGCAAAATTTGGAAATTGTTTTACAAATTGATGCCATTTTATAATTTATAATTTGTGAAATAATTAAGAAAAAAATCAATTGGAATCAATATTCTGTTTTCATTGATTTACTTCAGAATTGATAAGATTTTGTTCTGTTTGAGTTAGGTTTGGGATTGGGATTTAAAAATTTGCGTTTTTAAAAATTACATTTAAATAAGCATCCGCATCTCTTAGCTTTTTATAAAATCAAGATTTTTTTCTATTATAAATTAAAATTTTTAATCATAATATCACATATTTTATATTTTAAAATATCTTTTAAAAATATAAATTGTTTTATAAAATCACAATCTTAAACACATTTTATTGTTTGAGTGAGTTTGCAGTGTTAAGTGCTGGTTACCAAAAGATACGGGTTAGTTACTTCACATGTTAAACATTACCTTCTTCTTCTTTTTTTTAAAGTAATTATTTACCAGATATAATTTATATTAAGAAAAAAAGATAAGTTTATGAGCAACTGTTTTTTATTATATCTAAAAATAAATAAATTATGATTTGATGTTTTAACTTTTAAGGCTTGGCGTGCCAATGAAGTAGTACTTCAATCAAATTTCTAAAATACTTTTACAAGCTTATCCTTTTTATTTTTATTTTTATATAAACAATTAATAAAATTCAAAAAGAAAAAAGAGACTGAGAGAATATTTAAATGCCTTATCTCAAACTTCAGATAGCCTTGAAACTATTCGGATCATTTTAATCGAATTATATTCAAAAATTATATTAATCTTATTTTTATATTAAAATTATTTGGAAATTAATATATATTAACTAAAACTACCTTTGAAATTGAGCCTAATTCAACCAAAGCCCAATTGAGTAACTTAAATTTAGTTTTATTTTAAGAATAACTCATAAAAAAAAATGTTTTTTTTTTTTGGAAGCCACAAATGGGTCGACATTGAAAGTAAAAAATAATAACTCTTAACATCTAGCAAATCTTATCAACATAGAAATAAAATCAATTATCCATTCTACTTACATTTTATCGTACCCAAATAAAAAAATAAATAAATGTATCATTAAATATGTGAGATTCATAGGCGGACCACAAATCTAATGTAAATCATTAAATTTGCTAATAAAGATAGTCGAAAGATGATAAATACAATCCGTTGAACCCATCGATCATTCTTTTCTTGGCTATATTTAATTTAAAACAAAGTACCTTCCTACCACAACCATGCCTAAACCCATTAGCTATTTAGGCCAGCAAAAGAAATGACATGGTAAAATCTTAGTAATGGCTCACCGATTTCTTTTTTTTTATTTTTAAATAAAATCAATACAGTTTAGAATATATATATATATATTTAATATAATTAACTAAATATTATCTATTTGAATGAAATTGAGCCTAATTCAACTAAAGCCCATTTCAGTAACTTAAATGTGAGTCACTAACAATAACTCATATTATCTAATAATATATATATATTTTGGAAGAATAACAAATCTTATCAACATTGAAATAATAATAAAAACAATAACTCTTAACATCTAACAAATCTTATCAACATAGAAATAAAATCAATTATCCATTCTACTTACATTTTTATCGACCACCGATAAACCCACAAATCGATGAATAAATAAATATATCATTAAATATGTGGGATCCACACGAGTCTACAAATCTAATGATAAATTTATTAAATTTACAAATAAAGATAATCTAAAGATGATAAATACTTTTTTTTTTTTTTGATAAAAAGGCATATTTCTCATTAGATTGAATCAACATACGAAGCAAAACGCTCCTTTGTTTCCGAAATACAATCCGGTTGAACCTCTACCCAACGATCATTCCTTACGTTGGCTATAGCTAATTTAGAAAGAGCATGGGCAACACCATTACCTTCCCTGCGCACAAAACTCATCTGCCATTGCTGTAAACCCATTAGCTATTTAGTAGACCACTTTACTACTGCAATACAATTGAAATGGTATGATATGATAGTAAAAATTTGGTAATGTTACAAGTCATTTTTATGTCTATTTAAGAATGATGTGACTCTTAAATCATCATTGAACTTGTGATTGATTATTATAGGATTTTGATCAAATAGTAATTTTAAAAATCACATCATTTTTAGAGAAACAAGAAAGTGATACAAGAGGGATTTCTAGAATTACTCGTAAAAATTAACTATCAATTTTTCTTTTTACAAAGTTCTTATTGATTTAAAGGTTGATTTCTAGTGTCACACCCAGTATTATTAATTTGACTAAATTCTGACCCTAATTAATCCAAAATTATACCCCTACAGATAATGATGATAATCTAATTAAATGCTAATAATCTAAATAAAACTAATAAAACTCAATCATTCATTTATGATCCGCATAAATACCATAATTCATCTTGATATTCACTTATATTGAACAAGATCCCGATAATGTAGAAATATTTTTGTTTTTTCAAAAAAATAAAAATACATTTTACTATTTTGATATTATCTGATTCAAATTGAAAAATCATCATAATTCTATTTTATATGTAATGATCTTTTCGTGAAACGTGGCATTCACATTTTATTGGGAATCGGGTATCTTTTTGTTTTTCAGGTAGTGGCTAAATAATCTCATTTCTTATAAATAAGAAAAGATTTTTTTTAAAAAAAAATTATTTTATTGTGGAGTATCTATCTTTATATAAAGAGTGAAAATATTTTTGTTTTGAATTCTTTTGTGAGGGAATATTAATCTTTATGTAGAGAATAACTAGAGTAAGAAAAGAAATCAGTTGGAGACTATTAGATAGGGGGATATAGGGCTGTTTGGAAGTACGATTTCAATAAGTACGATTTTAAAAATTACGTTTTTAAAAATTGTGTTTTTTAAATCTTCACTTTTAAAATTGCATAGGCATTTGGTAAAACATGTTAAAAAGTACTTTTTAATTAATCGAGTGTTTGGGTAAAATTAGCATATAATTACGATTTTAGATCAAATAGGTAAATATTGTCTTAAATATTTTTTTTTTTAAGTGAAATTGTGATTTTAGTTTAAATTCGTACTTTTTCAAATAAGCACTATTTAGTCAGCTTATTGAAATCGCAAAATTTTCCATGATTTTAAAATTTGCATTTTTAAAATCACAATCTCAAACACTTTAAAATTGCGATTTGGTTTAAAAATGCATATTATTTTTTAAAAAACACACTCCCAAACAGACCCATATATTATTTGATAAAAGAATTCAGAAAAATCGGCAATCATTCAGGTAAAAAAAAAATCTTGAATTTTGTTATCTTGATAAATTTCAGTTTGTTGTTTACTCTTATTTCTACAATTACAATTTTCAGTGTTAATTATGAGCCAGAAAAGGGAATCCTCCTATAAGGTTGGAATCGATCCTCTCCATTTCAAATAAATTTGATAATATTAGTGGATGGATATTTTTATCTCCTTAAAAAGTAAAAGGACAAAATACTCATACACTATAACTAACTGGATATTAACTAATTTTACAATGCTAAGGTGGCTTGTAGCAACCCTAAAGTATGAAGTACGTTACCTCTTTTTCATCCAAATTGACGGGGGCATTTCCTTTTTGACACACGTTGGTAACTTAGAGCATCTCCAGCAATAATAGTTATTATAGCTAGTCAAAAAATACAATTATTTATTTTAGTTACCCATTTTTTAATGCTAACTCCAATAGCTATTCTATTAGCTACTTGCTTTAAAATATTATTTTTATAATGAGAAAACAAAAAAATAACTAAATATTTTACTACACTGTAGATACTCTTAATGGACCATATTAGCAAACTTTAAACATCACGAAACTCTTTCAAAAAAACAATTGTTAATCGATGAGGTTATTTTTTTATATATGTATATATATATATATTTTTATTTGTTCCTGGAAAGTAAGCTATTGCATTATTGAAACTGCTTATTGTGCGTGTCCGGGTAGCCATGGCCATGCCATCCTTGTTTTTTCATTGATATTGCATTGTATTGGTTTCTCCAAAGGTGAGACGTCCTATATTGTCTCCCCCACATTCTTGGCCTACGAAAAGGATGCAATTGTTTTGCCACTCTAATAAGTTAAGAAATTTTTATTGCGGGAGTCGAATCCAGGCCCTAGTACGAGTTCAACCTCATAAAAATTTCCTTGAGACCATTGAACTACCACCCTCGATCGTTACATGCATACCTTATTAGCGTTACTTTCTCATTTCCAGCTCATAAAAGATTGCTTTATTTTTTATAAAGTTGTCAATTCAACCAACATATGGAAAAGCAATGCCGAGACAATTACATAGACAGCATGTGCAGCACGATGGTCATACCTGAAATAAAAGATAACAAGACGAGAAGCAATACAGGGTAAAGAACTCATAATGCAGAAATCGTTGAACAATCTAACGTATAAGACATAAATTTGATTGGATTAGACATCTTTGAGATGAAAAAGTTTGACCAATCCTAAACCAACTTGTAGATTCTCAACAAGAACAGAGTAATAGTCTAATAGAATAGAAATAGAGATAATTGCATGAACCAACATCCATAATAATGAAGTAAAAGAAATCTGGATGCAGCATATCATAGTCATAGGTAATATGAATCTGGACTACATGGAAGTGCAGGATCAGATGCTGAAGCATATCAAGGCAATCAATATCCTGTTGTTTCTAGGTGAAGTGGAACAAAAAGATTAATGAATAGGATATATATATTAAAAATTTGATAATTTACACAAAGTTAAGGTTAAATGCATAAAATTAACCTTGGGCGTTAAAGAGAGTTTGAGAGGGACTGAGGAGAGAGAAAAGAATTCATAAAAAACGTGAGAAAGGGAATGATAAAATTTTTAATAGCCAGAAAAAGTAGCCAAAAAAAAAAAATTAAAAAAATTGTTGGGGTGCCATGGCCCCCAACCAACAATATTTATCACTGAATGAATCACACGCAAGTGAAAATGAACCAATTTTATTGGAATTACCTGACAATTACGATCAGCGAGACCCGAAGTGTTTCACTAGGAACGCTAACGTACTATCTGTTTCTTTTTGCTTTTCCTCCGCCTCTCTGTGTCTTTCCTCCGCTTACAGGAGGGCCGGTGGATCCATCAGGATCCAAATCGAGTGCATGCTCATTGGCCTCTACAAAGCCAACTTGTGATGATCCCACTTAATGATCAGGTGTAGAGCAGTGCACGGTGCACCTGCCCTGATATATGGTACTAATCATAAACAATTGAGACGTATCATGAGAATAGAATTTACAAATACTTAACACCATAGATAGGCAGGCAGCTTATTGCTATACTGGAGTCTGGAGATACGCAAAACTCAATAGTATGACAGTGGCTATTATTAGAGCATTCACAATGAATTCTCTATTTTTTAGTTAAAGTTTGGCTAAAAAACTCTTTCTTTCTTCTTCTTCTTCTTTTTTTTTTTTTAGTTTAACTTGCAGCAATGTAAAATAATAAACTTTCTAAAAAATTCATTACTAAGACTTATATATATATAAAAGTACTAGCATCAATCAGTGCACCGGGCCGGCCACTCATTGGCTACCATTGGTCCTCACAGATTTAACCTGTTTGATTTTTATTTTTTATTTTTTAGTTTGACAGAATTAAAAATAAAATTTTTAAAAAAAAAACAAACCATTAGAAACCCCATCATCTTTCAAACACAATTTTTTGTTAGTTTGAAGAGCCAATTTAACAAAAAGACCCAAAAACCCCACTTTTCAGCCTCTCCATTTTAACAAAAAACTTAACAAGATGAACAGTATTCTTTCATATTTAACATTTACTATTCTCTCTTTACTCTTTAAACAATTATATTTCCTCTCTTTCTTTTTTCCTTTCCTTTCTCTACCCTTTCCTTCTCTCTGAGCCATTCCTCTCTTAGGAGGTGCCATCGACAAGCGAATCAACCGGCGACGAGCAGAATGAATCGAGACGATTCATCGATGGTCGACGCGTTATTTCGGCGGAGGAGGTGTTGTCGGCGTCATTTGGTTCATCGATGTCGGTTCATCAGTTCATCGACTTCGTTTGGTTCATTTGTTCGATTTGGTAGGCGTCCGTGACTGGTTAAACAAAGAACATGGGGGAAGGAGGGGGAAGAAGGGTATATATATATTTTTTTAGGTTGCAACAAAACGACTACGTTTTGTTTAGGTTTTTTATATTTTATATTTTATTATAACATGGGCATTTCGGTAATTTTAACACTCAAAAGTTAGAGAAATAATAAACAAATTTTAAAAAATAATATTTTAATAAAATTTAAAATATAAAAGTGTGTTTTGATTATTTTGAAGAGAAAATTTGAAGAGTAGATTCTGATATGTTGTTGAGCACTAGCAGCAAGCGAGTAAAACCCATTATCTCATTCCTATGTTTAGGGAAAAAAAAAAAAAAAAATCAATAAAAAACCACAAAAATGCACCCAACCCAATATTTTATTCAAAAAATTGTTCTCTATCCTCCCACATGTCTTTCTCTCTTTCACTCCTATCTCTGTCTCCTATCATTACTAAGACTTATATATATACGCTAAAATTTTGGACGGCTTGGCAGTTGCTTGAACGGAGAAAAAGAAAAGAAAATGCAAGGGAAAGAAGGGGATGAAGGAGAGAGGAGAGAGAGAGAGCATTAGTTTTATCAATATAATATTGATTCTGATTGCTACAAGGCCAGAGCTCAGCAAGGACCAATCGGCCAAGGAAGTACAAGAACAAGAAGTTAAAACGGACCCCACTTTCAAAACCAACAGCTCAAGAATCAAAGAAATTTCGCTACAGTTATACACCTGCCCAGCTGATTCCTGTCTGGACACAAAGAAACAAAGGGACCAAACGCCGGAGTTGGGCCAAGATCCGCCACTCCTGTTGCTGTCCTTTGCACACCAACGGTTTCTGACCCACAGTGATTCGACCGCACCACTCTTTCACTAACTCCGGTTTTTCATTTTCTCTCTAACCTGATGACTCTCTCTCTCACTCGTCAAAGCTAAGAACATGTACCACATCACTGGCGTGTATACTGTTCATGCACACCGGTGTTCATAATATCATTACTCAATCCAGAAAATTAAAGATAGGGGCTTTTTATTAAACTTTTCAGTAGAATGTTCCAAATGCAAAATTTAAACTTACTACCCTTCAGTTGTGTTTTCTCTCTCTTTTTCTTTTTTTTTTCTTTGGCGGGAGGGGGGGGGAGGAGAAGGGATTTACTCTATCCTCGTCTTACAACTATTTCTTTTCTACCTCGCTGATGTGATGGCAGATAAAAGATACTTTATCAGTTGTCATGCAATTAAAATCCTCATAGCTCGTCCTTCAAATCACTGCTGCTGCTCTCATGGCTCTCTTTGGCATCAGAACTCTCAGATTTTGGTGCTGGAGTTGGTTTCTCGAGCTTGAAAGGGATTGATGCATTTTTCTTGAGGAATTTATAAAACGCCACCACTGTACGATCGGTGTCTACCGTGATCTGCCAACACAAAGGAACCAAATATAGTTATATGATTATATAACTAAATCTACAAAAGCAGAATAGAGAAATGTTGAGTGCCACTCACAGGATCAAAGCTCTTGTTTCCTGCTGGGAAGAAGAGAAGCGTGGGGAAGCCGTCAGACTGCAAAGTGTAAAAGCAGTCGAACAGATTTTCAGAACAAAGTTTCTCTTCCATTTGGGTATTTAGTTTTCATCAAAAAACAATGGCATAGATTTGACTTTGGTATTACCTTAGCCCTAGGATGCTCATTTGTAGTTCCATCCATCTTTGCTATAACGAGAGACTCAATGCTGCGTAGATGTTTGGCAAGTTTGTTGTATGTTGGCTCCAGGGCTTGGCAATGCCCACACCAAGGAGCATAAATCTGGTATTGCAGTTATAGACTAAAATTAGCCCCATAGACAGACAGATGGACATTATATATTGCTTAATTGGATTCTGATGATACCTCAAGGAGAACATCCTTCGACTCATCCAAAACAATTTCATCGAAGTTATTCCCAACCACTATCTTTACATCCCCATCATTCTGAGTCAATCGGAATACAGAATATAAGTTAGATTAGAGGACCATGACAACAAATCAATCAGCTGAAAAATGAAGGTAACTTACAGTCTCAGGAATTGGATCTGACTTGAAGAATGGTTTTAACTTGTCTTCCAGGAAGTCTTCCCCAAAAGCCTGAGGGACCAAACATTTACAATCTTTAGCCAAAAGTGAGCCTCTTCCAAGCACATTAAAAAGATATAATAAAGCAACTTAAGCAAATCCAATCCTATTCTTAAGTACAGTAGTGTATGCAATACAATATGCGGAAGAGAGAGTCTCAACCTTAATGTTATCCAAGGTCAGTTCCTGTTCAAGTACAAATTTCTTGGCATCGTCGTTTCCTGTGTACGCAATAACCTGTATGTACAAAAAAACTTAATTCTACTGCACTGCTACCAAATTGAAGAATATAAGAAAAAGACAGATTGAAGAAGGTAGGAAAATATTACTTTGGGATCATTGCCACTGACACCAAAATAATCTGAAACAGGCCTTCCAACGTCTTCATTATCCATTTCCACATGCACGAAGATAAGCTGCAATTAACCATTAAAAGTACAATAAGTACATGGGAAATTTAGATTTGATTTCTGATTTCAGAAAAATGCATGTGGCTATCACTGGCAGGATAAAAAGAGATTCAGATGTCATTCATACATCAGTAAGTCCAATCCTCTTGATTCCAATTTAATCGTCCAATTGATTGTTTCTTTTAATTCACTTTTAAGACCCAAACTCCACAAAGTTTATAGGATAATCCCTCAATGGGAAAAACTTGTTGCCTCATATACTGGATTCCTTAAATTTTTATGTTTTGTTCTCCAAAAGGAAAAAACTATAAAAATGAACCACATTGGTGGCTAGTAACCTTTCCATGTATTCATTCCAACCGTTCTTCATATTCAAATAACAGAATTAGTTAAACCCCCTTAAAGAGTGGTTTTGAGACCCCTTTTAACATTCCAACCGTTTTTCAAAACCATGCAGAGAATCTTAAAGTATGTGATCACACCTTTCCTTTGAAAGATTTTGATGCCTCGAGAAATACTGGGACAACCTTCTCTGTGTCATTTGAAGTAGCAAATAGCATCAGCTGAAAATAGTAGAGAGAGAGAGAGAGAGGAATCAGAGATTGTTAAACTCTTCAATTCAAACAAAACAATAACCTAGAGTCAAAATTAACACAGCATACACAACGACTTACCTGTTTCTTAATGGGACTTTCAAAAATCAAAGGGGCACTTTCCCTAGTAAAAGTTGTAACCAAAGGAAGCTTGTTGGCGAATACAAACTCAGCTAACTTAGACTTCACAAATAGACCATCTGAAAAATGAAAAATATTTAAAATGATGCATTGACACAAATTCAATTCAAGATTTGCAACCAAAATTATAACTACAAAGAAACTAACCAAAGTAGCTCAATTTCTCATCTTCCTTCTTAAGTAGGACCAAAGCAGGGCGTTTAGCTTCAGGGTCAACATGGAAAATTTTTGCCACATCAGGATTGACAGTTTGGTAAAAATTGACGTCGTCTTCAAGCTTTGAAGCAGCTGCAAGCTCCTCACTCTCAGGACCCTGCATTATTAGGGCAATAGCCAATTACAAGAGTTACAGGAGCTTCTTCCAATATGAATTTAGCCTCTAGGTATATAAAAATCAAAATGCCAAATGTAGTAAAAGTTCCCCATAAATCTTCTTATAAAGTGTACATGGCAGTTTTCAAACCACACCCAATGCATTTGTTGTGTAGAGTACCGTGCTTATGAGCTGCAACATATTTGAAAACATATCTTCATGAGATAGATTTTGCACCGCTCTTTGTTTATCTAGCATTACCCATGTAAGAGTTCCCCTAAAACTTCCTAATTTGTTAGTCACGGCCAGGAGAATTATTTGTAAGTAATAGCCATAAAGGAAAATCTTCTACCAACACTAATCCCCTCTATATTATAACACTCAAAGGGAGATGCATTTTTCACAAAACAAGTGATGCATAAAAGGAAAGAACATCAGCCTACTATGATCTTGTATATATGTAGTCACGAGTCCAATTTCGCGCAAGAAATGCAAGAAAGCAGAAATAGTAAGATATGCTAGAGATACAAAAACATACCACCAAAGAGCTGAGGTAGCCCAAAACAACTTTATTTTCAGAAGTCAATATGCGTTCGGCATCATCCAATGTGGTTATGTTGACAACACCAGGTCCTATCTTCTTCTTAATCCAGGTCACTATAGCATCTCTGAAATTTAAACAAACAAAGTCAGCAGCCCTTCGCACATACAACAACGATAGAAACAACAAAAAGACCCCTTCTTATCATAAATTTATTACTTCATTTTTAGACCAATTCAATCTAGGGAACATCCTCATAAAAATATTCACATATCATATGAATTTGATTAAAACAATTACTAACGTTCTAAAAAAAAGAAGGAAAGATTTATTCATTTAAATCAAGAATAGGACATTTTCAAGCTTTCAAATAAAAAGAACGATTTATTCATGAATTATTATTTTTAAATTAAAATGTTTTTCCCCCTAGTCCATCGGATTTCTCAGCAACCAAACAGAGCCAGAACTAGAAATCATCTGATTGGTCTTCGTCGTCTTCGACGTCTTTGGAAAGCGTCAGGGTGAGCGAGAAAAGAGGAGGAGAGCGGTGAGGGAGAGAAGAAGAACGAGTCGACTCGGCATTTTGAAGACTGAGTCAGTGACACGGAATAGTGGGGAGGGAATGAGTGAGATCTGAGAGTGAGGACCGAGGAGTAGGGTTTATGGAAACTCGAAAGTCGAAAGTCAATAGGCTGAATCAATGAACGAAAGGCCAGGCTTTGACGACGCCGTTTTTATTGGGTTTAGTCTGTTTAGAAATTGGTAACCGTTAGGTCCGTTACCCATCTATGCCTTGAACCGTTAGCGTGCATTTAAACAAATCGAATCTTCAAACCGGATTTACACGCTGTAAATTATCATTTCTCTTTATTTTATTTTTAAAATTTATTATTATATTTTTTGGCCAAAATTGATTTTTTTTTTAATCTCTTATTCATATGATTTGTCACCGGTCACCGGTCACGGTCAGCACTCACCAAGGCTTTGTTTGGCAAAGCCTTTTATTTTTCTTTGTTATTGTTCGCCACAATTTTTCAACAAAATTCATCAAGATATTTTTACTTTTTATATCATCATTTATTTTTTATATAATTTTTTTAATCTTTTTTCTTCACATCAACTACCTGTCTAAAAACAAGGCATTCTCCAACAAAGCCCATAAGTATGACCGTTGAGACAACTAATAATAAGCAAATAAACAAGCTGTAAAACCACAATTGTTCAAGAGCATTGGCTTTTAACACACGTCATTGTTTTTAAGAGGTAACTCAATTGGTTGAGACTATGCTTAATAAAGCATAAATTACTAGTTTGAATATCTTTTCTTTCTTGTGCTGATATGTAAAAAAAGAAGAAAAAAAGGTCATTTCTTGGTATTGGTAGGATAAGATAAAGACTTTCACTTTATTAGGCGTGGTCTAACCCATTAAGTTACCTCTTGAAAACGTAAAATGTAGAATATCTTATTCTATTTTGGACATAAATTTCCTCCAAGTTTGGAAGAAATTTCATCCAACCCACATAAAATGGTGCCAAGTGTTTAAATATTTAATATGCACATTAAATATTAGATGGTCATTAATAGCATATTACTAACTAAGGTTAGATTTTTTTTTTTTTTGGTTAAATATTAGACTGGTTTTTACCAAAGTTAAAACTAACCTTGAAAGGGGAATATCTAATGGCATATTTTATTAAAAACCCAAAAAAATCACATCTAAGCATATTTTATTACCCCCCCAAAATGATGTTAGGTTAGAACTAAAGAAGCTAACGTTTTTTTTAATAAAAAAATTAAAAAAAAAAAAAACGCCATACATTTTTTCTCCATTCTCTATTTCTCAAGTTATCTGCATATGCGGTTTAAAGATTGTTGCTTTAGGAGAAGAAGGCATATGTGATTAGAATTTTTTGTTATGTACATGAAATCTGTTATATCAAGGTACTCTTATTAATATTTTAACAATTGAGTCTTCATGTTTTGAATAATATTTTGATTAACTTTAATCTATATTCAGTTATCTCATTAACAAAGAGTTATCTAACTTTATGAATTTTTTATTTAAACTATTCATTTATCAAATTAATGAGTTATCTAACGTTGTTGTTGTTGTTTTTTTTTAAAAAAAACTATTTATTTATTTCATTAATAGAGAGTTATCTAATGTTGTTTTTTTTACACTTCGATTTTTCTTGTTTTTAATAAAATATACTGTTAGATATTCCATTTTTAAGGTTAATTTTAACCTTGGTAAAAATTAGTCTAACATTTAACTAAAAGAAAAAGAAAAAGAAAAAAAAGAAAAAAAGTTAACCTAACCTTAATTAGTAATATGCTATTAATGACCATCTAATATTTAATATACATGTTAAATGTTTAGACACTTGGCATCATTTTATATGGGTTAGATGAAATTTCCTCCAAACCAGTTTGAAGAAAATTTATGTCCTTCTCTTTTTGTAGCCATTAATCTAGATGACTTCTAGGCTGTAGCGGATTAAATTGTCCACGGCTGATTTCAGAACACCAAAGGAAAAGAAGAAGATTATAATAATCTCATTTTCTTTCCTAAACGTAGAAGAATCTCCTAAGAAGCCTCTTCACACTCACAGGAGCTGGTTTGGTTCACGGAATAAGAACCTAAAATAAAATGGCTATTTCTTGAAATTGGTAAGGACAGATTATAACTTAATTGACAACATCTCTTCCAAATTTACAGTAATTCCTTTAAATTATCAAAAATTGAAAGTATTCTTCTTAATGACAAAAATACTCTTAATAAAATAAAAATTCATGGTATGAAATTAAAAAAAAAAAAAAAATCGTTCTTTTTCTTCAAGAAATTATTTATTATTTTTTGTGTGTTTTTTTTTTTTTTTTTCAAATTTTTACAATATTTCTATCTTATTAAAAAAAATTATAGTCACTTTTGTCTTTATGAGAATATTGTCAATTGTTTTGTAGTCTATGGGGATATTGTCGTAATTAAGAAATTGGGGTAAGAACACTATGAAACAGTTTTTAATCATTTTTCATAAATTTAAGAAATAATTTTTTTTTTTTTTTACATGTCCGCACAAGAGGAGGATAAGAACTCAAATTAATGACATTTGTTTCATTATGCATGGTTTTAGGCTTTTAGTTAATTAAGCTACCTCTTAGGGGTAATAAAAATTACTTTTTAATTCTTATCTAAATACACTCTATAATACATTTCTTTAATATTTTCTATATTATTAAAATAATATTTTTTAACTTTTACTTTTTTTTTCTTTATTCCATAAACATTTATTTTCTCTCGAGCCCTCTCTTCTCTCCTTTTAGCTTAAGAACATTCATAGCAAATTTCTATATGGTTTCCTTTTCTAAGTTTAGGAAAAATGTCAACAAAAAAAAAAAACGCAAAAATTACCCACCAGCTCCCTAAATGAGCCCTAAAACATAAGAATTGCTACGATAGAACCCATAAATATAACCCAAAGTATATGGGTTCATTGTAGACTGGCCACACACTGTTTCTGTTTGTTCTTACGGAAAATGTTTGTTTAAAAAACTGTAAATTTCTAGCTGTAAAGGGAATAAACTTAGTATCAGTTGAGGTTTTAGTTCCTTTAGCAGCAATTTGAATTAACTACGACTCAAAAATTTCTCTTCTTTTCCCTCGGTTTCCTGGCAACCAAACAGGAACTTACTTTTTCGTCATGGAAAAATTGATTCGGAGACACGCTAATGTGCTTGAGAAAGCCAAAGGTGGGAAATGGAAATTATTTTCTGTCCTTAGTTGACGTGACATATTGGGCCACATGTTAACAGCCTCATAAAATCAAAATATATTGATTCGTGCAAAGTGAATTTAAAAACAAATCATAAAAATAAATTTAAAAAGAAAAAGAAAAAGAATTTGTAAGTCGTGTATGTTGGTGATTTTGCTTTGCATGCTGTAAAAATCATGACTGGTTCTAACCAAAAGTATATATGTTTTATGGTTTTGCGTATATAAAATTCACATTGATTTTTAATTGAATTATGCACTTGGGGCTCTTTATTATCTCTTAAACGCATTTTATTCGAGAAAGATTTTAAAGCATTATCAAAAGGTAGGGGTGTAAAAAAAAAAATAATTGGTTGGAAAAAATCAGTAACCAGGTACCCCGTCGGGTTACCAATTTTGAGATTTGTATATACCCAAATATAAATAGGTAACCAAGTATAGTATATATATATATATATATATATAATCTTAATCTTATGTTAAGATTGAGAAGAGCTCAAGCCTACTGCAATATGAAATAGAAATACTGAAATAGTCTCATATATCAGTTTGGCTATACTATATTTTTACCTTGATCACCTTCATAAATTTACTAAGCAATTATGATTTATATTCCTTATCAATTTTGTAATATGCGTAAATTCGTTCTAGTAAAAAAAAAATCATTGGTTTAATAAAACACAAGGAGGCCATCACTTATGGAAGTCATGATTTTCATTGGTTTAATTCGTTGTTTTTCTGTGGTTATAAAATTTTAGAGGTCTATTGGACTTAAAGTGGCCTATCCATTACTCAACACTCAGTACATACAAAGTTTGTGGTCAGGAAAGTATACTAAAAAAAATGTAGAGAATTAACTACATACCTAAAAGAAAAAATCTCAATCAAGGGTTAATTAACATAACAAATATTCTAACTCCGATATTACTTGTGAAAGCCTTGGGAGAGACAAAGGAAAATTGTAAGCTAGTGTAACTAATTGGCTGAGGGTCCGTTTGAGTTTACGATTTTAAAATGTGTTATTTGAAAATGTGATTTTTAATAATGTAACTAAGCGCTTTGAAAAATTGCAGTTTGATATTTAAAATCACATTTTAACTTTTGAAATTATGTGTTTTCAAAAAGCCTTGCGATTTGAGAACGTATATTTTTTTACAATTTGATATAAAATTATATTTTTTTTATGGGGAAACTTCATTAATTTCATGAAGTTTGTTATTTTGATAATATTCAAAAACTCTTACTTACCCCCCCCTTTAACTTTCAATTGCTCTCAATTTAGACCCATCCGTACAAGTTAGGGCAAAAAAGACCAAAATACCATTGATTTTCATTTTTAAAAAGATAAAAAAAAACATTTTGAAAGTTGAAATTTTAAATAGTGAATTTTAAACGGTGACTTTTGTATAAAATTTCAACTTCCAGATATATTTTTTATTTTTTTAAAAAATAAAAATCATGGATATTTTGGTATTTTAAAAAAATTTCGTGCCCTAATTTGTACGGATTGATCCAAATTGAAAGCAATTGAAAGTTAAAGGAGAGTAAATGAGAGTTTTTAAACATTAAAGAGATATTTGTAAAAATGGCCAAACTTCAGGGATCATGATGTTTCTCCTAAAATCTATAAAATCGCAATAATAATCTTACTCTTAAAAGTGGCAACTTATAAGGTACTTCAATCATGATGAATGTAAAAATAAAAATAAAATTAATAGGATAAATCCATCCATAAATTGGCTTACTTACAAAATACATGTCACAAAATTGATGAAAACCCAAACCCCCCACAAAAAAGGAAAAATCTCTTGCTGATCACTGGAATATTTTCTCTTAAATTAGAAAAAAAAAATCCCACGCCAACTATACACAATAAATAATTCACTCGAACCACGAAAAAATAAATTAAAAATTAAAAATTAAAAAAATTCCCTCAACATAAAAGGAAGTTTCGCGATCAACGCGTTGTTCGCATGCATTTGAAGCTCCTCAATCCCTTTCCCTCTCTCTTTCCCTTCACTTACACGCCTCGCCGGTAAACAGCGCTTGAAATCCTCTGCACGTATTTTCTTCCCTTCCCTATATAAACCTCCTCTTTTTTATTTTCTTCTTCTTATTTATACGCCCAAATCCCACTTTCCCTTCCTTTCAATTCCAGATTCCTCGCCTTTTCTCTCCCACACGGTGAAGTTTCACATTCCTCTCGATCCACTGCTTCTCTTCTCCTTTACGGCGACTACGTGGCGGGATCTCACTGCACGCCTCCCTTTCCGTTCCCGTCAATCTAGGCCCTCCGCTTTTCGCTCCTCCCGAGGTCCAATCCTCTCTCTCTCTCTAACCGCCTCTTTGCTGCACTCAGATCTACTGCATTTCGAACGGTTGCTTATATTACTGTCACTCACACTAGCTTTGCTTTTTCTCGTTGCTCTCAGATCCAAAGATTTTCAATCTCATTCTTTCACGCATTTTTGGTTTTTCGTTGCTAATGGCCGCACTCGCGAAATTCAGTCTCGCTCTGCTTTTGGCGTTCTCCTTGGTTGGATTTTCTGTGTCCGAGCATTCGCCGGAGGCCTCACCGAGTCCATCACCAGAACTCGGCGCCGACTCGCCTCCGCCACTTGCTCCGTCCCACACGTTGATTCTCCGGCGAATTCACCGTCGACTTCGTCTCCACCGGCACCTCCTCCGATAGATCTCTCTCCAGGCTCCTCTCAGACGCCGTCACAGTCACCGTCGGCCCCGAAATCGACGCCTCCGGCTCCGGTTCCGTCTCCTTCGGCCCTCAGCGACATCGGTCGCGTGTCGGCCGATGGCGATGGACATGAAGTTGAGGGCTCGTCAGAGGGAATGAGCGGGGCGAAGAAGGGCGGGATCGCGATCGGAGTGATATTGGCGGCCGGACTGGTGTTAGTGGGAGGCTTCGTGTACAAGAAGCGCCGCGACAACATTCGGCGATCTGAGTACGGATACGCGGCGAGGAGAGAGATTCTTTAAAGAGGCGGCGGCGATACCAAAGAAAAAAAGATCACGATTAGAGGTTACAAACAAAATTCTTATAATCAAATTGGTAATGGTAATTGGCTTATCGTTATTGTTATTATCATTTGTAGTAGTTGTTCTCTTTTATTGCTTGCCATCTTGCTTATTCGAATTCTTAATTCTTCATTCTTGATTCTTTTTGAATGAGATACTGCAGTTAATATGCTATACTAGTCAAGTCAAATTATTTCTTTTAAAAGTGTGCCTTTCGATTTCTTTTTTGCCGTTTGTTACTCTTTTTTTACAGTGCTTTAGCTTCTTTTTTCTTTTTCTCTTTTTTTGAGGAGAATTTGGATCGTAATCGTGTATAATTCTGCGTACATTGGAGTTTTTTTTGTTTTGTTTTTTGGATCGGGGAACCACAAAGGCACAAGAGCCAGCTGTGGGATTTGGCCTATCCACTCCCACGAGAGAAGCATGGACTCCGACGCAGAAAAACTTGCAGCTTTCGTCCCTGTTTAACAATATACTTTTCCTACAATCACGCCATATTTCCCTTAATAAGCAGTCCTTTTCACTTTTTTAGAAGGGTCTAATTTGTCTTTTGATGTCATTTTAATGGATCTAGGAAAAAAAAAAAGAATTATTCTACCCATAGAAATTTTCTCCGATCCATTTAAAATAGTACTGGTGTTTAAAAACATTAAAACGTATATTAAAATTTTTAACGTCATTAATTGCTGTTATTAACTTAAACTAATATTTTAAATGTTTATAGATACTATTTTAAATAGGTTAAAGAATATTTTTTTCGGACTTATTTGGAAGAAATTTTTGGCCTAAAATTGACATCATATTTGTATTTACTTTTAAAATTTTTTGGGTCAAATTAGACATTTTTATATTTTTCTACTTAAAACTTATCATTTGAAAAAATTGAGCAAAAAAGGGAAAAACTAATTACTAAGGTGGCATGTCACTTTTTAAAATTTCAAAAGGTTAAGTGTTTTTATCATTTGATGTTATAAGGTATGTATTGAAGTTATATAATCTCTTTATTTTTTTTATTTTATTAAACGACTACTTTTTTTCTTCAAAAGGTTTTGGGAAACTTGAGATTACTTTTGAATATCTCATGATCTTCAAAACTCTCAATTTAACTCGAACTCATCGCTTTCAATTTGGACCCATCCGATAAATTAAGCACAAATTTTTCAAAAGACCAAAATACCCCTAATTTTTATTTAAAAAAAATAAAAAAAAATTGGAAGATGAAATTTTATACAAAAGTCACCGTTTAAAATTAACTATTTAAAATTTTCAACTTTCAAAATGTTTTTTAAATTTTTTAAAATAAAATTTATTTTGGTCTTTTGAAAATTTTGTGCCCTAATTTGTACGGATGGGTCCAAATTGAGAGTAATTGAAAGTTCAGGGGGTTAAATTGAGAGTTTTTGAAGATCATGGGAGGTATTTCAAAACGGATGATAGTTCAGGGGGTTCTTGTGAAATTATCCCAAAGGTTTTTTAAATGTTAAACATACTTTTAAACCCTTTAAATGCAATTTCAAATAGGCTCTAATTGTAGGAATGAGATTCATTTATGTGATTTTTGGATTGAAATGATCACTCTGGATTAATAATGTTCCAAATGTAGGATTCGGCCTAATTAGGCTGTTTGCTTTACTATTTAATCAAATAGGATTTTGCTTTGTTCTTTTTCCATATGTGTTGTACAGGCTTTATCTTGTTCAATAAAATTTAGATAAATTACTAAATTGAATAGAATTGATCCATGGAGTTTCGGCTTTTTATAATGGGAAAATTGTAAAACTAGTCTATATGGTTCTCAATATAGCATAAAGATGTTATGAAAGTGTGGTACAAAAATAATAAATAAGTCTTTGCCATTCAAAATTTTGAAGGACTCCATTATGTGTTGGATATAATTATATAATCACACAAGACGCTCCCACAATAATAATAAATATAAAAACTCAAAGCTAAAAATTTAGAACTACAAATGAAAAAAAAATAAAAATAAAAATAAAAATAAGAGTAGAGGCATTTCAATTTCTTGGGTGTTTGAGGGTTAAGTTGTATCCATGGGGCCAAGGGGCTTTGCTTTCATAAAAAGGAGAAATTTATAAGGGTAATTCAATCAATTACGAATCATGCATAATAAAACGGAGATCACTAGTTCGATTTTATTTTTTCTCTTTTTTCTTACGTAGACATGTAAAAATAAAAATAAAATAAAATAAAATAAAAAAAGGTAAAAAGGGTAAAGTAAAATTTCAAAGTAAAAGTTACAAAACATCATATTTGGGGCATCGCGTTGGAAGGAGGAGAAATCTTAATGTGGCATTGACTCTGTTGGGTTAAGTAATTGCATTCGTATTGTTCAGATGGGATATGATATTTCGATGGTCACTATGCACATGAGCAGTTGACACGTATTTAATGTTGATTGACGTATCACATTGGAATGACATAAAATTGCATTCATACATAATAAAAACATCATAAATTCGAGCTTTTAAAACCTAAAAATAAGGTAAGGGATTAACATTTACATATTATTTCACTTTGGAATAATATCGAATGGGAAAAGTACAGTGTTTAAGAGATAGCTTAATTGGTGTCTTTAAGAAGTAGTTCAATTGAATAAGACTACGCTTAATGAAGTGAAGGTCACTAGTTCGAATCTATCTCTCCCCTCTTGTGAGTGAGGACATGTAAAAAAAAAGAAGGTAATTTAATCGATTAGAATTATGCCGAATGAAATAAATGTCATTTGTTCGAATTTCTTTTCCTCTCTTATGCGAACATATTAAAAAAAAAAAAAAACACGTATCCCTCAAATTACCACTCAACCAACAGAAATGTTAGTTGAGTGGTGTTATTAACGTTTTTTTTTTAATTGAATAAAAAAAGGGTTACAGAATGATTTTTCTTACTTCTGATCCGAAAAAAAGAAGAAGTGAGACATCCTATAAACGAAAATGGAATATGCTCCCCAACAATAAACCCAAAACAAAAAGAGAGGGCGCCCCAACAACATTGTTCAAATGATAAAAAGTAGTGCAAATATAAGGACAGATACTAGATCCAATCCAAAAGAATCCAACATGAGGTAATGGTAATAACCAATAGTTTAAAAAGAACCATAAGTAAGAGGCCTATTTCAGGGTAATGTAAATTGCAAAGAAACTCCATAAATAATCCAATGCGAGTAAAACATCTATCATTGTAAAATGATAATTATAGAGCAAGCACTGCAAAGAACCAAATGAAGCCAATACCTACAAAAGAATCTCCACCTCTAAGATCAAATCAAATTATGGCAGCGAGATAAAGCAAGAAAGACAGCAAAATAAAACTAAAAATACAGAAATTACAGCAAAGATGACTTGAGGTTCCTAAATGCTGGTCCCCATAGCATGTGGTTCTTCTTCAATCAAGATTATAGAATGCCACCTGCAGCCTCTCAATTAAATCCTACACGTACGATAGATCGAGGCAAAGAAAGAACGTACCCAATGAAAATTACATCACACAGAATTTATATATAGGACCTATTGATAGCCTGGCCAGGACCAATCTCCGACCCCATTTGGCCATTTCCAGTTTTCTCTCTCTCTCATTCTTTTACGTTCACCTTAATTTTCACAAGTCTTTCTTCTCGCTTAATAGTTATTTTATTTTATTTTATTTTTTTTAAAGTACTTTTCGCTTAATAGTTGATCTCACACAGAACCAGAAACTTTTATGGAACTTTGGGCCCAAGCGAAAAATTTCTTAATTTTTATTTTTATTTCTAATCACTAGTACTTAAATATAATAAGGAATTGAAGTTAAAATTGTGTCAAATTCTTTGATTAAATATTTAAATTCTAACCACCAATATTCTCAATATTTATAATACTAATATTCTCTTCATATTCTATTAATCTAACAACTTTCTCCCAATTTATGATACTCATATTCACTTACAAAAATCAATATGATTCTAATATGACATATTAAAACCTAAATCTTATAGGTATCAATTTTTATTGAACTCATGAAAGTCTAGGGTTAATTAACACTTTAAATATAATTAATTCATTCAATTAGCAATTCTAGTGTTCACATACCAAAAGTCCTATTTTAATTCATACTATACAAATTAAGGTTTATATTCACACTAATACTAACAATATTAAAATTGAAGCTTTCAACTCATTAATCTAATAACCCGGAGCTTATTAAATTTTATTAAATAGGGCCAAAAAATTAGAAATAGGGTAAAAAAAATTTGGAATAGGACCAAAGTTTAAATTGAAAAGGGCTAGAATTGGTTTTTCGCATAGGGCCCATTTACTAAAAATACAATTTTCCTTTATTATTATTATTATTATTTTTTTTTACATGTTAAATTTTTTTTCTTGAAAATTTTGGGGAGGGCCCTGGCCTATATCGGGCCACCCCTTCATCTGTCTCTGATCACACATAAAAATTAATTATCTCAATAGTTGTTTTGGAAGGCTTAAGGTTCTTTGAAATACCATAAATAATATTAAAAACTCATATTCATCTCACTTATTAAAAAAAAAAAGGAAAACTTCACTTATCCCCCCTGAACTTTGACAACTTCTACAAATACCCCAATGTTCAAAACCTTTCACTAGGTATATCAAACTTTGGTTTTTTCTCACTTAGGTATATCAAACTTTGGTTTTTTCTCACTTAGGTGTATCAAAGTTTAGTTTTCTTTCAATTTGCTCATTTCGTACAGAAAATTATAACAAAATACCAAATTTTACCTCTGACTCCAAAACTACAATATCCATCCAGCCCAAAACGACGTCGTTTTAGCCATTATTATTTTAAAAAGAAGGATAAAAGTCGAACCACCCCCATGCCCAAGGGGGTGGTCTGGCCACCCCCCACCTCCCTCCCCCCCAAAAAAATAAGGAAAAAATGGTTAAAATGGGTTTTGGGGGCACCTTTTTTTTTTTTGGGAGGGGGCTTTAGTGGAACCACCCTTGGGCATGGTGGTGGTTCGACCACCCCAGATCGCCATGGGACCCGATTTTTTTTTAAAGGCCAAAATGACGCCATTTTGGCCCTTTGGGCTAGGTGGTGTTGTAGTTTTGGAACCCAAAATGGTGTAGTTTTGAAGTCAAGAGTAAAATTAGCATTGCCAAGGATTTTCTATACAGAAAAACAAAGTGAGAAAAAACCAAAATTTGATTCATTTAAGTGAAGGTTTTGAATATTGGGGAGTATTTACAAAAATAGCCAAATTTCAGAGGGATAAGTTTCCCCTAAAAAATATGACACATGTTATTTCTACAAATTAAGTTAGAAGAAATTCTTCCGACCTAATCTGAAAGAAAACTCTGCCCTTTGAGAAATTAGGCAAGTCATAGAGCAGGGTAGAGGCTGCAAGAGATCAAGGCGTGCATGCAGCCCACACACACCACAACAGGGCATAGGATGCGCACATGGAAGCTAGGTCTGCGTTTGGCACTTACCCAGGAAACTAGATTTTTTACTAAAATGGGAGTATTACGCTGCTGTTTATATATAAGTTGACGAACATATAATTCGTATGCCCGCTTACATGTAGTTCGCGGAAAGAGAATTCCATGTTGTGCTGCTGTTTATACCGTATAGACGTTGGCTTTGGTGAACGGGACTTACAAAACAGGATTGAGACACAGATCTATCTTCGACAGTCTTTTAATTTCAATCCGCCAACCAGAACGGCAGAACTGCTCATGCTAGTGCACTTACTCTTCAGCAGGAGGGTCAACCCAGCGGCCATGATCTTTTATAAGCTGGATCAGGGCATCAGTTGCATGCTCCATTGCAATTCCACGCTTCACCACCGTCTGAAATACAATCCAACGTTTGTCAAGTTCACCCATTTGTTGGGATTGTGAATCAGAATATCATGGATACAACAAAGGGCCCGTTTGGAGTGCGATTTTAAAAATTGCGTTTTTAAAAATTGTGTTTTTAAAATCGTCACTTTTTAAAATCGCATAGGCGTTTAGTAAAACAGGCAAAAAAGTACTTTTTTTTTATCAATCGAGTGTTTTGGTAAAATTAGCATATAATTGCGATTTCAGACAAAATAGGTAAATATTACCTTTTAAGTGAAATCGTGATTTTGGTTTAAATTCACACTTTTCAAATAAGCATCACCTAATCAGTTTATTGAAATCGCAGATTTTTCCACGATTTTAAAATTTACGTTTTCAAAATCGCAATCCCAAACACTCCAAAATTGCAATTTGGTTTAAAAACGTAGATTATTTTTTTAAAAACGCACTCCCAAACGGACCCAAACTATTCCAAAATATGTTTGCAGGCCATATGATAGGTTGCGATTGAGAGTGGCGTGTACCCTATTATTTAATTTAGGGTTTAGGATGCAACTTTTCTTAAAATAAATATTTCAGTTGAATACACAAAAGATTTCATACCTTCCCAACGTAAAGGTCAATCTTTCCAGGAGTACCACCAACATATCCAAAGTCTGCATCAGCCATCTCCCCCGGTCCATTTACAATGCAACCCATGATTGCAATCTGGCACAGGAAAGAAGGAAAAGAATTTAGACCAATGAAAAGAAGTTATATTATACATCTTGATCATTCAATGCTGGTATTCAACATATTCTGATGACGGTGCAAAAGTATCAAGTAATTACTGAAACGCCAGGCAAGTGTGATGTCTTTTCTCGTATTTCTGCACTTATTTCTTGAAGGTCAAACAAAGTTCTGCCACAGGATGGGCATGAGACGTACTCCTGCAACAATGTTTGGGCATATGATGAAATTGTAAGATATTGTCATTTATTGATCAGAAGTTAATCTTTTTCCTTCTGACTAGAAAAAGTACCGTCTTTGTATTCCGCATTCTGCAACCTTGTAGCAAATTGAAAGATGTATTCCGGAGGAAATCAAAATCCTTATCTGGGGCTTCTAATAGGACACCATCTCCAAGTCCATCAACAAGAAGGGCTCCAGCATAGGTACCAGCACTAATGACTAAGTCATCCCTGCAAGAAGAAGAAGTAAAATAATCAGAAATTACTCAAACCCTGCATCTGCCCCAGCAAGTGGATTAATTACCTGTGAATCCCATTTGGAAACTGAATATGGTGAATTACAGGGAAGTTCAGAGAATTCTCTGCTTGGTACTCAAATAGCCTGCAACCAATAGTTCAATTATTAAGAGAGAAAAGATTTGTACAAAGTTGTGGAGAATCGTGTTAAAAGCTGGCAATTAAGTATCCAGTTATATAAAGTGAGACAACTTCTTTAAATATGGTCAAACTGCCACCTAAGGAAAATGCTTCATTGGGACACAAAATAGACATGAGTTGCAAGATCTGTTAGAACTTTCTTTCGTTTAAAGAAAAAATGTCTAGAATGTCACTGGAGCCAAACAAATAGGCAGCAGAGAAGGCTCAATGAAGAATAGAGAATGGTTGTATTCTAAAACTAAGGTACTAAAATTTATGGCTCCATGTTTGAGGGAAAAACCTCTTGCAGTTGACAAATATATATTTTAACTTAGGGGAAAATACACTTAGCCTCCCTAAAGTATCACTACTTTGGCATTTGTACCTCTAAAGTTTAAAAAATTGACACTCAGACCCCACAAGCTACTACTTCATTACACTTAACACCCACTGTTAGCATTTTCTGTCAAATTAGACGGAAATTGTTATCACATGCCTTGCATGTGACTTGTTTTGGACATAAACTATCTAAAATGCCCTGATTTTTTTTTTAAGCTGGTTTATTTGAAGTATTTTGAATCACTGCTTATATAACTCCACATGGACCCTCTCTTTCAAACCACGTGGGTGTTTAGGCGTCAAACAAATGCTGCATCTAAAAAAAACAACAAACACTGCAAGGAAACAGTGCAGGGATGCAAGGAGCGGTGGCGCTTTTTGTTAATCAAGAAGCACTGCTTTTGAAATGAAACTATAGAGATATGATTCATTTGAGGGGTTAAATATCTTATCTTATCTTACCTTCTGTTATTTTAGACACCGTGTCAGGTCAGAAACTATTTAAAGGGGTGGACTCTCTCAAACGGGATTGAACACAAGAATTCTGCTTTTGGTTTGAAAAGCAAGATATAAGTTTTGCAGTTAAAAAAAAATCATCTGTTTAGATCCAGCATAACACAACTGTATAACATGTTTCGTTTCAAACTATAAAGTTTTTACCAAAACTAATGATGAGGAATTAAACACTGTTTTCGAGATATGAAAAAAATGTTGACTCCAAAGATTTGTAAGTTTGAAAGATACACTTATCAAAACAAAAGTTTGAAACACGCAGAACATTCAGAAATCATCCGAATGGACATATCTTGCAAAGATTCCAGGGTAAAAAAGGGTGGGTATTTTATGTGACACTTTAGATCAGAGTGAAACTCAGTGCTAGTGAAACACAAGGAATGAAAAAACAGAGTGAAATAGCGTAGCAATGAATTTTCTTGAGGTGAGAGTATACCACATAACAATTCAACAAAAAATATACCCATCCCACAATTACTCCTATTCCACTAAATATTTACCATGGCAATTACCCACAAATAACCCACGATGCCCATAACTTCTTTCTGTTGAACGCTCATCATCTTGTGTAACCATCTCCTCATGCCACATCCCTCTTCGTGCATGATGCTTCGTTACTCCATGTACTTTGGGCTGAGTTTCAGTGTGCATCATGGCCTATCATTCTGTCTCTATTTTGGCAGACTCAGTCCTTTTTCAGCCATGTTTGACTAGTTGTGATGGTTTTATCATCTAGTTTTCTTCAATTTCGACCGGTACCTACTGCTCTTCTGTGGGTTTTGTTTAACTTCAACCTTGGTTTTTGGCTGGGTCAAAGGTATTTTGAAAATTTTCAATTACCTTCGAGTTTTAAAGGTTGAATCAGTTGGCAAAACTGAGCAAAGCCTAAAGTCAAAAGCAGGACTCAAATTCTAACGACAACCCAATTGCTAATTGGGAGTTTGATGGAATGACTTGAGTCATGCACCTTCATGCTGACACGCAATCTTACTGATGAGAGGGCAATTTCAGCAAAGCAACCCCAGAAAAGGGGTATCTTGGGTGGTTTATGTTTAAGAAAGTCGTGCAGCACATGAGACAAAATTTATGTCCAAACAGACGGAAAAAACTAAAAGAGGCTCTAAAGTTTCACAGTTTGATAGTTTGTGGGATGCGAATGTCACTTTTTAAACTGTAGAGGTACAAATGTCAAAGTTGTGATACATGGAGGGGGGAAGGGAGAGTGTATTTTCCTCATTAATTTGTATATCATATGAACCATCATTTCAGCACCAAGGGAAATACAAGCAAGTCTCTGGAAAGACAAGGGTCGTCTGGACCTAACAGAAAGCTAAAAGGGGATGTTCGATGTGAACATGGTATTTCCTAGCCACCCATATTAGTGCTTTTCAATAATTAGTAAATAAATTAAATGATTGACCTTCAACAACTTGCAAGAACCTTCTTGTTGCCATATTTTGTCATATGACTGATTTGAGAATTTAGAAGTAACCTCATTAGTTATTACCTCCTTGCAGCATGCACTCTGCTGATTTTATCTTCAGTCAAGGGTAGTTCATGAAGAAGCATAGTAGCATCAATGTCTTTGAGGATTTCCAGCTCTTCATAGGGCTCGTCACCACGTACAGACACAACCAAACGTGTGCCTGAGAGGTAATCAATGGATATGAATTGAGATATAAAATTCAAGGCTATAATAGAATATGCAGAACTCTGGGAGAAATAAAAGGATAAGGATGTGTCACTCAAGAACTCAGTACTAGTAAAATGTTAAGCGATACCTTCTTGCAAAAGCTTGTAAGCACCGGTTGATAACTCCTTCAGGTTTACCAAAACCATGGCATTGGGCAATGGCTTTATTAGCTGCTCTGACAATGGAGTAAGAACCCCCATGCTTATATCTATCAGCCTTTTGAGAGCCAGCCGCTGTTCATGATACAATGAATAATATTAAGTCTTTCAGATTTTTTAACTATGGTGTAAGAGTATAGCAATCCAGAACTGATAAATTGTGCATGCATGTGGGCTGTGAGAGAGAGATAGAAGAAGAAATGAAATTATTTTCCTAAAGTAATGAAGCCAAAGGGAAGTAGGTTTCTTACAGTATCATCATCATCTACTGCTGGAAGTTCTCTCAATAAGATTGAGTCCACTGTCGCCAGATCCTAAATCAACAGCATTGTGCACCAAAATTGTAATGTAAATCCCACAAAACATAATGGTAAAAAAACCTTTTTATGAAACCACACAGAGTGAAGATAGACCTTAAATGGCATGCCAACAACAAGTTTTGTTGCAAGTGACTTGTAAAGGAGCTCTGGCGTCTGTATTTCCAAAAAGAAAAGAAATGAAAAATAAATAAAAAATCAGACTGTTCCTAATTAAACTCCCTCCCCCTCTCTTTCTTCTTAGGAAAGATTGAAAAAATGAAAAGAATACATATAAGTAAAAAATGGGAACAAGGGAACTGCAGTCCAAGAGGTACCTTCAACTGATCCAGGGAAACTGACATGAGGACAGAACCATCACGGTGCAGGACGCCTCTATAATCCACCTCCTCACCCTGCACTTAAATTAAATATTTACCCTGTTTGAAAAGTCCAAATAGAGCAATAAGAATGCACAACTCTAATACCAATTTCCAAAAATCTAAAAGACAGACCTCTTTTTGCATTGGCAATTGACCAGATCGGCGCTGAAAATCAAAATAATGTCTGTTCTTTTCTTCAAATGGTGCCTGATGAAAATGGTGCCATCAAAAAGCAAGTTCATAAGACCATCTAAATGTCAGTATTGAAGTTACTAAGCATGTTACTTTGATCGTTGAGAAGATATTATAGAATCTTACCACCCCTTGCTGAAGTTCAGCTGCTCTCATACCAAGATAGGCCAATCTTCTGCAGGGATCTATCTCCTCCTCTGGCGGTTCTGTAAGAGAAACTCTGATTGTATCACCTAGACCATCCTGCAAATTCAAGAGTGTTTCTGAGTATCCCACTATGGTAATCAATGTGTTTATTCCTATTCATTTGTTTAGTTATAGTAATTTTTGTATTAGACAACAAATTTATGATACCATGTAGTATGATATACAATAAAATCTTACATAAGAATAGATAATATTATAGAATAAAAATAATTTATATAGTTATATTTATATTTTAATCTCATTTCAATTTCAATTTTTTATTTCTATTCATAATTTAGTTATATATTTATACATAATTTATAATAAATTTACTCTACAATACCAAGTACTACAGGGTATCAAGACTAACCATTTATTCTTAGATAAGGAATGTCTATTCATCAAATCATAGGAGTCACTCATTCAAACAGTCATTCTAGAAGAATAAGCACACCAAGACCTTTCTAAGATTTTAGAAGTGCCACAATAAATGTAGATGTAGATGTAGATGCATCTACATCTGCATGCTGATTTTAGAAGTGCCATAATACATGTAGATGCATCAACAAATTCCAATTTAAGTTGTTTTTAGATGAAGAATTTAAAAACAATCATTGGAAGTTTGAAAATGAAATAATTTCAAATCAATCGGATTGAAGTTCTCATCAATTTAATAGTTGCAATCATTTGGTTGAGCATATCCAAAAGCTACGAAGTTATCGTGGTATCAACAGTGACATTGATTACAACTTTGAGAAGGTGATGGTGGCAATAACAGCGGTGGTGGCAATATGAAGACACTGATCATTATAGGGAGAGAGGTTCATAGTGGCAATGGGGGTGGTGAAGATGATAGCAATGACATATGATGATGGCGGCAACAACAATGGGTGGAGCTAGTGTAAAAGCAATGGTCATATAGATTGTGAAGGTGATGGCAACAACAATAGTGGTTGTGACATTGATATTGTTGTTGCCATTGAAAGCAATGGTTATTGTATAAAGATGATGATGGTGGTGGTGGTGGTAGTGCTAGTAGCGGTTGTGGTAATGAAAGTAGGAACAGAAACAACAATGGTGGCGGTGGTGTGAAGGTAATGATGATAGTATGATGATGGTGATGTTGGTGATGATGGCAAATCAATTTTTGCAAGTGAGATTTATAAAACAAAAAATATACTTGAATTTTGGATTTTAATGCTTGAAACTCCAAAAAAAATCCACATTTTTTAAATAACTCTAATGAATCCAAACAAACAAACAGACAAAAAAAAATCAACATTTGAAATTCACAAATCCCAACTTTTAAGTGAAAGTCCACCATAAAACCCCTCATCCAAACAAAGGATAAAGGAATGGTTCCCAACTAACAATAAATCCACAATCGCATGAATTCACTTTTCAAAATTATCTACAACATTATGAAGGTTGTTTGAAGAACATATTACCGATTTGTAAACTAGATAGGGAATGCATTCTTGGCAGCAGATGAAGTCATCACGACATACTGCTATTATAAAAATTCTGGAATGATCATCCATTTCATTTACTACACAATTAAAAACCATACCTGAAGAAGGGTCCCAATGCCAATTGCAGATTTCATCCGACCATCCTCACCTTCTCCAGCTTCAGTGACTCCCAAGTGTAATGGATAATCCCATCCGTGAACATACATTTCAGCTACAAGCAGACGGTATGCCTGGACCATGACAACTGGGTTGCTTGCTTTCATTGAGAAGACAAAATTATGGAAGTCCAACTTCTGGCATATCCTTGCAAACTCAAATGCAGATTCAACCTGTTCAGGCATACTGATCAATATGACATTGCAGAGCTTGGAGGTAGAAGAAAACAAGCACAAAAAGTTGTCCTGCAGAACTAAAGAAGTAACTGTTCACCATTCCCCTTGGAGAATCGCCGTAGTAGCTCATTATACGATCTGAAAGACTTCCATGGTTGGTCCCAATACGCATTGCTCTTCCATACTTCTTACATTTTTCAACCAATGGAGTAAAAACCTGGTATGGTTAAAATCGAAAAGAAAAAAGTTTCAGACACTTGATATTGACAGCTGCCATGTTTATGAATGACAGGTTTACTTTTGGACAAGAGAAACATTCTACAAACATGCAGTTAAAAATAGATAGAAGCAGTGGTAGAAGAACAAAGCTTTGATCTTTAAGTGCGCATCTGACCCACTGGCATGAATAAGTTTTCTTGCAAAGAACTTTACCTACTTCTACACTTCGCTGGTTCTGGACTTAAAATAAATGGGGATTAGAGTATCATCGGCTTAAAATCAATGAGATATTAAAAAATTGCCGGGCTATTACACAGTAAAATTAGACATACTGTGCAGACGACCATCAAGGTTGTAATATATCTAGTGTTCCTGACTTTTAGAGGAACATAATGGAAGAATCCTATAAACAGAGGCATAGCATTTCTGAATCCCCCCTTTCCTGTTCACTTTATTCCAACACACTAACTACCTATTACATGAACTTGTTTTTGAAGCATATTTGGCGTGAAGCAGTGACATAGCAATCCATTCTGTGACTAAAACAATTTAGGAGTGCCCGTATATTGAAAGATGAGTAGTTTGACCTGCTCAATATGCTCTAGTTCTTTTTGATAATCCTCTTCTGTGTACTCTAGCTTCTCAAACTGAGCCCGCCTATCAGCTGCACCAAACTTGTTATATCTAGAACGATTTTCCTCAGACATCTAAAAACAAAATAACAGCAAACAGCATACCGAAATTTCCAGGGTTGACACGAATCTTGTCAAAGCATTCTGCAACACGCAGTGCAACAGAGGGAGCAAAATGAATATCTGCCACCAGAGGTATGTTGTAACTGCATATATAGGGAGTTAGTGACTAGTTAATCCTTATTTATACATGAATTTATGCTTCAAGATACTCAGTATTGTGAACAATAATTCAGACCTACTTTTTCTGCACAAGAGAGTTCTTGATTTCAAAACATGCATCTGCTTCTTTCTTCCCTTGGACGGTTATTCGAACAATATCTGCTCCTTTGTCTGCAATTCTCATTACCTACCGACAGATTGGCAGTTAGTATAATGAAAAAGTCTATTTGAAGAAAAAAGTACTCGTTTGGTAAAAAAATGAAAAGCGGTTTTAAGGGTCCAAAAAGCCTAAAAATGGCCAAAACGCTCTTTTGGCAAAAACGTAAAAATGAAGCTTTTGCCCAAAAGTTCTTTTTGACTTAAAAACTCTATTTCTCAAATGCAATCCCAAATAGGCTCTAAATATAAATAATTGGCACCCAGTTATCAACACAGAGAAGAAGATCATATGCCTTCACCTATATCACATCTGCAGATATATGCATAAAAATGTAGATGGTCCTAATAACTCTGCTGTGTTCGATAGAAAAACATAGCAGTTTTACATGTAAAAGACTTGCTCAAGCAGAAGGAAAGTAAAAGAACCTGTTCAACTGTTGCAGCAACATCCTTAGTGTCAGTTGTGGTCATTGTTTGAATCCTTATGGGATGCTCGCTGCCAAGAGCCACATTTCCAACCATCACAGTCCGTGTATTCCTCCTGACAGTTTTGTGTAATGATTCACAATATTTTTGCCTAGGAACTACATCCAAAATAATTACCCATCCATCAGTAAAAAAAAAAACCCTATAAGATAGAAAAGATGTACATATCAGTTAGATGTTCCCTTTAATCTTATTTAGTTGATACTAATAGAAAACAAAAAACAAAAAAGTAACCAAAAATTTGAACCCCACTGAATTGAGGTAAACATAACTAGCTTTTGTGCAAGCATTTGCCTCAGTTGAGGCAAGACTTCCATTTTATAGAAACCAAAAACACCTTCTGCTGCTACCCTAATTTTTTTTTGTTGACAGGTATCCGGTAAAGCGACTGAAGCGGAACCATTTCTGGAAGCTATAATTCATCACATGCTCATTAAAAGTAACTACATAAAACAATAATTCACCCAAATAGCAGTCTCAAACTGAAAATTTGCAGTTGCATTATTTTTCCAGATATTGAAAGGAATAGGAAGCCAAGACATTGAAAGAACATAACAGAGAGTATCATAGACTTTTACATACACAACAAATGCACTAAGAAACTATACCTAATAGAGGACTCCCCTCCGACGCAGGCTGAAGTTCAGCAATATCTGTGCCGGGATTTGAATTCCGTATCACCGAGACCTTTCTTCTACCAGCCTTAACGCTTTTCACATCAGAAATTCTCACAAAACCCATACTTCTCGTGAACCCCAAGCTTGGGTGGTCCCTGCTCTTCAGACCCGTAAACGAAGCTGGTACAGCCCCGGTAGCCATTTCTACTAACACAAAATCACACCTTCAGGGTCCCAAGACGCAATTCAACATCAAAAGTATTAAAGGAAAATCTGAAATTACACACCCCGTTCGGTTGCCGAGAAATCAGGCAACACATAAGGAAACAAGCAAAGACTTGTAGAATTCATAATCATTTTCACTGTTGGCCGACAATAATCATCAGCAAAACAGTAACAATTTTTCCACTCAAAGAAAACAGTAAATATCCACACAAGAATGTAAAAACAACACGATTTTTACCTCAAAGTCGTATCGATCACGAGTCTAGTAATACAATCAGAACACTCTAATTGAAACGAAAGACTAAAAAAAAAGCTTTTTCGAAGCGATTTCAGAAAAAACCAAAATTCAGCTCAATTGGCGTAGCTTGAGCTTTTTTTGTGGTTTGGATTACCTTGAGCTTAATGTATATATATTCAGCTTGAAGAGGCTTTGAGAGAGAGAGTGGTGATTGAGAGTGATAGGGAAGGATCTGGAGGACGAACCGGTGGTGGGAGGAGTTTCAGAGGCCTCTGTTTTTTACTATTTTCAGAAAAATTTGGTGAATTTTGTATTATAAAATTTGGTGAAAGGAAGTTTTAAAGTTTAGCGGAGGGAGGAAGAAGACAAAAACGTTTTCCTTAAGCACATTATTATCCGTGCCCATACTATATTTTGGAATATTCCGTTGTGTCCATGGATTTTTATTTTTATTTTTATTTTTCTTTTATAACTTTACTTCTGAATTATTACGTGATTTGATAAGTTTTCTCCAAACTTCAAAACATTTTAATTTGAATCCTTGAACTTTTAATTACAATTAATTTAAATCCTTATGTCAGATTTAGCCATTAACTTCTAATGACAACACTTAAAAAGGTCATTATGTCAATTTTAATGTTTAAAATTTAACAAAATGGTTCAAATTAATCGTAATTGAAAATTTAATAGTTCAAATTAAAAGATTTTGAAATTTTATTTGAGGGTTTGTCAAATCGTGTAATAATTCGAAGGTCTAAAGTTATATAGATTAATACTAAAAATTATATTTTTATCTTTCAATAATTTTGATATTTTTAGCTAACAATGGGATCAATTATTACTAATAATAAAAATCTAAATATTGATTGAAATTACTATATCAGCATTATAAATTAAAATAAAAATAATTTTGATATTTTTAAGCATTATATATATATAATTTGAAGCCTTGTCTACGACTACGCGCAACCATGTCTCCTCCATATAATCAAATTACCGTTTTCTCCGATATAAAACGAAGAAATAAAATTTCATGCAACTGTTAACTGAAGAGGATAAACCAACTTGTTGTTGGGATTTTTTTTGTGTGTGTGATACAACGTTTTACATGATTGATTAATGTGTCCACGAGATTCATGGTCTTGACTTATTGGCAAACGCGGCAACGCCCACGAGATTCACGATTATTGGCAAAATCACGTGAGGGACAGCAACCACTTTGACCTTTCCTTCATAGATAGGAACCATGTATTTGTTTTAAAATGAAAAATGATACAATTTATTCTTTTTAAATTTTACGAGATAAATTAGGCCTACTAATTTTTTAGATCCATCTCAAATCTAATGACGATTTTAAAAGTCCCATCAACTTAAAAAAAAATGGTTTCTAACATTAGTCGGTATAAACATAAGCATTCACGAAGAGAAGAAGCATAAGAAGCAACAATTAGATCAAGATCCAATTTTGTACACGAAATTGTGTTAGGTACTTCCAACAGCCAGATTGTGTACAGAAAAAAATGACGTCATGAGGTTTCCCTGTGATGAATGTATGGAGAACAACAGAAATTCCATTTACCTATAAAGACTTGATGACACTTCATGAAGTTCTTATGAAGAGCTAGATGGATTAATTTCAAATTCAATGCAAACGACAAGAAAATAATTTCAGTTTCCAGATGTCCACCTGATTAGGCTGATTTTATTTCTACTAGATGTCCAACTATTCGCTGACAAATAAATATCTTTTGAAGTAAGCTCCATTGTCATAAATTAAGAATTAAGATAAAAGATACTCTAAGAAATAGCTCAATCCTAAGACATGTCACTTCTCATGAAGTAAAGGTTATTAGTTCGAATAAATCATTTCTCCTTTCCTTAGGATCAATTACTTTAACAAAAAAAGAGTTCAGATGGAAGATAAGGCTCAGTGGAATTCCTCGATATGGTTCAAGACAATAATTCTGATAGTTAAATGATTTACAGTGATACAGGCAGCGACAGTTTCTCCCACACCCAAGCAGAGCCATTCCTGCCTATGCAATAAACCAGTAAGCCAATAATATCAGTGAGCAGTATATCGTCTCATCAATGCTTCAATTAACTGTTGCTTCTTCTACTAGAGAATGCCTCTCAAGAATTGCAACAGTCTCTTCCTGTGCACTGGAAGTACAAGCAGAACACAGCACAGTCAACACTCATGGGCTTATTCACACTAGTAGGATTTACACGGAAAAAAAAAAATCAAGCTAAGGATTCAATTCGCAAAACAAATGAAACAAAGTGGGTTGAATATACTTCTTTTTGTGTTAATTATTATCAATGAGCATTAGTTCATTAGAAACCCAAGTATAGCCTTTATAAAGCAAAATGTAGCCTGAATGAAAGATATGAAACTTGAATTTTATAACAGCTTTAAACCTTTTTTTTTTTTGAGCAAAGAACAAGATATTCCACCTGTTTCGACATACTTAACACTAAAAAAAAATATCGATGATATAAAAATCCACCGTTTCATTCCAAATGTTTAAGAATGAGACTTATATTAGCATTGATATCCCTTAACATATTTGATAAATTCATGCAATGTTTGGAAAGCATTAATGAAAGACACATATAACAACCGATACACAGCACCTACTAAACAATGCTTGTCATGATTTTTCTTCACAATTCTAGGCCTGAATGATTGAAAAGCTATAATTACTACAGAGCTATGAGGAAAGTATTCTAACAACTGGATGCTTACCTTCCAGGTCTAACAATCTTGTACTTTCCCACCCTGGTCAGGTCCACAATTGTTGAGCCTGCTCGACCAGCTGGAAGCAAACCACCATCGTAAACAAATGCACAGTGTTGCCAAAGGTTCTCAAAATCTTTGATGTAGACACTACTTGGTTGCCCGCTTAGATTTGCACTTGTAAGGGCCAGTGCACTTCCTGAACCACGAGCAATAGCCCTGATAAAGTTACAGTCAGGCACTCGGACTCCTACACTATCCAATCCTGGGTTCAAAGACTTCTCAAGAATACTTGACTCTCCTGTAAAATATCCAAATTTCTACTCTTAGACTACATCATGATTCACCCATTAACAGCTGACGTACAAAGAGAAGTATTTAAATGGGTTCTGAGCACTAAAAATCCCCTCCTTTTTTCTGAGATGACACATGTATCAGTTACAAACCTCGCCTTAGTATGACAGTAACAGGTCCTGGAAGGAGAGAATCAAGCAAGTCATGAGGCAAATGGTCTGTGACAGCAAAACGCTTTATATCTGATACATCCCCAACACATATTGCTAGAGGGCTTGTAAGTTTACGTCCTTTAATCTCGTAAATCCTATTAACTGCTTCCAAAGAACTGCAAACAAAATGAACAGCAACCATGCTATTGATATTCCGAACGAAGAATGCAGATAAAGAGTTAAAAGTGGTCTATTTCTAAAACTTTGCTGTGGAATAACCAAAATAAGTCAAGGCCTTTCGATCATTCAAAATCATATAGAATCATTGTTCACCATCTTCGCATTTATATTTAGAAATCCAGCTATCATTAAACAGGAATGCACAGAATAACCGAAATCATACCCTTGGGAACAACAGCTAAAATTCTCATGGTGCGAAATCCAAATTAAAAATATGAAAGCAAAGGCAGTTTTTTTCATCGTAAAGCAAGAAAGTTCACTGCACAGTTTGTGAAATTTCAACTCACCTCAAATACAAAATTTGACCGATACTTGACATTAGAAATCCATAATAATGCTCTAAGGATTTTAAACAAATAGGTGATAGGCAATCTATAAAAGCACCTGTGGTAATGGCATACCAAGCATCACAAGCGAATCCGTAGAGTGTATCCGTGGGCACAGCAATAACCTTGCCAGCTTTAAGAGCTTCAATTGCCTCCTCAGCGTATTCTTCTGTGGCAGGGCGAACCACCCCCAGCTTGTTTGCAACACCCACATCGCATATCTCCAAACTCTGAGCCATTTTAATCGAAAACCCCACTCTCAATCTCCGGCTCTGGTGCGAAAACGATACAAACCCAAGTTTGGGCGCCCCTGAAAAACACCATGAAAGTACAACATCGCTTCTTTTATTAGCAACCAAAGAGAGTGAGAGAGAGAGACGAGTCGGTGGGTGGGGGTTGTGACATTAGAGAGCAACCTCGGAGAAAGGGGAAAGGAAGAGCACGAGCGTTGAGAAGAGGCAGTCTCTGCGCTGCCGCTATTCTTGTGGGAAGATTCATCCTGAGGATTTGGAGTAAATTGAGTGGTCGTTTGTCAATGAAGAAAGCTCTCCTTTGACTGAGCAAATGTACGTCACAATCAATGGTTATGGAACGGGAAAAGTATAAAATGCCCCCCCAAATATCATCTTTTTTATCAGGGTAAAATTAGATATAATTGCGATTTTAAATATTACCTTTGAAATCGTGATTTTTTTTTCAAATAAATCGCAGATTTTGATTTTAAAATTTGTGTTTTCAAGCGATTTGGTTTAAAAACGCAGATTATTTTTTTAAAACGCATCCCAACGGACCCTTAGTTCTTTAAACCATGAAAATGGATGGAATACCCAAAACGACGTCGTTTTGGATATAAAAAGTTATGAGAATGTCCTTGTTCAATTAAAAAAAGAATTAAAAAAGACTGAAACGACGTCATTTCAATAAAATTAAACAGAGGGCCTTTCTTCCCCCCCACCCCCCCTCGGCGAGAGAGAGAACGAGAGAGGGGTACTTAGTCACTGGTGGTATGTGAATCCGTTGGCTAGAGGTTCGAGGTCGGCAACAGAGCGAGCGACAAAGATGGAAGAAAGCGGTTCTGTGAGCCATAGAGGGGGAGAAAGGCTCTTTGTTTAATTTTACTGAAACGGCGCCCTTGTTTTAAAAAAAATTAATTGAATAGGTGGATTTTTGTAACTTTTCATACCCAAAACAACATTGTTTTGAGTATTCCATCTATTTTGACAGTTTAAACGAACGGAGGAAACCATTTTATAAAAGGTTAGTAGTTTGGGGCTACTTTATATTTTTCCCTTATGGAACAGGAAAACAAAATTTGTACTTGTGGGGAAACTTAATACACACCATGAATTTCCACTCTTTTTAATATTACTGGTTGAACAAGTATATAGCACATTGAATAAAATAATTGTTAACATTATAATTTTAATATCATATATATAATATATTATAGAATATATTTAATATATGGATTATTGAACAAGTATATATATATATATTGAATTTTTTAAGCAAATAAAGTAAAACTATTAAATTGAATAAATATGATATACTAAAAACAAAAACAAAAGATAGTTCTTTTTTTTAAGCAAAAGGGCGGAAGAGGCAATCAAAGTAATTTTTCTCTCGTGACCATTGGGTTTTCATGCATTGTAGAATATTCAGTTTGAGCTATAACTATTGCTTGGGAAGACGAGTTCATCATCATAGCCTCACCAAAATGCAAGTTGGTACAACCCCTTTTAGTAGCATCTGGTTCGTGAACTACTACCGCAAGTAGGTTTGAACATGTGACAACTAAGAAGAAATGAGAGAGAATTGAATCTTATTATTTATTGCTTTACTAACTCAACTACCACTATGATAATAAAAGAGAGCTTATTTAGATATGACATGTATGTTCAAATCATTAGGCTATGCAATTTAATATGTTCTCATATTGCAAATTTATTTTTCTTGTCATTTAAATTGTTCATTATTAAAATTATTGTTTCTTTAATGCATGAACTTAGGAATATATTTATTCTTTTAATTTATATTGTTTAAATATAAATTGCTTAATGCCTAGACTTGAAAATAATTAACTAAGCTACGTATGTTGGTGAATGTTTATGGTATTATCCAAAATTGCAAGGTCTAGGAAAGTTCTGGCAAGGAAAGTCTTGGGATTTAATAGTGCCATTGTGTGCTCTCTCACTTTTTTTGGAAACTTATCCGGTTGTACTTTAAAAAATACTGTTTACCCACTTCCATGTTGGTTTTTTTTTAATTTTTATTGGAAACTTTATTTTGGCATCTATATAGTTATTAGATAGCTACTGCAATTCATTTTGATTGGGACATCAGACAACTAGATGTGTCAAATGTCTTCTTACATTGCAATAAATTGAAGTGGGCTACATGGAGCATCCTCAAGGCTTTGTTGACAAGGGTAAACTAGATTTGGCATCTAAAATACACAAATACAAGTATGGCTTAAAGCAAGCCCCAAGACCTTGGCTCATTAGGCTATCCAATTTTCTTCTTGATCTTGATATTGATTTAGCGATCCACGTTGTCAACCCAACGCAGGGTTTGCTAAATTTATACATGTTTACACTTGGATGTTGTTGGGATCTATAGACTAATTTGTTGGGCTTGCTTTAAGCCATATTGCCTCAACCATCTAAGATAGTCGGCGCTGTCAAGTTTGATAGTCACCTGGTGATTGGTATTTGGTAGAAAAAATGCAAAAGCATTGGTTGAAGGAGTGGAACTAGAGGTTGCCACACCAGAATAAAGGAAATAAGAATCGAAGTTTTTGACGTGAGCCCAAAGAAAGTCTGATACCATGAGAAACTAAATGAGGATCTGCTTTGGTTAATTTAGCCAAAACATAGAAAATTATCTTGTTTATAGCAAGGACTTAAGGAGGTCATTTTACAAGATAATTTACAAAGGATTTGGATACAGTTAGAACACAAAAAGGGAACAACGTGTATGTAGTATAACAAAGAAACTGGAACAAGCCTTCTATCAACATCAGACTTTATCCTACCGTTATCATACGGAAACCGGGATTAGAGTGACTGTGCTTGGGCACGAATTCTGCAGCGAAACAAGGACAATAGCCTGTCTGAAACTGAGCATGATTTGTGTAATGAAACAAGGATTGAGTTAGGTGTTCATGTCAATCATGGTGTGCTCCCATCAGCAACTGAAACATGTGTATGGGAGACGTTTAACAAACAAGTCGTTTTAGGAGTAGAGCTCGTGTACTACAAGCTGGAGAAACCTGTGCTATAGAGAAAAAGTGCGAAACAAGTCGGCTTGTAAATGTCAGTGCTTATGATTCATTTCAGATACAAAATCTTTGAAAACACAAACACCCAAAACTTGTGTATCTGCAAATGTAGCCAAATACATGACAACATAACAATACATTTTGCAGTCATTATACCACCCTGAGAGCCTGTACAATCAAGTATTTGTGTTATAACTAAAAGAGATGAAAGTAAATATAAGATCCCGTTATCTGTATATTACAAAAGAGATCAAGTGCTTTGTCTCAGATACAACAAAACTAGCTAGTACCTTTTCAGCTAGCTAACCTATTTAATATTAAATACCAATGACACATTTCAAACCCCACTATAAGTTTCTGATTTCCCACTTCAGTTTGGTGGCTGGCGTTCAGAAGGGCTTACCCATGGTGGATTTACTGATCTAGGAAATTGGCTTGGCTGGTAATTTGATGGTGCTCTAACTGAGCCCGCCGTCTTCTTCTCCATCTCAAAAACTCGACAATAATAGAACTCCCGCTCATTGCGACGCCAATCCCGGCAAATGTTGCCAGCAGAATTGACAGAACTGCTTGCAAGCCAACCTGCATTCCAAACAAATCAATGCAAGCAATAAATACAAATTTTGTTGCACTTGCAGGTGTTCTCCCATGACTATTCTATTCTGCCACGTCAAAGTAAAGACAGGTGCTACAGTAATTTCAACAAGAAAAGTAGAGATGAAAAATTGTAATCAAATGGCCGCAGCACCCATCTTTTGACACGCAGCATGCTTGATTGGCTCTTGTGGCATCTGAAGATGCACAAATCAGAACAGTCATGCCCTCGTAGAGCCAGTGACGATACTGGTGACAATACTATTGATACTAGTGACAATACTATTAACACGTATATATTAATATGACATGCATCTAGGGAAAAAGAATAACATTTTCCAGCCAAAATCTGGATATGACACTGATCATGGGATTATGACCAAAAGACCAGTCGGCCAAAAAAGATGAAGAGAGGTTCTTACCAAGGAGTAAAATATATGCGCAAAGAGGACCACCAGAGCAAACTGAATCGATGCATAAACCCAGACAAATCTTCTCTTCACTGAATAAAAATGTTCAAAAGGTGAGGCTCGTTAAAATCATTGGGAACAGAATGTAAAAATTGGAACTTCTCTTTACTTATAAAAAAAAAAAAAATGGTCCAACATAACATCATAAATGAGTATCATTCATGGTCATAGTTGCATCAAACATCTACCAAGACATTTTACAAATATCAAATATTTTCCGTTTAATATCAAATTATCGATCATGGTTATCTCGGGGTGTGTGATGCATCTGTCTCCAATTAATCTTACTTCTAAATGTACTCCACTAGTCCACAATTTGCAGTAAATAGTTCCCCAGATAATATCCTTCAGAAAGATATATCAATTTTTACATTATTTCTTAAGGATGTTTGTCAACATACCCATGGTTGATGAGGTCATTGATGAAAGTAGACCCAGTACACAAGAAAATGGAAGAGAGATAGCAATTGCACCAGTACTCATCTTCCCAACCTGCAGAGAAACAGATATATCACCAAGGATATAAAGAGTAAATTTGACAGCTCTGGATGTGGAACTGCTAATATTACCAGAAGCTGCTCAAGGAAACAAAAGTAGGCCAGCATGCTGATAATGACGAGCACTGGAACCTCCTGCCAAACCCTAACAAAATATAAACATACAAAATTTAATGCATGACAATTTTAATAAGATGGCTTATAAATATATCAAGATAAAACTTGGGTATAACATAAACAAACACTAAGATTTCATTTTCCCGACAGAATTGATGTTTAATCAAATTTTATATTGAGCACAACTCAGATTATGCCTGATTTTCCTTTTTGGCAACAAGTAAACATGATTTTTCTCAAAGATATAATTCATTTAAAATAAGGAAGTATTATGGAAATAAAGGGTTCAAGAAGGAGTTGTTATGGATGACCCTTTCTTATCTTGACCAAATCAGAAACTTTATAGTGGATGAGAGGCTTATATCGCTCAAGTCTCAAAAGTTTTTACCAGAAAGTTGATACCTTGAGATTAAAAAGTACATTTTTATGCATGACATCATCTCCACCTTTGTCATTGAAGTGGCAAAGCAAAATAAATCATGGCAATCCTCCACGAGTATACAGTATTAGATGAAGATCAAAACAAGAAAGCAGTCCCCCAAGAATACAGTATTAGATGAAGATCAAAACAAGAAAGCAGTCCCCCAAGAATACAGTATTAGGTGAGGATCAAGACAAGGGTGTCTAGAGAGTAAATTTATACACAATCACAAGCTGAATTTTAGGTTGTATGATTATGATAGAGGACATTTTCAGGGGAATATGCAGGGTACCAATTAACAACTGCATACAATGTCCTGAGTGCAACAAAATTTTGGGGGAGGGGGGGGTGATCCTCCAGTGAGGAACAGCTAAAACTGAGACTATATTCTTTTTTAGTTATGCAAAATTTCTAACAGGTCAATAACATTGTCAGGATAAGAATCTTAAATAGGCTTGTCTCAGACAAATGTTCTTGGTGGCCCAGACACGAGCCATCAATATTAGGTTTTAGCTTTATACAGTTGAGGAATCAAGATTGCTATAGAATATTATGAGAATCAAGCTGAGTCATAAGGAGATAGTCAATGGTGCTCTGAGAGGTCTGAGAAGAGCAAGAGACATAAGGGAAACAAGCCAGGCCAGGGACATTTTAAAATTTATAAGAGACTCTAACACTTGGCTAGCTTCTCAGATTTCAGAACAAGTTCGGGTAGGTGTGGCTGCCACAAGATTCCATCTTTTCACTTCATCTCCTAGAAGTTCTTATGGATGACCTTTCTTATCTTGACCAAATCAGAAACTTTATAGTGGATGAGAGGCTTATATCGCTCAAGTCTCAAAAGTTTTTACCAGAAAGTTGATACCTTGAGATTAAAAAGTACATTTTTATGCATGACATCATCTCCACCTTTGTCATTGAAGTGGCAAAGCAAAATAAATCATGGCAATCCTCCACAGAGTATATAGTATTAGATGAAGATCAAAACAAGAAAGCAGTCCCCCAAGAATACAGTATTAGGTGAGGATCAAGACAAGGGTGTCTAGAGAGTAAATTTATACACAATCACAAGCTGAATTTTAGGTTGTATGATTATGATAGAGGACATTTTCAGGGGAATATGCAGGGTACCAATTAACAACTGCATACAATGTCCTGAGTGCAACAAAATTTTGGGGGGGAAGGGGGGGTGATCCTCCAGTGAGGAACAGCTAAAACTGAGACTGTATTCTTTTTTAGTTATGCAATATTTCTAACAGGTCAATAACATTGTCAGGACAAGAATCTTAAATAGGCTTGTCTCAGACAAATGTTCTTGGTGGCCCAGACACGAGCCATCAATATTAGGTTTTAGCTTTATACAGTTGAGGAATCAAGATTGCTATAGAATATTATGAGAATCAAGCTGAGTCATAAGGAGATAGTCAATGGTGCTCTGAGAGGTCTGAGAAGAGCAAGAGACATAAGGGAAACAGGCCAGGCCAGGGACATTTTAAAATTTATAAGAGACTCTAACACTTGGCTAGCTTCTCAGATTTCAGAACAAGTTCGGGTAGGTGTGGCTGCCACAAGATTCCATCTTTTCGCTTCATCTACTAGAAGTTCTTAGTTCTTAGCAATAAGCAATCAAACGGAGCACTATGACATTTCTCAGGCATTAAATTAAATTCACTTGCCTGTATCCATTAACATCTACAAGTGCCCCATTTGCTCCAGTATTTCGAGTTCGAATACTTTGAATGCGCAACAGAGTGACAGGTAAATTCTTAACATCTTGCTTGCACACATCGCAGGTCTTGTTTCCCTTGATGCTGAACCATTTTATTGCACATTCTTGGTGGGCCAGAGCCATTTCACCTTTGCAGCTGCACTCCAGCTTGAGAGTCTCACCACCTTCACACAGTTCAACCAGACAAATTCTACAAACAGCCTCTTCTTCAGCTATGTCTTCACCGTGGTCATCATTGATACCTGAACCGTGAGATCAAAATGAGACAGGACAAAAACCACAAGTGCTAGATTTTCAGAAATGCAGATAATAGGAATTTTAGAATAAGAAAATTTAGTAAAAAGGCATTGAAGAAAAAAAAAAGAAGGAATATTTCTACAAGCCTCTTGTGAATCAGAAAAATTATTGCATATAGACCACAAGCTGTGAGTGTAAGTGGCATTTAAAAAATTAGAAATAATTGGGCCTTGTTTTTATACCATTTTGATCTGTCGATTGTCAAACCCATCAACTAAAGCTATAAGTATAAAATCTAGGTTTCTGATATTCATGCATGCAAATACGAGGGCATAAAGTAATTAACACAATAAAATTACCAGCATCTGTGGTGGGAGAACTATTTGACACAGTGTCTCCTTCCTTCACTCGAGGTGTAGAAGGAATTACACGAAAAAACGAATCCATCCTCCTTATGCTTCTTTCTTTGTTGTGGATAGGGACTGAAAGAGAGCGAGATATCTGCAGCCGAGCTCCTTTTCTCTGCAAATGGAAATAACAACTAAAGCTATGGATACTCAGATCCTTATATTAACATGACTGTGACGTCAGACTAGACAATAGATGAAAATCATAGAAGACATTGGGAAAAGAGACGAAAGTGTACTCAATGTTAGTACAGGAGACTTCAGATGTACCTGACTAATTTGTCTAATGTCTACTCAGTGCATATGCTACATATTGAACATATTTAACTGTAAATTAACTTCCTTGACCCTAAGCATCACAAACAAAGAACTTTAGTGCAAAAATTCCAGAGAAGCTCTATCCGTTATGTTTACCTACATGTGTTGTTTTATAGAAGATGAGGTCAATGAACTAGGTTAAGCATTCTTAAGGCACTAATCATGAAAGCTTACACTTGAATTTAGGAGTCCACCTACGCTCCAGAATGTGCAGATTCTGGGTTTGAATGTGCAATTGGAGTTACAGGTAGTGACGATGTTCTCTTCACCCTAGGAGTGAATATCTTTGAAAGTGAATATGACCTTGGGATTGAAGGCTTTTCTTGCATCCCTGTAGACGGAGTTTCAGAAGCTAGGTTGGAAGCCTTCTCAATATCTGAGGAAGTTCGATACATGAAGCTTAATTTTGGTAGAAGACTTCTTATGGATGACCTGCCTCTAGCTGAGGGCGGCCCAGGAGAACCAGTAATTCTTTCATCAGTAGAACCAGGTGTCAGGAGAAAATTTACTTTCTTGGGAGTGGGAGTTGGTGTTGAGGGCATCTTTATTCCAACAAAGCCCTGAGAGGACTCTCCTGATGTTCTGGAGGGTATCTCTAGGAAGAGATTTCGCCGTTTCCAGTGATGACCTTGGGGGGTTTCTTCAGTTATTCCCATTGAGTCTTCAACCTGAAATAGGACAACAAGAGATTGGAAAATATTCAAAATGGGCATATAAACTGCAAGGAGTAGTTTCTTGCACTTAATAACCTAGCTAAGCAGCAAACATTGTTCCAGATATTTTAGGTTGGTTGTCTTTTAAAGATTTGTAGGGATATCAGTTAACAAAGCTGATTTCACTAAACTCAACTAACTAGCTTGAAGCTTTAGAAGACAATCAACCTAGAATTGCGTCAGAATTCTCTGAATTATTAGATATGGGCAAGAGTATTTTCAATTCAATAAAAAAAAAATTGAAGCCCTAAATCCAATTAAGTTGGGGTTGGCTATTATTGGTTACCACCAATTAATTGAGGTTGGCATCGCATGTTCTTTTCTTCCATGCTATTTTTTTCTAAAATTATACTCCATTCACTTTCCTATTTAATTTATCCTTCTTCACTACTTCTGCTCATGTTATTCTGTCTCCATCACCCCCTTTTCACTCCATCAACTAAACTCAGATAACTCTTTCTCACCGATGCATTAATCAGTTTCATTGCACATGAAAAGCCATTTTAGCAACTCCCCCTCATCTTAAGAGATATATATATATATATATATATATAAATCGTAAAATTTTGTTGATTTCAATCAATAAACTTAGAAATCCTTAAAAGAAAAAAATAATAAAAATAAAAATAAAACAAGAACGGACATATCTCATAAATAGATGCTTAGAACCCAGTAAATTGATTTCATTTCTATTGGGCATCAGAACACCCATTTAATCACGCTACTTAGACAAGTGATAAACCTTTAGGCACTTAAATTTTAAGTCGCTTATCAACCACACAATACAAAATTTCAGATGTTTATAACAAATCTTCATCCTGCAGATACAGTAATAATTAACAAATTGCAAGAGGTCGGCCACACCAGAATAAGCTCTGCCACCATGAGGGAAAAATTTAATTTTAACGAGTGTCCTCCTTCTAGTGGGCTAACATTAATTTTTCATGTTAAACCACTCTATCAGATCCCTTAACCGCTAGAATGGTAAAGCTACATAACAAACTGTAACAATTTAGTTTATAATTTTCTCATCAAATTTGAACGTTAAACTCTTTGATCTGGAGCAAGCCTTCATGTTTTCAAACATGGGTTTTGTATGGTAGCATGTATACTGCGTATCGTACTAATATTGGTGCAAAATTCAACCAGACACCATCGCCCAACAGACTAAAATAAATCTGAAAGCAAAAACCCAAAGCAGAACTGGAAAAAAAATATTTATGGAACCAAAACTTGGAGAAAAACTAATCATCAAATTCATCCAAATATTTGAACTTTAGCACAAATAGCATGAGATAAAGAAGTCATCTCAAAGAAGTGGAAACAAATAAAGGGGTAGCAGAAAAAAATAAATAAACAAAAGGAAGGAGAAAGTACCTTTTGAACTGGGACAACAAGTGTTGTTTCGCATGAACTCAAATCATGTCCCTGATCAGCCGCAGGCTTGCCCTCAATTCCCATTGTGTCATAACAAAAACCCAACAAACCGACACAGCAAACCAGAAAACCAAAGGAATTGAACTTTCTACAAAGAAAAGCCTACCCAATCCAAAGCGAGAGAGAGAGAGAGAGAGAGTGGGAGTGTGTATTTTCTTGAGATGTGGGAGGAATGGATAGTGATGGTGTCTGAAGGGGCAGATGGTTTGACATTTATGGCGAAAGGCACTGCTGGTGGGAAAGGTGGCCTACTGGATACTGCCACTCCCACTCCCCAGACACCAGTGCGCGCGGACTCGGGTGCATTTTCCGCTAAGTCACGCTAAACGCACCCCAGGTAACTGTTACTGTTCTGAGTTTCTCCTAAGAAGAGATCCCGTTGCTTTCATCTCTTCTCATTTTCTCACCGGACCAAAACAAAAACAGTAATCGGAGGAGGGAAAAGTCTTTTGATTTGATAATATTTTTTATTTGATACTATTTTTGATGTGATGGTGAGATTGATATTTGCAAAAATGTTATATTAGATTGATATATTTGAGTACGTAATTTTTGACCCTTTCTCTTTCTTCCGGTCTCGGCATGAAAAATTCACAAAAGAACAAATTTTTGCACCTATCATGTGACGTATAGGGTCACAGCAAAAGTTATATTGGACTGCATTTTTTCCTTAGTTTTTCCTCATTTTTCTATTTCTATTTGTAGCAACAAGTATCCACCTCCTTCTTTTCCTTCCTAGTGAGGACATTTGTTGTGTGTTTTTTCTACGAGTTTGTTTTGTTAAAAATTTTATTAAATAAAAAAAATAAAAAAGCTCTATGTTTATTTTTAAGAATGAAAGTTGATTTATTGTTCTAAAAAATATTAGGAAAAAAAATTATATATATAAACTGCATAAATAGCTGGAAGAGCTGGAAGAGTACTTGTTTTTTTTAAAAAAAACCTTAATAATAATAAAATACAAGAATGCGTGAAATTTTTATGTAAAAATGTGTTTCGTTTTTTTTTTTAAAGTGTTTTATGTTTTTAAAGTTGCTGTGTTTCATTTGATAATTGTTTTATGAAAAGCTCATTTTTTTTAATATAGGAAAATGCTAAAGGTTCTTCCCCTAATGTTCTCTCAGTCCTACGTAGAACATAATTTAAGAAAAAAAAAATTGTAGTGGCCCCTACCACCGGTTTTTTTAAGCATTAGTATCAAATTTGAGGCATTAACACTAAAATTGAGGCATTAGCACTTAATTTAGGATGATCAAATTTATTTTTGGTGATATCATCCCTAAAGAGTTAACCTTCCACCCCTAGGTTTTAGTTTTCAATCCAAAAATAAGTTTTAAAGCATTAGAACCTAAATATTAACTCATAAAAATTAATCTGTTGGCAAAAAAACCGGTAGTGGGGGCCACAATAATTTTATTTTTTCTTAAATCGTGTTCTATGTAGGAGTGGGAGAATGCTAGGAGAACATAATAGGGAAAACCCCTATAATATAATAATCTCATATTTAGGGTGCGTATAGGATTGCGATTTCATAAAAATAATTTTAGTTTTTAAAAAATATCGCGAAACGTAAGGTGTTGTTTGGTATTGCGGTTTAAAAAAAAAACACTTAATTTAAAATAGAAAAAAAAAATACAATTTTTATAAACAGGTTAAGGATACTTATTTGAAAATATGCAAATTTAAATCAAAATCATAATTTTGCATAACAAATATTTGATAAAAAAAACTTTTTAACATATTTTATGTATTTAATTTTTATCAAAGGAAAATGTTATGGGTTCTTCCCGTAGGTTCTCCTGACGTTTTCCTAGTCTTATGTAAAACATGATTTAAGAAAAAATAAAATTATAATGGCCTCCACCACCAGTTCTTTTAGGCATTAGTACCAAATTTGTGAGGCATTATCACCAAATTTGAGGCATTAGCATCAAATTTAGGATGATCAAATCCATTTTTTGTGATATCATCACTAAAAGATTAACCTTCTACCCTTAGGTTTTAATTTTGAATCAAAAAACAAGTTTTAAAGCATTAGAACCTAACTATTAACTCATACAAATTAATCTGTTAGCAAAAAAAGAGTACTCCAATTTTATTTTTCTTAAATCATGTTCTATGTAAGACTGTGAGAACGTCAGGATAACACTATGGAAAGAACCCCTAGCAAACCCCTTTATCAAACACCTTTGCGATTTCAAAAATGCAATTTTTAAATCATATTTATTGAAATCATAATCCCAAACGGATCCTTATTGGAGAATTAGGTAGATGAGAATAATACAAATGTGGAGATAATATTATATTTGTATTCAAATCAATAACCTACAAGGTAGGGGATTACAATCAAATCTCATTGTAATAAAATCCCATAGCTCTTAACCATTTTTAGTGCAACATACTATCAATTATATAACAAAATTACAACAATCTACTAAATAATTTGTGAGTAATTTTGTGAAGCTTCAATCATAGGATGCACGGGACAATAATTGTGAGAATGAAAAGTTGGGGTGGATGGTGTTTGTGAGCAACAGAATCATACTTCTATTCGGTGTAATATTTTAGGATATTATTCACTAGGCTTTGCTCAACCTAGCTACAATGAAGGATTCGGGGATCCATAAAAGAATAATAGGGTTATATAATTGCAATATAATTATGATAACGTTGTGGTGAAAATTAATTAATTTTTAATAAGTGTCGATTTAATTTTGATTTTCACAGTAATATTATAATGTTATATGACAATTGTATAATAATGTACTAATGGTACGTTTCACATTTTGATTTTATAAACAAAAAGTGCAATTTTAAACCAAATCACAAAAATAATTTGACTGTATGAAACCAAAAAAAAAAAAAAAGCATTTTTAAATCAGAGCTAAATATGTGCTTTTTAAAAAATACATAATTTTAAATATTATACTGCGATTATACTAAACACTTAACTGTGCTTTTAAAAATCATGTTTTTAAATTACACATTTTCAAATAATATTTTTTTAAATCGCAAACACACACGAACCTTAGGCCGCATTACCTGATCAAATGAGCATGAAGCAATAAAATAATAAAGTATGAGGCTTGACGGGTGGTAGGTTAATATAAGAGATTTGCTATAGTACAATAAAAAGACCATTTTTTGTCCATAAAAATTATAGATCGAAAAAGGCTATGGTCCATCAGTGGGTTGGGTCATAGCAACTACGGATGGAACTTATAATCTCTTATCACCTAGGACTTTTATGAGCAAAAAATAATATTTTTTGAGGTTTAATACAAGCACAACTTAAGTCCAATTTTGGCCCAACTTCTCTATGAAGTTTAAAAAAAAATCCTACGTCATAGATTGAATGGTTAATCCCTCTACTTTTTTTTTTGACATGTCCACACAAGAGGGGAAATGGGGATTCGAACTAGTAACCTCCGCTTCATGAGGCTTGGTCCTAGTCGATTGAACTACTTCTTAGAGACAGTTAATCCCTCTGCTAAGTACTAATTAACACTCTAGAAATGTCATGCTCACTATATTAATAAATTTATATCTATGATGATGAGAGAATAAGAAATGTCATGCCCACTATATTAATAAATTTATATATATGATGATGAGAGAATAAGACAAAATGGATAAATGCCAAAGTAGGTTTTTAGGGTTTTGAAAAATAGCTTTTCGAATTTAATAAGTGATTAAACAGCTCTATTTAAGATTAAAATAAAATAAAATAAAATAAAATAAAAATGAGAAAATGCAGTTTTAATCCATGAAGTTTAAGTGATTTTTCAATTTTAACCTCAAAGTTTAAAAAATGACAATCCACCCCCCTGAAGTTTCAAAAACTTGTAATGTTAACCTTCGTTTATTTTTCCGTTAAAATATACGGATTTTTTTTAAAAAAAAAAGCCTGAGGGTAGTTTCGTCATTTCATAATTTTTTGTCCATTTTAACGAAAAAACTAACAGCGGGGTTAACATTGCAAGTTTTTGAAACTTTAGGGGGTGGATTGCAAATTTTTAAACTGGGGTTAAAATTGAAAAATAACTGAAATTTCATGAGTTAAAACTGCATTTTCTACCCAGAAAAAAAGAAGAGGAAGACAAATACATCTTTGCGATTGAAAAAATTAATAAAATTCATTAATATGTCACATTAGTCTCAATTACAATGTCATTTACAATACAAAATAAACAGATATTAAAAAAATAATTGATTAAGAGCATCTACATGTGGAAGAAAATGTTGGATGATTGATGAGTTAGAGGACCAAACAAAGATTTGTTTAAATCTATTGAATCATAGTCGGTTAGTTCTTGCATGTTGTTGGCTAATTCGATGCTCAAAACCAAAGGTTCAAAGAAATCCAAATTTCCTCCATACTGTAGTGGCCGTCTGTTTGGACGGCAAAACCCGAGACTGCAATTTCCTCCATGAAGCAGTGGCGATCCAGATGGGGGACTAGGCCACCCGAGCATGGCTCTCCAAATGCAGAATGTATCTCTGCAAGCTGCTATCCGGACAGACACTTACCTTGTCAAACACTATTATGCCTAAAAATGTGTTTTTAGTGAGCCTAAGACTAGGGTTTGATGTGTGTGTGTGTATATATATATATAGAAAAGATGTGTACAAATTTTAGAACCCTAGAGTTCGTGAGAGGCTGTGTTTGAGTGATCAATTGTTGTGAACTTCATTATTCCTCATAAAGGATTTTGTGTTAGTTTGATTGTGTTTAATTGAAGTCTATCGAAAAGGTTTGGTAAAAGAAAATTACGTTGAAGAAGATTATGAATGAAAAGACGAGTTGGAGGCTTGTCGATCTTACAGAGTCAAGGTCTTGCATCGGTTTATAAGTGTTCTTAGTGTCTGTAATCTCTAACATATTTTGATAATGATTTTTTGGGTTTGATTGCTCCAAAGAAGTTTTACTTTATATATATATATATATATATAAAAGAAAAAGAAAAGGAAAAAGAAAAAGAAAAAAAAGCCAAAGATTTCTAATTATCGTTAGAACACTATATCTCGCAAGAAAAAAAAAGGGTAGAGGAACCGGGTGACTTAGGTATTATGCACCCTATGGCAGTGGACAGACAATGATGATTAACGTGTCAAAAGATGGCATGAAGCCACTACTAAGGCACTAAACAATTACAAATTGGGAAAACTGTAGTCTGTAGACTGTATGAGGGGAAAATTAATTAATAATAAAAAAAAAAAATTGCAAAAGGTACTGGTGGGGGTGGGGGGGACAGAGAAGAAACATACGACTTTCCTTTGAAATGAAAATTGAAAATTCTATGCAGCTTCCAAGATTCATGAGTAAACTGTAAAAGTTCCATTGAACTGTACAATACTAATCATCATTAAGCTTCCTAATCTTCTTTTGATATTAGTTATTGACTTATGACCGACTGTCACTTATTTGAATTTTTTAATTATTTGCATGAAAATATGCTCAAATATATATGTCATGGGACATCAAATCATGGTGCAAGTTGTGCAAATATCCTCAAATATGTTTCTAATCAGCAATAATTACTATTTATACTCTTTTTATTTTAATTCAAGTCGCTTGTATTCTTCTTCTTCTTCTTTTTTTTTTTTATTAACAAGTCGCTTGTATTCTTTAATGGAGCAAAGTTGAGGGAATATATATATATATAATGTATTTAAAAATTATATTGAAAAAGTAAGTATTCGTCTGTGGGGGCCAAAAGTAGGAGCAGACGATTTAGGTATTTATTTATTTTCATTATATAAAAATAAAGGTGGTCCAGATTCGATCAAGAGAGATATTGATGGTCAAGGTTTTTTTCAAAATTTTCTATTGAGTTCCCTTCAATTTTAGTTTTGGGCATGTAGATGTCATTAGGGGCTATCTAGTGCTTAATAACAACTTTTGACGTCTCTAAGGATTAGTGAGGATCGTGTTTTATGAATTATAGATTATTAATTCAAATTTTTCTCTTATTGTAATTACAGCCTTAAGTGTTGGTACGCACTATAGTTATCTTCATTTTGTATTTTGTCAACGTTGTTTTTGAGGTTTATACCTTTTATCGTGTCTCTTAATCGTGTCATCTTTAGTACACTACCTCAAACTGCCTTAATTGGCAATTTTTTTTTTGGCTTTTATATTAATAATTCATATGGTCGTGTCATTCCTTTGACACTTTTTTTTTTAATTTTTTCTTTTTTGGTCACTGATTTAGTTGTGTTGGGGCTTACTATTAGGCTGCCACACCTTTTTTTGTGTCGATTAAAAAAGAAAAAGAAAAAGAAAAAAAGTATTGTGAGTAAAGATCTTAGAAGTAAAATAATCCCACAAAGTAATTAAGTGTTAAAGCTCTCATTAATTAAGTGTTAAAGCTCGCATAAACTTTTTTCAATCTTTGAAGTTGTCAATTTTATGAAAGCAGGGATAAGTTTAAAAACTTTGCTCCCATTTTAGTGGAATAATTGACGCCCCATAAAAAAATAATAATCACAACTCATAGTGGCATGGAATTTCATCTTTTTGGAGGAGAAAATCCCCCACAAAAGTGGGTGTGTGATGTGAGTGGGTCGGGTCGTTAATCATTTCAATCAAAGTATCAAACAATCCCAACTCTTAATATGCTTTGCCTTTTCTCCCCCACAACCTTTTTATTTATTTATAATTTTTTTTTTTTTGGCTGTTTGGCAGATGGCAGTCACTTCATGGAAAGTCACAGCCGACCCCACTATGGGAAGAAATTTCAAAATTTATATAGAGATAGAGTCGGCCTTTTTTGACTATAATAATGGGACAACCAATAGGATTTGTCCACGTGTAGCTTGTCACCCACAGATATAAAGCAGTGAAGTAGGAAAGGAAAAAGGATGATAGAGATGGTGGGGAAAAGCAAACAGAGTCATCAGATTAATTAGGGTTAATAATAATATGAGTTTAGGCGTGACGGTTACGGTAGGTCAAAATTGTAGATCTTTATGGACAAGCAAATTGACCAATATGTATTTATCCACATTTTTTATTTGCATGACATGCCTCCACTACCTCTTTGGAATGGAAATTGCAGGAGTAGGCAAAGGTGAGATTTAAATGAACCCATTTTATATATTAAGATGATGACATATATCAGTACCAAGATCTATCCAACCCGCATGATGATGATGATGGGGGTAGTCTGGTAGATCCATCTAATTATATATTAAAAAATAATAATGAAACTTTATTTGAGGTCATTACCTGTTGAGATAAAAGAAGAGATATAGATGTTTAAGGTGCCAACTTACCTGCTAGAACACCTTGTAGTATATGCATACGTGGATTAATAGGTAATAGAGGAAGATAAAATTTGGTGAAAAGTTTCTCTGATCAAAGAGATGAGAAAGAATTGATATTGGTGGCTATAACAGCTAGAAGGGATTTGGCTCAAGAGAGAGAAGAGGTGATTTCACATAGTCTAAGGACTAATATGAAGGAAAATCAGTCAATTGAGGGGCCGAGTTGCTAAAAGCCACATGTTGGGATGATAAAAATTAATGAGAGGATGGTGTGCCGAGTGTTATTGTTAGAGACTATGAGGGAAATGTGTTGGCATTTATATGTACAATAAAATTGTTTGTAACTGACCCAATTGTATGTGGGGCTTGGGCCGCTTGGAAGGTTATAGAATTTTGTAGAGACTTAGGGCTTCAACATGCCATGATCAAAGAAGTTGCATTGAAAATAGTCCATGTTATGAGAAAGAAATAACGATGTTAGAGTATGTATAGGCAAATGATTGAGGTGCTAAAACTATGTTGAATAGTTTTCAATCATGGTATATGGGGCATTCTAACAGGGAGGCTAACGAAATGGTTCGCCGCTTAGCAAAGGCGGCAATTCACCAATCTTTGGGGCAAGTTTGGATAGAAAAGTATCTTGGATTTATTTCAAATATTGTACTTTCATGATTCTTAATGAAACTCTTTAAATTTTATCGGCCTCTCGTCCCTTACTCCCTCTCTCTGAGGCTAATACGTGCCAACTAGAAGAAGCAATAATCTTCCTACCTAGAGATGGAGAGTTGTGTGCCTCACCTTTGCGTCTTTCTCCTTCTTGCTTGCTTACCTAGCTCCTGTCTTAGTGACACTTGTTTCTTCTTGCGAGTGTTGAATGATAAATTTTCAGATCCACCCCAATTCGATCATTAATGGGATTCTTGGGTAGGAAAAAAGGTTCAAAATGGTTATTTTTCGACCTCCTAAGCTCCTCCTTGAGTCTCCTCAATTTGGAGCATAAATAGTACATATATAGGAGAACCCTCAATTTCCTCATTCCACATCATTGCTACATTAATATTCAGGAACGTTTGCTGATGTGCCACATATGGGTATGAGAAAATGGATGGAAAAAAGTGGAAGTATAATATTACTCAGTAACCATAGGGAAATGGTCAGACGCTCTCACAAGTAAAAAATAAAAATTCAAATCCTAGGATGAGCAATGTGTTAACCAAGGCCTATGAAGTGAACAAGCAAGAAAACAGATGCGCATTATGTTAAACGCAACAGCTTTCTAGCACCAGCAGCTTAATCTGTTCCTTGTTCTTGTTCTTGTTCATTAGTGAACGACTTTCGCTATCCTTTATCCAAGCCGTAATCACCTTAATCCGTTACTTGTTCGTTAGTGATCGACTTTTGCTATCATTTTACCAAGTCGTAATCACCTATGAGACACCTCTCATAGGACTTCTTGCTACAGGAAATTGTCGTAGACAACCACTAAGGTAATAAAATCTTTGACCTCTCTTTGCTCTAACATAAATTTTGTCGCTGCTGTCCATGAGAGGGCTAAAATCTGCTTGTAACGTCGAACCTAATCCAAAACTATGCTCAGGCGTCATAGTCAGGACACTATTGAAATATGGGTTTCACATTATTTGGTGACCAAATCTATAATTTCCTATTTTATTAATAATAATCAATAACCTATTGAGGAACATAACAATAAATATTGGTAATAACTCGATGATAAGTTGAGCAGAGTAAAAGCAGAATTCTGGTAACTGAGTTTGAATATCAAAATCGTACAAAATTGGTAAATGTTAGACAAGACACTTATACTGTCAAAATTTGATTACTCATCAGAGCCTTTAAGGAATCTTTTCAGATATCAGTTACATGCCAAAGCAAGTAATCTCTAGAGAGGGTTTGGTTTGTGTCTACCTTTCTAGGAGCATCACCATTTCACAGTGTGGAGTATGCGGAAAAGATCAACAGCCATGGCTCTTACAGGTTGGAATGGCTCAGAAACGGGCATCGATTTGGCCCTGTGCCGTGCTAGACCAGCACTACTCATACTTCTCCATCCCCGGTTGTTTTTATTCCCTTTCTCAATTTTCTCAGGAGATGGTGTGCAAAGCTCAATAGCATTCGCCACCAAACTTTCAGGATTGCAGGAAATGTAACTGCACCAAACAGGTTAAATTTGAATCACATTGAAGATAAGATATGAAAAGAATTGGAAAATAGAGAATCGGTTGGGAACTAACACAAGCCTCCTCAGACGAGGATGAGTTCTCAAAGCTTTGATCACCTGTATCCTCATAAAACAAAAGTCAGTATCAAAAGGATATGGTTTGAGGGCAAAAGATAACCAGTCCAAAATTCAATAAATGGCTGCTATCCAAAAATTTAAAGCCAGTAATGAGTTCTTATACATGTTTACTGCAGCCTAGTGGTACCATTTTCATGACATCAATCTCAATCTAATGTTGGTAGTTTTCTGAAAGCAGCTTCCAGAATCTAATTGCATGTGCTGTTATTTCAACCATTACCTTAAGATTTGGGGAGTGAACAGTGCTCCCCACTTCATGGTCCCCAAATTTTTTAGCAAAATAGGAAGCCCGTTGGAGAGTCAAAAAGATGCATTTTAGCATTTTGGCTCCACAGACTAGAGATTTCCCCAAAATAAGAAGCTGGATGAGGATACTCTTAGCCATGAGGGACTAGTTTCCAAAATAAAGAATCTCTTCAATTATCAAGCAAACAAAATATTTGTTGCAACAGACTGAAGTTGAGTCGACAATCAACAGAAGACAAAAAGGGAGATTGGGTACGTAAAACTGCACACAGCAGAGAAGCATGTAACTTACAATCGGATGAAGTCCAACACGTGGAGGATCAACAATAGCAACAACATTTTTAAACTGCTGTACAGAAGTATTCCCACTTTCAGAAGTGCAATTCCTCTGGAGTTGGCTTTCAGCTTCTTGTCCTCCATTTTCTGAACAATCAGAAGCATTTTTATTATTTACAAGATCATGACTTGTGCTTTCTTTAGGGTCTAGTACATTGTCAATTGAGGTATCTTTCTCTCCAGCAGAAGTGGTTTCTTTGTCATTAGTTCCAGAAGTATCTGAAATCTCATCTAGCTTCTGAGGGGCATTTAGGTACTCTTTCAACAATGACCCCATCACATCCTCTGCCTGTTGCCCATCAATGGCAAACATATAGTAAACAAATGATAAATTAATTATAATCAATGACAACGAGCCTCACCACTAAAGAAATCATTGATTTGAATAATCAGGTTTAAACTTGTTTAATGAATCCCTAAATTACAGAAAAAAAAAACTATACTCGGGCAATGGATTTCTCTCTTATGATTTCTTTTCTAGGGTTTGCTATAAAAACCAACCAAGTTAAATGGAGAATACTGCAAACTCACCTTTGCACAAACAAATTTACAGTTCTTAATTCCATTAATTTCAGCATTCCTAAAAGCATCTGAAACTGCGGAAGCATTCATTTCAATGCCAATAACCTGGTAGAAAAATAAAGCCAAAACAAGTTCAACTTTTTGATAAAAGGAAAAGAACGAATCTAATTTTGTTTCATATACAGATATAATGGAATTAAAATGGACTGCTTTTGTGCTTTTCTATAGTATGAATCTCAATCAGCTATTGCAACTAAATGTTTTAGTCACATTCCCTTTTCTCCAAAAATGGAAGGGTCTCTGTTACTCGGGGCATTGAATGATTAAGGAACTGATCATACATGTATGAAAACTTAAAAAGAATCCAAGAATTAGGTCGGTGACTATTACCATACCAACACGATGGGCTAAAGTCAGCCCAATAGTTCCAGTCCCACAGCATACATCAAATAGCAAGGTATCAGGACCCAAACCAGCCCAATCCCCAGCAAGCGAATACAGCTTCTCAGCAGCAAGAGTATTAACCTGCAGGACAGTTGTTGAAATATCAAGTGCGACTAGCAAAAGCTATTTTCCTTGAGCAAGAAATGCACACAAATCTGAGCTCCAAACCTGGAAAAAGGCTGTGGGAGATATACAGAACCGTAGATTGCCTATACAGTCATGAATTCTTGCCTCTACAACATCATTGGTTGCCTCCAGTTCAGGACTACCTGCTATAGGAATGGACAGTTGGCGCAAGGGGGCATCAGCCGGTGCAGCATTTGATATTCCTTGGTGATCCTGCATACAAACCAATTACCATGCAAGCCATTTAGGAATAAAAGAGAGCATATTGTGCCATTATAAACTAGAAAAAGCACCACCTTATTGCCTTGTATCTGCCACAATTTATTTATTTTTCACTCTCTTTTTGGGCCTATGCCATAAGGCTAGTTATGACACAAGCAGATTGGCCACATCCACAACAAATCACCATGTGCTTAAACTAGACAGAACATGCTTTGTAAGATCACTTCAAGATTCATACCAGAATAGTAAAGCACCAAGTATCTAAAAAGCAGTCCATTTATAAACTTCTCTGATTAAAAAGTCTCATAGCAAGAAGATAGTACCTGAACAACCAAAGCTGTTAGAGGCAAAGATGGCGAATTTGCTGTAGCTCCTACAGCAAAAGCTTGAGCCAGCCTCTTAAATTCACCAGTTATTACAGCATCATCAAAGCCCACAGAGCAAACCTACATAACCGGAAAGAGAAAAAAAAGGAAGAGGAAGAGAAAAGAATGCAATAAATGAAACTTTTACAACAAATTACCACTCATACTATTTGTTAGTGTTAGAATATTAATTAAATAATTAAATTCACTTTTTCCAATCAGCTTAAGTTTTTGAGATGATTGTGATTCAACATGCTATCAAAACAAAAGTCTTGAATCCAAACCCTAACTCCACATTATACGTATTCCACATGTTGGGCCCACTCATGGAGGAAGAGTTTGAATTCACAAGTGAGGAGGAGAATTAAGAATATTAATTAAATGATGAAATTCACTATTTCCTACAATAAGATGTAATTCAGCAATAAGCCATTCAAGTAGGTTTATTCCCATTTGAAAATGGAAACTTCATCTGCTTACGAGTGGCCAAATTGCACCAGCATGAGCCAACATGGTTTCTCTGTTTTTTCTTTCTCAACAGCCTTGTGGAGCAAGCAGACATGCATGTCTAATAGGATTTCACTTTGAAAAACGCTATGCAGACTCCAAGCACTTGTTGAAAAAGAAGAAGAAAAGAAAATAGAAAAAAAGGGAAAAGAAAAAGATGAAGCTTTCTAGACAAGTTCATTATACACCAACCTGAACAACAAGCATGACCTCTGAAATGCTGGCATCAGAATTTTCAACATCAACAACCATCCCCAGGGTCTTTCCCTCCCGAACCTTGGAATAGAAATTACGGACAGAATATTTATTGAAAGAATGACAGTAATTTTTATACTACTTCTAGGCAGGTTTCAACAGCAGAATAAACACACCCAATCAATAACACAAAAGCTGCATAGCAGCAAGAATGCTTATAATTAAATTTCTGGGACTTAAGAGCCCCTGAAAACAGCAATGCATACTGTTAATTGACGCCAAAATCCAGTATTCTTAAATCTGTTCCAACTTGGTAATTGTGATTGTTGCAAAAATTCCTGGAAGATAGAAGCATATTTGCAGGCAATTCCAGAAACATTTGGGCAGTCCACGGGTTCTTCAACTGCTGTCACGCCCTCCCTGAGAAGATTCTTTAGTAAACAATTCAGACAGCAAGAAGTACTCCAAAAACTGAGCAAATGGGAAGTACCTAAAGTTACCGAGCATGAATCCTACTGTTAGTTTGCCCTGTACAGAATATCCAACAGAGAACTCGCACTTGTTGCGGTACCCATTTACAAGTGGTGATTCAAGTATACCCTCTAGCTTGCATGGAAGACCACCTGCAGGATTCAAGAGAAAAGGAAAAGAAATATGACTGCCATAAGAGCCACAATATTTCTCATCCTGCTTCAATAGAATGAAAGAAAAACATGACAGGGCAGCATGCAAAAATGGAGCAACCAAGAATGTCGGTGATTTCATAAGCAACTACATTGTCCACCGATCAGCCCCAAAATTATTGAAAAATTAACTCTGTAGCATCATGCTCTCTGCAATCTTTAATAAAGGTAAGAAAGGTACCTATTTCCCTAGATTTAAGAACCCATTCTGGAAGTGAAACACCATTAGGACAAGCTTTTCGTGCATTTCTAGTCTGCCAGAAAAAAAAGTAATAGTTTAGTCAGCTGAAAATTTTTTCTTCGATAAAATCAACACACAGAAAACAATCGCAGACAGTAAATATGATTACAAAAAAAGCAAAAAAGAAAAAGTGTGTCTAACAAGTCTTTTGAGAATCTGCATGAGAGAGTTCTTTTTCTGCTCCAACTGATCACCATAAGGCATATGAGCGAGGGGAGTCACAACATCGCGGGCGCTCCTTGCCCTTGAAACAGAACCATCAACTGCTGAATCACTTTTATTGTCATCATTTGTATCACCATCCTCAATACCATTAGAAGATATAGAGACTCCTGCATTCTCTCCATCCAATGCAGGTTCCCCAGTTTTCTGGCCATTTAGAGGGAGAGCTGCCGTTGATCTAATTTTCTTATCAAATGATCTAGGAATGACATCAGCAATCTTTAAATTTTTGTTGCCAATAGATTTTCCTTTCAGTTCCTGTCGATTGAGATTTAAAGTTCCAGTCACTTTATTTATGGCAAGTTCATGAAGTACTCATTTGACATACAAGAAACAGGGGATACCTCCTCTGCAGTTTTCACTTGTTCTGTATCTTCAAAACTCACAAAACCCACAGTCATTCCTTTCTTTTTCTTTGCAGATTTGAAATGAACTCCCTGGAGGAAAAAGATCTTTTAAATTTCCAGTATGACAGTACTAAGTCTCTTTCTATCACACACCAAAGAAGGGACGATTTCATAGATGATTTTTAATTAACTAACTACAGCAAAGACAGAGAAACAGAATCGTAAGATTAAAAAAAGCTTTCTACATCCCAAAAGAATGTCTATGTCAAGGCAAAATACTATGAACAAAACCATAAACTTCATAAACTTTAAAAACCATATAACACCACACACCAACATATAATTCACAAATATATTTCTTCGAACAAGGCCCATCTTACATACATCTGCCAGTTTTGCTTTTACGTTGTAATAAGAGCTATTTAAACCAATCATTAGAGAAACACCATCATGCCCACGTGCCCAGCTCTTAAACATACCTTCCCCTCAGCCTAGATATTCACATTCCACAACGGTAAACAGTCACATTCTAGCAGGAGGTGATAGTCTTACCTTTTCTTCTTCTTCGTTTTTTTTTCAACTCTTTTAACTCAAGATGAAGCTACACAGACCTAAACCAAGTTTCCGCCAAAGGCATATAATCTGTCTACCGAAAGAGCACTAAGCAGGACTTAACAATTTCCCATAACAGGTTGGCAAAGGGATACTTCAAAGTCCAGGATTTGGGTGGTCACCACAAGTTATAATACAAAAGTCATGAAAATGCAATTACAATCAGCCAAGATTTATCTCAATTGGGACTTCTAATTAAAATCCAAATACCCCTTCACCAAGGATGATTAATTTGTACACTTGCCTCCTCGCCAAGAAAGTTCCTCAAATTTTCGGAGTTCCACTTCCTCGGCAAATGCACCAAGCACTTGCTAAGCCCAGGGTCCAAGCAACCACCGCCATTATCATTATCACCATCATCGTCGTCATCAACCACCTCAGTCATCATGATATCCTCCTCATCCAGACCCTCGCGCTTCTCGCTCTCCTCGGACCTCGACGCCGTCTTCACGCGCTTCGAGGTAGGGTCCCACGTGTTGTCAGGGCGCGGTCGGAGCTCCTCCTCGCTGTGCGCGTACCTGCACGCGGAGCCGTGGCTGCACGACCCCGAGTTGCGCCTGAAGTAGGAACAGAGGCTAGTCTTCCACAGTGAGTGGAGGGACGGGTCCTCTCGCTTTCGCTTTTCGCCGCATGAAACGGCGTCATCCGCCGACGTTGGTTGGGAATTGGACGGTTCTTGTTGGGGTGGGCTAGAGGGTTGGGTGGTCAAATCGTGGCCGTCCATTTGGAGAGGAGTGGAGGGTTGAGGGTTTAGGGTTTGGGTAGGAGATGGTTCTTTATTCGGAGATGCCGCCATTGGAGCTACTGGTTCGTGTGTGTTTGCGAGTGCTTACTCTACCGCTGTATGATAGATGGAAAGTTCATACTCCCGGACGGGCCGGACCAATTGGGTCGTAGATACTCCCACCCGAATCCAGGTCCGACAATGTATCTAAGTGGATGGTGAAGGATCCGGCTTGTATATTGTAGTTTTAGATATTCCTACCCGAATCCAGGTCCAACAATGAATCTAAGTGGATGGTGAAGGATCCAGCTTGTATGCCGTAGTTTTAGTTTGCGAGTGCTTACTCTACCACTGTATGATTAGATGGAAAGTTCATACTCCCGGACGGGCCGGACCAATTGGGTCATAGATACTCCTACCCGAATCCAGGTCTTTACAATGAACCTAAAGTGAATGGTGAAGGATCCAGCTTGTATGTTGCAGATAAAAAATAGGAAAATGTTAGGGTTCTCTCCGTAGGTTCTTTTGGCGTTCTTTCAATTTTACATAAAACATGATTTAAGAACAAATAAAATTATAATGGCCTCCACCACTGGTTTTTTTAGGCATTAATACCAAATTTGTGAGGCATTAGTATCAAAATTGAGGCATTAGCATCAAATTTAGGATGATCAAATCCATTTTGGGTGATATCATTCTTAAAGAGTTAACCTTCCACCCTTAGGTTTTAGTTTTGAATCCAAAAACAAGTTTTAAAGCATTAGAACCTAACTATTCATTTATAAAAATTAATCTCTTAGCCAAAAAACGATACTACAATTTTATTTTTTCTTAAATTAAGTTCTACATAAGACTGGGAGAACGTCAGGAGAACACTATGGGAAGAACCCCTAGCAAACCCCTAAAAAATATATGCTGTTAAAAAATGAATAGTAAGAATTTTATTAAAATAATTGAATGTTTCAAATGTGTTATAATAAATACCAATTTTTTCTTTCATCTATCACTTCATCTATTTATTGGTATTTATTATGATAGATTCCTATCCTTCAAGAACCCTTCAATTACAATGAAATCCTCGCAATTCAATTTATAACAGCATGCATACTGTAGTCTTAACTACATCATTCAAGCTATGTAAAAAAAAAAACTACAGCATTCAAGGATCCGATGGTGAAAAGACAATAACCACCCCCGCTAACTGCTTTTAATTGTCTTAATGGTTACAAACCAACGGTTATCAGTTTTAGATTTTTTAAATTGCTAACCACTCAAATATATATATGAAACGATTTTCTTTTTGTTTAAAATTTGAGTTAAATACTATACCCTTTTAAGGTTTCATAACTTTATGTTTTTTTTTTATAGGGTTTAATTTTGATCATAGAAGATTCTTATGGTTTTTGATAAATGATCAAATTAGTCATTCTACCAAATAAAAGTTGACATTTAACCCAAATGGCCATGTCATCACTACCGACTAATTAATTTTTTTAAATAAAAAATAAAAAATATTTTTTTTCAAACAAAAAAAGGAGAAAAAATCCTTGGCCATGGGGATGGCCTGGCCACCCCCATCTCCTTCCTCCTCTCCTTAGGCGTCTTGGTCGCCTTCTTGATTTCGTTCGGCCTCCTCGCTTGCACCAACCTCACCTCCATCCAGTCCTCCGTGACCCTCCGAATCAGAATCAACTAGAACTTATCCTCCCCACTACCCCAAACTTCTTCATCCAAGTCGACAACGACAAGAGGTTTGATTTCTGAATCAGCTGCCTCAGCTCGTTCTGCACATGTCCGATTCTCACCTCTGGCGTCGAATGTCGATGTCCTCTGCTAGCTCTCCTCTTGCAAGCTCTCCTTCGCAGGATCGACCAGGCTCTCGATCGCCAACGCGCGCTCGCACTCATGCACCACCTCCTTGTAATCCTTTCTGTCACTTGCCGCCTCTAAGAGCAGGTTTGCGTAGAAGTGTGCGAACTCGATCGAGTTTGGCGACAGCTCGACAGCCCTGTGCACTGACTCCACGGCATTCTTCAGGTGTCGCTGCTTCGCAATCTGGTCGTCGATGATGGAAGCCACCCCCATTGGTGGTTTGGGGGTGGCTGGCCAAGGATTTATGTTTTAAAAAATATATATTTTTTAATTTTTTTAAATTTAATTAGGTGGCAGTGATGACGTGACCATTTTGTCAAATGTCAACTTTTAATTGGTGGAGTGACTAATTTAGTCAATTATAAAAACCACGGTGACCTCTTATGATCAAAATCAAACCCTAGGGAAAAAAGAAAAAAAAAGTTATGAAACTTTAATGAGGCATTAGGTATTTAATCCTTAAAATTTTAAATATATATAAAATGTATAAAAATTTAAAAATGATGTCGGATGTAGTATGATATTATCGTACTACCATAGAAATGATATCGTTTTTTTTTAAAAAAAAATTCTCTAATAGCTGCTATGCGGATAACCACATAGGTGGTTATAGTTAGTGGTTAACCACATAGGCAGTTAATGGATTTTACTAACAGCTTAGGCGGTTACATTAATAGTTTTAGCTAATAACCACTAACCGAAACCCTTTTTCACCTAGTGGATAGAAATGTAAATGAAAAAGCTACCCGTAAGTTTGTTTGGTCTTAGCTCGATAAAGCACAATCATGCTTGGTTTGGTAAAGCTCACTTGCATGCAACTTAATTATTAAACGATGCATACCTGTATAAAATTTGGCTCAACTCATTTAACGTTTGTGAATAGGATCATATAAAGCTCGATTTGCTTATTAGCTCAACTCATATATACACACACATTGTATAAATTATGTGAAACTTTATTTAATTTCCTAAACTTTCATTACATTTGCAATTATATCATTAATTTTCAAAAATTCTCAATTTATCGTATCAATCTTTCAATTTTTTTCTTCTTCAATTTCAATAGTTCTTTAAGATATATATATATATATATTTTTTAAGTCCTGTCAACATTTCCAAAACAGTGACATGTGAAAAATAATGATTTGAGCTGCAATTAATACCTCAAAAATATCTTTTAAAATTAATCTTGTTTACAAAAAAAAACAAAAACATCTTTTAAATAAATTACAACGCAACATAAAAATATAACAACAACTAACCATCTCAAATACATCATTCAAGTTCATAAATACTGAAATACAATAGAAACGCCTGAGGTTCTCACTCCACATCCCAAACTTAATGAAAGACTCTAAGCTTCAACTTGATCTTTTAACTGATAACTGTAATGCCCTTAAAATTCAATTAAATTAGTAATTATTTTTGTGCTCCTCCCAAGACCTATCTACCATGTAAATATGTCCCAGGGATTCTAAGGATAACCCACCAAAGTTCATTAATATAAATAATCAACCTGAATAGTCACAAGCATAATTTCCCACATCAACTAACTCAAAAATATTACACTAAACATCTATTAGATTTGGGGACATTACAACACTACTCTAAGCGGTTAATAGTTTTTTATAACTGCCACTAAAGTGGTTATGTGGTTGTGTACTTAGCAGTTGCGAGGTAATTATAACCTTCTTGTTTGTACACTCCTAATGAGATCTTTCTTGATCAAAACTTTGGTGCATTGGGTAATCACATTTAATATTGTGGGAGCATTACTTCTAAAGATAAAATTCATAATCTCTTTAATGGTAATTAAAGAGATAAGAATTGTCTCTTTGAGATAGATTTAATGGGAATTGATTATTTTGAGTTTAGGTAAATATACCCCATAAAATTGAATTACAAGATTGTAAGAATAATCAAGGGATTAAATTTCGAAACTCAAAGAATAAGAGATAGGAAAATAAAGTGACAATCATTTTTAATTTACTTTATTTCACTGTGGATATTCCATGGTAGGTCAAAATGCAATTATAAAAAGTCAATGAAAATCTTTTATGATTAAATAAACTCTAGAGTACAATTATAACTTTTCAATAAAAAGTTGCAATTGATAGTAACCTAGAACAAGTAATGAAATGACACATATCCTAAGCCTAGGGCTGGACAAATTCACCACCTACCTATCAATAGCCGGCCGACTTCTACCGACACCACTTAACCAATGGGTGATAGGCGGAACAATTTTTTATTTTTTATTTTCGAATAAATTCGGTTTGGTAGGTGAAATAAAATTATTTAACTGGACCAATTTTGCCAAAAATTTTCAATTTTTACACATACCGATATTACCGAACCGACTTATAGTGTTAGGAAAAAATTTTAGCGTAATAAGTTGGTGAAATTTCCTACTTTACCGACATTTTGGCAACAAAAAAAAAAAAAAAAAAAATTATACCAACACCAACACTACCAACCGACACCTAGCCCTACTTTTTTTTTTTTTTTTTTAATTCAAATAAAGGAAATGGGAAAAATAGACTACAAAGGAGGATCCTTACCATTCATAATACAAACAGAAGAAAGAAAAAGAGAAGAGGTGGGAATGCATCCAAACACAAGGTTTGAGGCAGCCCATCTAGCAACATGGTGTGCTCCAAAATTGGCACACCTTGAAATCTTCAAACTTTCCATGAAGGGATGGAGAGCAGCTGATCTTTGATATCAACTAGAACCGGATCAGTGCTCCAGCCAGAGAACAAAGAGGGGTCATTAATGGCTAGGATAATAACCAGATAATCACCTTCAATGACTAGAGAGTGGCAGCCAAAGGAGACTGCTAATCTCACAGCTAGCAAGGCTGCATGGGCCTCACCCAAATTGGCTTCCATAGAAGGAAGCTTGAGGGAGTTTACAGCAAGGAACTCCCCTTGGTGATTTCTGAGAGTAGTTGCTGCATGGGCCATAAATGCTCCCAAGTCAAACCAGCCCCATTTGGCCCATTGGGTACACAGTTTTATTACTTCTTATTCAAGTTATGTTTAATTATTTTCGAAAATTGCAATTTATGATTAACTAGTGGTTGTGTTGTTGATTTCTTCCTCTGCATTATGGGTTTCCACCACATAAAACACTTAAATATATATGCCGAGAAAATGTCCATGAGCAAAGTTTGTACATGTTAGAGCATTAGAATTTAGAAGCAGATGTCTTATATGCTATTATCTTTTTCATGTTTAGGAAAAATTTCAAAAAAATTATAAAAACTTATTTACATCAGATTTTTACATTTAATCAACTCTCAAGGGTTACTATAGTGTTCCTCAATGTGTAAGGAACCAAAAGTAATTCCTTATACATTATTTTAATATAAATATTTATCGTTCTCCTCTCATCTTTCATTTGATTGGATATTGTGTTAGGATTTTATGAAAAAAGTTAAGGTAAGTAAGGAACTTCTATTTTGTTTAAAGAAATAATATTTTAATGGTATAAGAAAGGTAAGAGAAGTTATTGTTAAATATATTTTTATAGGAAAATAAAAGTAGTTTGTGTCATAAACTTAGAGAAAATCAAAATAAAACTGCTACTAATGCTCTTAGAACTTGTTTGAGATTCCATTCGAGAAATAGAACTTTTAAATCAAAAAATGTTTTTTAGTAAAAGCTTCATTTTAAAGTTTTTTTAAATGCATTTTAGTCATTATTTAGAGTTAAAAGTCAAAAAAATTACTTTTAAATTTTTTTACTAAATATACCCACTTTTATTTAACCTAACTTTTTAAATATTAAAAGTACTTTTTAAATTATCTAACACAATTCCAAACAAAACCTTGGAGAAGGGAAAATATCCCCCAATATGGCATGGCATGCATCATGCATGTGGCATAACGTAAAAATGACCATTTTTCTACGGCACTGTAGCTACAGTGTTTTCACTGTAGCTGCAGTTGACTGTCAGGATAATGACGAATTTTTCTTGGTTTTGTCGCAAGGGTTATGGGGTAGGCAAAAAAGCCTAAAGGCTAATAGCTTGTGTAGCTTGTGCAGCAGGTGAGGGAGAGGCTGAATTTTTTTGGAAAAATTTGTCATTATCCTGACAGTCAACTGTAGCTACAGTAAAAATACTGTAGTTACAGTGCCGTTCCCCAGACCCCGTTCCACCCCGTTCTCCCCGCAAACAGAGCCAGCTATTTTCAGCACGTTGGGCCACTCTAGTCTCTGGAATGCTTCAAACTCTTCACGAGTATTGTGATTTGACTTCGTATTTTCAAGGCGGCTTTTATTATTTCTTAAAAGTAGTTTAGTTTAGTTTAGTTTAGTTTTTTTTTTTTCTACTTATCAAAAAGTTAAATCCCAACTGCCCAAGAAAATTAAAAATTAAAAAAAAATCTATAATATTCCTTCGAGGCTAATTAAAAAACTCACTTTCACACTTCTATAACTCTTGAAATCAACATGGAATAAAATATTAATTCTAATCTTGATTTATCTCAAATTTAATATTGGTTACATTTTTTTTCAAAAAAAAAAAGAAAAGTAAAAGTAAAAGAAAAATGTTTAAATATTAAAGATATAATTATATCAACAATTTCTTACATGTTTAAATTTTTGCGGTAAGTAATGATATCAGATTGAAAAGTCCCGTCATTCAATATCTTTCATTAGAATTGATCAACATCTTCATTATAATAGATTATTCAGCTAGCTTCTGAGATTGATGGTTTAACAAATGTTTTTTTTTTCACAGTCAAATGTTTAAGATTCTTACATAAGATACATGATATATAACGTGTAATACAAAGTCATACATATATTGGTAAATATTGGAGCAAGTTGGGGGCCAATTGTGAGGCCAGGGTGTGTGGTCTGCCTAAGATTTTGGAGAGTCTTGCTAATTTTCTGCATATATAATGATGATCATATAAGATGATAAGATGGCAAATGAAAGAAAACTAAGACGGTCATATGATTATTATTATTTTATTTATTTTCAAACTTTTGCTCAAAAGTTTCATAGAAATGTAGAACCCTTCTGGGGTCGGTGAAGTCAAATCATTTCAACCCAAAAATGTTTTTTTAATCTCTCATTTCAAATTAAAAAATAAAAAATAAAATTGTAAAAACTTGTTTTTGAAACTGGCGTGTATGAATGAATCGTGCCAAATCTTTTAGTGAGGTTATAATCTTCTGCTTTCGGGGCTTTAAATAATAAAAATGTATTTTATAAAATAAAAAAATTCATTGGTTTATGCATATTTTTATGTAAAATGATTAATTAAAACTCACTTTATCTAGTTTAGCTAATGAGTTTTAAAAAACACTATACATCCCATTATATATATAATATATAAAATTTAAATATAATTTCTTTATTTTTTTTATAAGGATTGTATTTTTCCAAGATCCTATTTTTCAACTTTTTAGGAAAAAGAGATGTAGAAAGCAAAAAAGTATATTAATAAGATGTATGTATGAACCGTGTATTGTTCATAAATGTAACCAGTGGCGGATCTAGAAATTTATTCTACCTGGGACGTCAATAAAATATAATGATAAAATAATTTTTTTATATTATATTTTAATTATAATATGGTAAATACAATAAAAAAAATTATACCACAATATATGTATCACAAAAAAAAATATTTATTTGATTTCATAAATATATGCTAAATTGATATATCAGTTACCATATAAGCACTAGTACAAAAGTAAAGGAAAATACAAAATATAAGTGCCTAAAGTTGCATTTTACGCAGTAAACAAAATGATAAAAATGAGATATATCTCAATTAACAAGCTTAAATTATATCTCAAGTCCCTAAAAGGTAGTTCAATCAGCTGGGACTACGCCTAATGAAGCGGAGGTCACTAGTTTGAATCCCCTCCCCTCTTATGCGGATATGTCAAAAAAAAAAAAAAAAACTTAAATTATAATAACAAATTAAGGGCACCATCATAACCAAGACAACTGAAGTCCTTAATGGCTTTAATTATAAACTTTACTCTCAACTTATTCAGTTGGATTATAACAAGAAAATGCCAAATATTGACAAATAAATATTAATTTTTTTTTTTTTTGTGTATGTAATATGAAACCAAGAAATCGAGATAGCCAAAGAGGGAAAGATTAGAAAATAGTTTAACTTTGGTCAGAGGAGGTGTAATCCCTCCATTTTACGACCTCCCATCCCTAACCAACACCTCAACGAAAATTCAAAAATTACACCAAAATAATCTAAGCCCAATACAATGGTACTTTGAAAGATGAAATTCTTTTTTTCCACAACTCAATACATTGATATATATATTCTGAAGAAACAAGAGATAGAGATAGAGACAGTGAGATATATACAAAAGAAAAAAAAAAGGCAAAGGAAACTTTTTGTTATAAAAGCAGACACTACAAAAAAAATCAAGTTTAATGACATTTAATTAGTGACATTTTTTAGAAAATGTCACTAAACCTCTATCCTACAATATGTTGATTTCTAACTAACAACCAAGTAATTGATCAAATGCCATTAAAAAGTGCCACTATTCCAATACCATTAAACTTGATTTTTTTTTGTAGTGAGAATAGTTGAAGAGAACAACTTGTGCCATATGGCAAATCTGTACATGTTTTCTATTGAATTGAATTAGTCAAAGGTAGGTGGCTCGATCGGTCGGCTGGACTAGCTAGCATGCTGTACGTCAGTACGTGTTTGATGATGTCTGAGATCGACTCTGTTGATTGTTTCTGAATTGGCATTATTACCTTAATTAAAATGTTCTTAAACCCTCATTCTCCACATTTAACAAATAATAAATTATAACATCTAATGTGAGAAAACTTTACACATACATAATGCTTCCACTTCAACAATACTAAATTAATTATATATATATCTTGCCAAATAAGTTATACTCGACGACCAAATCTTTGATCATACAAATTTTTAATTTTTGTTTTTACGTTCATACCAAGAAATTAAATAATAGATATGGAGGGGCGGTTGGACTTCATCGATCTGACCGTTTGGCTGTACGTTCTGCAGCTTCATTAATTTTCTGACGCTTAATGGAAATATAAAATTGCCAAATTTCTACGATCATATATAAATATTAATGTCTTGCCGCTTTGTAGAAGCAAAATTGTACTGTTCTTGGTTTTAGTCAATTTATTGTCAGAAAGTAATACATGAATTTCACATTACGTTTGTTCCTTCCTTTTGGAAATATATCAAAAACTTGGTCTAGGGCGGGCTAGCTTTGAGTATTTTCCAAGCTTTATGTGATGGATGATGTAAAGAAAAGAAAACCCAAACCCTTCAATTCAATTTCCTTTAATTTGTTCAACAAAAGAGATGCGTCACCATGGACGTTGTCCAAATTGAACCGGCTGCCCCTCGAAGTGTGTAAAATGATGTAGAGGAAAAAACATTAAAGGGCCAGCTCCCAGCTAGCTGGGTCGTCTTCTGAACTCTTTTTAAACATTGATGATAAAAAGAACATCATGGAAGACAACTTCTTCTTGTCTCTCTCTCTCTCACTGAACGTACGTGTTCCTTTGTAATTCAAACATGTTAGCTGAAATCAAATGGACTCTACGTCAATTGAGCGACAAAATAAGAAAAATAACATATTGAAAGTCAAACCACGCTTTCTATATTCATATTACAGAGAGAGAATCAGAGATGGTGCTGCTATATAAGGAGCCAAGTGCTCAACCCTCTCCCCCCACAACACTTCAAACTTTCGAAATCCCAAAAACAAAATGATGAAGCTGGGAATTACCCATTTCTTGTTTTGCAGTTTCTTTCTTCTTCTTGTTCTCAATTCAACATCTCACGAAGTCGGTACGTAATTAAGGCTAAAACTTTCTATTTATATCTGTGTTGCTTTTTTTCCCTTTTTTTTTCATACTGAAACCTTATTAATTAATGGTGCAGATGATCAGACAGAATTTGATTATGATAAAAAAAGTGGAAAGGGACCAGCTCACTGGGGAGACCTTCACCCAGAATGGAGCATGTGTAAAAACGGATCAATGCAATCTCCAATTGATTTGTTGGATGAGAGAGTTGAAGTAGTTTCCCATTTAGGGAGACTTAAGAGGAGTTACAATCCCTCCAATGCAAATATTACCAACAGGGGCCATGACATAATGGTAAGCAAAAGGAGAGGGAGATCGAGCTATATAAATTAAAAAACCCAATAAAATGTTTCAAAATAAAACTAACCTTTCTTTTTTGAATGATTTGTGCAGCTGCAATGGGAAGGTTATGCAGGATATATTGAAATAAACGGAACCCAATATGAACTGAAACAGTGCCACTGGCACTCCCCTTCTGAACACACAATCGATGGCCAGAGGTTTAATATGGAGGCTCACATGGTTCATGAGAGCTCAGATGGAAAGATTGCTGTTGTTGGAATCCTGTACAAGCTTGGCCGCCCTGATTCTTTCTTATCATCCGTAAGTATTTTCCGAAACCCGATCATGTACAAGAGAATCACGCCAAACACGTCTCTTTCTCTCTTTTTTTTCTTTTTTTAATGCGCTTTTCTTTCTGTCTCTCTCATTGGTGTTGTGTTTTGGAATATATAGTTGACGGACCATTTAGCAGCCATTACCGATACCGGAGAAGCAGTGAATGCGGGCATTGTGAACCCAAAGAATATAAAGATAGGGAGTAGAAAGTATTACAGATATATTGGCTCCCTCACAACTCCCCCATGTACAGAAAATGTTGTGTGGACTATTGTCAAAAAGGTAATTTTGCTTCCAATCCCTTCAATAATATTGCAACTAATTAACATCTTTTTTTTAAAACAAAAAAAAACTAAAATTGTAATTAATTTATATTAATTAACTCATGATGCTTCAGGTGAGGACTGTTTCACGAGAACAAATCAAGTTGCTTCGTGTGGCCGTTCATGATGTGAGTAGCTATATATATAATAAACATTCCCATATATATGAAACATGCATGCAGCTTCTTTTTAATTATTTAATTAATTAATTAATTTTATAATGTACAAAAAATACAGCATATATATATATATATATATAGTGGATGCATGCATGCACTTTAATTATGCTGGCTGATAATTCTTTTTTATTTGTTTTAATTTTTATTTTTCAGGATTCAAATACTAATGCAAGACCACTACAACCAATAAACAGGCGCTCAGTGCAACTTTATAAACCAAGTGAAGACAAAGAGGAATAAAATCATATGATTTTACAGCAATCGCTCAACATATATTACATGGTTTTATAAGTGGTAGAAATATGTTGAGGGTTGAACCATTTAGGTCCTAATTACCCCTATTATATATTCTTTTCAGTCATAATCTATGGTTCCTTTATAGTAAACTTGTAGGGACATGATGATCGTTTGATAGAGGATCATACTGTGTCCTTGTGTATTCAGGAATTTACATACTAAAATAAATAAATAAATTTATTTATTATTATGTTTTTGTTGTTGTTGTTAAGACATCCGTACTTTTTACGGTGTCTCGGGCATCTAGTTGGAACAAAGTCTCGAATATCAATCCCCATTATAAAAAAGGAAAAAACTAATATATAGATGCGTGAAAAGCATGGAAAAGAAAGGTAGTTGGGAAATTAAGGAACTTGCCATGCATCTACCCCTCATCTAACTAATTCCATGAAAAAGATCTTAGAGTGAATATCAGGGAAAAGTTGGAACAAAACTCCTATACATGATTAAGAACAGATGAATTGAGCTAGCCATGGCAAGTAACTAAAAAATCATATGGTAATTAATTACCTTTTAATTAATGGATAATTGGCCTTCATTACTTCTCTTCACCTAGCCATATGGGCATGAGTTGCATTTTGGATTTCGAGTTTCCACCACATAAAACACTTAGGCACAATTTGTTAAAAAAATCATTTTTTTTAACAATTATTCAATTTCATTTATTAAAAAAAAAAATCAATATAAAAACATTCACTTTTTTTGTTTTGTTTTGTTTTTTCATTTTTTATATCGTAGCATTCATTTTTTATATCACATCATTTAATTTTATTATTATTTAAATAAAAAATTACTACAAAACAAGCATTTTCACTTTTCCATACCTTTTCTCGTTCACTTTTTTATATCAAACATTTTTTTTTTCACATCAATCCATGTTAGCTAGAAGTGAAAAGGTAGTTACACTCGCTAACTGCTTTTAAAGATTTTTTTTTTTAAAAAAAATTAAAAGTAAAAAAAAAAACCATACGACGTCGTTTTTATGGTAATATGATAATACCTTACAGTCCTTACTACATACGATATCATTTCTAAATTTTATATATATATATTTAAACATAAAAATGACGTCATGTCATGTATATATATATAAAGTCGGTTAGCGATTTTTTTAAATCTAAAACCGCTAACCGAAACCACCTAAGAGGTTAATATTTTTCCTACTACCTTCAAAAGCGATTAATGATTAGCAGTACTTAGTGTGATAACCGCCTACCATTTTACCCGTAATCGTGGTGAGCTACAATGTCTTGAAGAAAATGGTTTTACAAGCATGGCCGAAGCATGCACGGATTTATACATGAAGAGAATGGTTTTACATTCATATCTTCTCTTGTAACCTTTTTTTTCCCCATTTGCTTAAAAAAAAAAAAAAAAAAATGTTCATCTTATATATGGCGTGCATGTGGCATCACGTAAGAGCTTACCATTCTCATGTTCGCATTTCCGTACACAAAAGCTTCCTATTTTCAACACGTTGGGCCACTGTATTCTCGGTAATGCTTCAAACTTTCCACCAGTTTATTTGTGATTTGACTTTGTATTTTCAAGGCCGGCTTTTATTATTTTTCAAAGTAGTTGAGTTCTTTTCTACTTATCAAAAAGTTAAATCCCAACTGCCCAAGAATATCAGAATATTTAAAAAAAAAAAAATATTCTTCACTTTAAAATAAAAAAAAATTAATAATATTCCTTCAACCATGCCTAAGGAAAAAAAACTCATAGCATTTTATAAAGAGAATTAATGTTACATAAATTCTCCCTGGCCTTTCACACTTTCATAGCTTTTACAATTAATATTTTATCAAATTCTAACACTGATATTTCTTAATGTGAGACTGAGAGGATAAGAATGTGTGTAGCATTACTTCTTTTATATAGAGGCCATTGTAATACATATTATATACTTTCATATACAAAATGTGGCCCATTGTTTTTTGTCAAAAAAACAAAAAGAAGGTAAAAATAAAAGAAAAATGTTTAAATATTAAATATATAATTATATCAACAATTTCTTATCGGTTTAAATTTTGATGGTAAGGAATGATATCATATCAAAAAGTCTTGTCATTCAATCTTTCATTAGAACTGATCAATATCTTCATTTAGAATTGATTATTCAACTAGCTTCTGAGATTGATGGTTTAACAAATGTTTTTTCTTTCACAGTCAAATGTTTAAGATTCTTACACAAGATACATGATATATAACGTGTAATACAAAGTCATACCTATATTGGTAAATATTGGAGCAAGTTGGGGGCCAACTGTGACGCCAGGGTGTGTGGTCTGCCTAAGATTTTGGTGAGTCGTGCTAATTTTCTGCATGTATAATGATGATCATAAGATGATAAGATGGCAAGTGAAAGAAAACTAAGCCATATATATGATTATTATTTAATTTATTTTCAAACTTTTGCTCAAAAGTTACATAGAAATATTGTAGATCGATGAACCTTTCTGGGGTTGGTGGAGTCTGGAGATCGTGGAGTCGAATCATTTCAACCCAATAATGTTTTTCTAATCTCTCTTTTCAAATAAAAAATATGTAAACACGCGTTTTTGAAACTGGCATGTATTAATTAATCATACCATTTTTTCTAGGGAAATCAAATAATTTCATTAATCAAGAATTGTTGATTCGGTTGGTTTTGGAGGCTTTGATGTCGGGGGCTTAGAGGTGGGTTTGGGCTACTTTAGGGGTGGTGGACATTAGGTTAGAATGAATTGAAAAATCCATAATATTAATTTGAATTAAAATATGGTGTTTTCATCTATATATTTGATATTTTTTTCTCATGTGTCCAATTTTTATTAAATGCTGTAAAATGAAGTTTTAGACCACATCTTTGATAGAATGGGCTTTCAATCTATTAAAAAAATATGTAATTTTTCACATGCTGACGATATAAAAAGTTTTCCACAAATGATCAATATATTGAAAATTTATGTCCATAAATCAAATTCTTCGTTCTAAGGCTTTGGGTCAAGTATTACATCATCAGCTCAAGATTTTCACAAGCCTTACTTTAGATGTCAGCATTTACATCAATCGAACGTCTACATTAATGTTTTTTTTTTGACATGTCTGCACAAGAGGGGGGGGGATTCAAACTAGTGATCTTTGCTTCATTAGGTGTGGTCTCAATCAATTGAGCTACCTCTATATACAATAATGTTAAAACATCGATATATATATGTTCTGAAGAAACGAGAGATGAAGGCATTGAAATACGTACATAAGAAGAAAGGGAAATGATACTTGTGTGTATATATATAAGCAGTGAAGAAAATAATTGTGAGAAGTGGTGGTCTAAAATATTATTAAGTGTCACTTTAAATATAATATATAACTATTTAAGTATAAATCTAAACATATTAAAAATCTAAATCAAATAAGATTTCTTTTTGAGAAATTTAGAACGAATAAATAAAATTTAGTATCTACAATATCATATATCATCATATATTATATATGATATTTTATTTCACCCTGCTTAATTTACTTTTTTCATTGTCTAAGTTAAAAGAAACTTAAATTGAAAAAGGTTGGTTATGAAGTAAATTACTTTTGATCCTTAAGAATAACGGAATTGATTTTCGGTCTTTTTTTTTCGATCATGGTTTATTTTCTGGGAGTAAACCATAAATTGATGATGGGTGAGTTATCAATCATAAAGAAAAATTGTTACGATAGTGAAGGTAGTGAAGGGAATTGTGATTGATAAAGTACTAGTAGTAGAGATTTAAAAAAAAAAAAAGGTCAGTGAATTAAGAACGTGGAAGTGAATAGAGATGTGATTCATTGGAATTTGCTGTGGTCTGTAGATCTGAAATTGATTGAGATGGTAATTTTTCATAGATATTGTCGTATAATAGTCTAAGAGACTATCATGTACATATGTCATTTTTCCAAATTAAAATCTGAAAAAAAAAAAAGAACACTTTCAAAAACAATCCGTGCATTACATGTATTACGAGCTAATTAAGTTACATTGAAGGCAAATCTGTACATGAATTGAATTGAATCAGTCAGGGTAGGTGGCTAGTTGTAACTTGTAAATGTTTAATTCGATGATGTATGAGGTCGACTAGATTTGTTGTTTGTTTCCGAATTGGCGTTACCTTAATTAAAATGTTCTTATCTCCTCATTTTCCACAAAAGATTTATAACATCAAATGTGACAAAACTTATACATATAATGATTCCACTTCGATCAACAAATATATATATATAGGCATCTTGTCAAAGAAGTTAAACTTGATGACCAAAGCTTTGATCATGCAAATTTTATAATTGTTTATTTATTTATTTTTCACATTCATACCAAGAAATTAAATAATAGGGGTCGATCCGTTTGATAAAAGATTTTGGCAAGGTAAAGACAATCTCCACTTTTTCATTCTTTCAATATTATCTAACTTTTTACATCACATTAATCACTTTTTATTAATGTTCAAATAAAAAAATCACTATAAAACAATTTTTTATTTTCATTTTTTCATACCAAACATTTTTATTTTTTCACTTTTAAAAAAAAAATTCTCACTTTTTTTTTTCTTCACATCAATCAATTTTTTCTACGATGCGAAACTAATGCCATAAAAAAACGTTTGTCATACACACCCTAGATATGGAGGTTGAATCTCCCTCTGACCTTTTGGCTGTTCTACAATCATATATAAATATTAATGTCTTGCCGCTTTGTTGGAGTAAAATTGCAGTGTTGTTCGTTTTAGTCAATTTATTGTCAAAAAGTAGTACATGAATTTCACATTACGTTTGTTCCTTTTGGAAATACACCAAAAACTTGGCCTAGCTAGGTCGGGCTAGCTTTGAATATTTTCCAAGCCTTTTGTGTGGGATAATGTAAAGAAAAGAAAATCTTAATTCATTTTCCTTTGTTCAACAAAGAGACGAGTCATCATGGACGTTGTCCAAATGGAACCTACCCCTCGAAATGTGTAAAATGATGTAAAGGAAAGAACATTACTAAAGGGCCAGCACCCAGCTGGGTCGTCTTCTGAACACTTTCTAAACATTGATGATAAGAAGAACATCATGGGAGACAACTTCTTCTCTTTCTCTCACTGTGTTCTTATGTGATTCAAACATGTTAGCTGAAATCAAATGGACTCTACGTCAATTGTGCAACAAAGTAAGAAAAATAACATATTGAAAGTCAAACCAATTTTTCTATATTCATATTACAGAAAAAGAATCAGAGATGGTGCTGCTATATAAGGAGCCAAGTGCTCAACCCTCTCCCCCACAACACTTTCGAAATCCCAAAAACAAAATGATGAAGCTGGGAATTACCCATTTCTTGTTTTGCAGTTTCTTTCTTCTTCTTGTTCTCAATTCAACATCTCAAGAAGTTGGTACGTAATTAAGGCTAAAACTTTCTATTTATATCTGTATTTCTTTTTTTCCCATTTTTCATCCTGAAATCTTATTAATTAATGGTGCAGATGATGAGAAAGAATTTGATTATGATGAAAAAAGTGGAAAGGGACCACAGCTCAATGGGGAGAGCTTCACCCAGAATGGAGCATGTGTAAAAACGGATCAATGCAATCTCCAATTGATTTGATGGATGAGCGAGTTGAAGTAGTTTCCCATTTAGGGAGACTTAAGAGGAGTTAAATCCCTCCAATGCAACTATTACTAACAGGGGCCATGACATGATGGTAAGCAAAAGGAGAGCGAGATCGAGCTATAAATTAATAAACCCCAATAAAATCTTTCCAAAAAAACCTAACCTTTCTTTTCTGAATAATTTGTGCAGCTGAAATGGGAAGGTGATGCAGGATATATTGAAATAAACGGAACCCAATATGAACTGAAACAGTGCCACTGGCACTCCCCTTCTGAACACACAATCGATGGCCAGAGGTTTGATATGGAGGCTCACATGCTTCATGAGAGCTCAGATGGAAAGATTGCTGTTGTTGGAATCCTGTACAAGCTTGGCCGCCCTGATTCTTTCTTATCATCCGTACGTATATATTTTCCGAAACCCGATCATGTACAAGAGAATCACACCAAACACGTCTCTTTTCTCTCTTTTTTTTTTTAATGCGCCTTTCTTTCTGTCTCTCTCATGGGTGTTGTGTTTCTGAATATTCATATAGTTGACGGACCATTTAGCAGCCATTACCGATACCAGAGAAGCAGTGAGTGCAGCAGGCATTTTGAACCCAAAGAGTATAAAGATAGGGAGTAGAAAGTATTACCGATATATTGGCTCCCTTACAGTTCCTCCATGTACTCAAAATGTTGTGTGGACTATTGTCAAAAAGGTTTGCTTCCAATCCCTCCATTTCAACTAATGAACAATTTTAGTTAAACTAAAATTGTAATTAATTTATATTAATTAACTCATGATGCATCAGGTGAGGACTGTTTCACTACAACAAATCAGGTTGCTTCGTGTGACCGTTCATGATGTGAGTAACTATATTTATTAAACATTCCCATATATATATATATATATATATATAATATAGCTAGTGGATTCATGCATGCAAATTATGCTGGCTGATAATTCTTCTTTATTTGTTTTAATTTTTATTTTTCAGGATTCAAATACTAATGCAAGACCACTACAACCACTAAACAGGCACTCAGTGCATCTTTATAGACCAAGTGAAGGCAAAGAGGATTAAAATCTTACGATTTTACAGCAATCACTCAACATATATTACATGGTTTTATAAGTGGCAGAAATATGTTGAGGGTTGAACCATTTTGGCCCCAATTACCCTATTATATATATATACTTTTCAGTCATAATCTATATATGGCTCCTTTATAGTTAACATGCAGGGACATGGAGATGGTTTGATAGAGGATACTGTGTCCTTGTGTGTTCGGGTATTCATATACTAAAATAAATAAATAATTTTATTTATTTATTATTATTAAGAGACGTTGTTTTTCACGGTATCTCGGGCATCTAGTTGGAGCAAAGTCCCGAATATCTATCCCCGTTATAAAAAAAGAAAAAAACTAATATATAGATACGTGAAGAGCATGGGAATTGAATAAAGGTAGTTGAGAAATTAAGGAGCTTGCCATCTACCCCTCATCTAACTTCTATGAAAAAAATCTTAGAGTGAATGTTAGGGAAAAGTTGGAACAAATTTCCTCTACATGATTGAGAACAGATGAATTGAGCTAGCCATAACAAGTAACTAAAAAATCATATGGTAATTAATTACCTCTTAATTAATTGATAATCGGCCTTAATTACTTCTCTTCAGTTAGCTAGAAAGCAATAAATCTTTAAACTAGCAAATCTTCTCTTGGGACAACAAAATATGATTTTTTTTGTTTTCTTTAGGAAATTCTTTCATATTCATTTTATAATAATAGATCTAGAGCGTAAAACTCTAACATAAAATCATAACTAAAAGCTATGAAAAGTAAAATATCGTAAATACACTAAAAATCTAGCGATCAAAAACATTTCTACTTTCCCCGTTCCAATCAAAATATGGAATATTATATTTAATTTAAGAAAATGCTAGGGGTTCTCCCCGTAAATTCTCCTGGCGTTCTCCCAGTTTTACGTAAAACATGATTTAAGAAAAAATAAAATTATAATGACCTCCACCACCGTTTTTAGGCATTAGCACCAAATTTGAGAGGCATTAGGACCAAAATTGAGGAATTAGCATCAAATTTAGGATGATCAAATCTATTTTGGGTGATATCATCCCTAAAGGTTAACCTTTCACCCTTAGGTTTTAGTTTTGAATCCAAAAACAAGTTTTTAAGTATTAGGGTTTAGGTATTAACTCATAAAATTTAATCTATTACCAAAAAAACGATACTACAATTTTATTTTTTTCTTAAATCATGTTCTACGTAAGACTGGGAGAACACCAGGAGAACATTACGGGAAGAACCCCTAGCAAACCCCTTTAATTTAAAAGATGAATGTATTGGAACCTGCAAAAGATAAGGCAATTTTACACTACTAGGCCAGAGTACAAGTGAACAGCGGCTACATGCAAAGGTTAATAATGACATTTCACAAAAAATTCAGAGCAACTAATAATAACAATATCAAAGCAATACATGAATGTCCTTCAAACAACGTCTTGATATCCATAAATCATCACAAAGTGTCTGATATTAGTACTTATTATATATATATATATTTTATTTAAAATTTCTTTTTTCGCTTTTAAGATTCAATGTTATTATATTGCTAGTAATAAATTTGTTTGGAAACAATTTTTTAGAATTAATTATTTTATTCTTCTATTTTTTAAGTTTTTCATATTTAATGTATATTTCTAACATAATTAAGAAATTTACATAAGAGAATAATTGAACCAGCTTCATTTTATAATAACATCAGCTAACACTTTTAATATGCACAAATAAGTTTTCTTAGGAAAAAATACACCCACTTAAGTTTTAATTTAGCTTTTAATATTTAAAAATTAATAATGTACCTTAACAAAGTATAAAAACTTCACAATGTAAACACTTCGATAGTCATTTTCATCAAATTTAACAAAAAATGGCTCATGTAAGCCGCACGTGTTTTGGGATAGCCTGCCAGCCCCATTTGGCTGGATTGAGGGTGGCGATCCACCCACATAGCCCATGGGTTAACTTAATCATTCATGCATAGTAAAACGGCGACGTTTTGACATTCTTTAAAAAAATTTAATTGAAACTCAAAACGGCGTCGTTTGATCCCCAATCCCTAACTCCTCGCGCCTGCTGCCCTTTTCCACTCTCCAGTCTCCTGCGGCCTTGCCTCTGCCTCTCTCTCTCTCTCACGCCGCGTGGCCGTCTCTCTCCGGCTGACTTTCTCGGGGTTTAGGTGACAGAAATTTTAATTTTTAGAGGTTTTCCTTTTTGGCTTCTTTTATTTTCCCACATTTTCTCAGCTGCCAAACTGTGGGTTTGTGCAAAATTGTGGAAGATGATGTTCGCAGGTTTGGTTAGTTGCATTTGATACTACATAGAATTGGGGGTTTGTTTTAAGATTTTGATTTTCATATGTCTGGGGTTGTTAGGTTGAGAAGAAATGATAGAAAATCTCTATGGTGCACTTGAAGTCATGTTGTGATTAGAGTTATTTCACTGGTCTTCTGTTGTTCTGAATGTTAGATATGGCTTCGTTTTTGCATATACAAGTCTCTCTGTTATTTAAGTTCTAAAAGGATAAAAAATTAGTGGTGATATGTTAACTATTTTAATTTGCGTTTCCGTTGATATTATTTTTCCTAAAATTGCTTATGTTGTGACTTGTGATGCAGTTTTCCTAAAATTGAACGCAAGTCCTAGCTTTCCATGCTCTGGAGTCCACCACTTCTTCTTCTGCCTCTACTTCTACTTCAACTATGCAGGAGAGGTAAAGAAGCATCATTTTCCTCACAAATTGTGCATTGTATTCAATATTCTAGTTATGAATTTTATTCTTTCTTTGTTTCTTCCTCGTGTGATTTCAATGCAACAAGAGATTACGTAGGGAATTTAATCTTACGGTGAAAATGAATACAAAAGCACTGTTAAATCTTCAGCCCAAGTCTTATGCTCCCTCTAATATTTATGCTCTTAATTCCTACTTCAAGCTCCTCTCTTCAATGCCAGCTCCCACTTCCCACAGTGACATACAATTCTCAATTCTCCGAGGCAGTTTCATTGTTTCATTGTGCCGTCGGTTCTTGCCTCTTACCCTCTTGGTCAACCTGCAATTTCCTTGTTGACGTGCTTGCAAGGTCGAAAAATCATGACCTGGCTCTTTCGGTTTATAAGCAAATGACCCATGTTGGTGTTTCACCGAGTTTTCTATCATTGAGTGGTTTGATTGATTGTTTTGTGAGCGCTCGAAAGCCCAAATTGGCACTTGGGGTGATGGGGTTGATAGTGAAGTGTGGTTTTAGATTTCATTTATTTGGTATGAATCGTATATTAAAGGGTTTGTGCCAAAATGGTGAGGTTGGGAAGGCAATGGGTTTGCTCCGAGAAATGCAAAGGAATTGTGTATCGCCAGATATTGTTAGCTATAACATTCTAATTAATGGACTTTGCAAGGCAAAGAAATTGAAAGAAGCGGGATGTTTGTTTGTTGACATGGAGGCAGCAAATTGTCACCCAAATTTGGTAACATACACGACTTTGGTGGATGGTCTTTGTAAGGATAGTAGAGTTGATGAGGCAATGGATGTGTGGGAGGAGATGAAGAAGAAAGGTCTGGATGTGGATGTTATTGTGTACAGTGCCCTTATAAATGGCCTTTCTTATAAAGGAAGTGTTGATAGAGCGAAAAATGTTTTTGATGAGATGTTGGGAAAGGGAATTCTCCCTAATGTAGTTACCTATAATCCTTTGATGCATAATCTTTGTAAGATGGGGCGTTGGAAAGAGGTCACTGCTATGTTGAATAATATGGCAGAACGTGGGATTCGCCCTGATGTTGTTACTTATACGGGGTTAATTGAAGGGCTTTGCAAAGATGGGAGCACTAGAAAAGCCATGGACATATTGGACCTGATGCTTGAGAAGGGAGTAGAGCCTAGTACTCAAACATATAATGTTATAATTAATGGACTATGCAAGGGAGGCATGGTCAGTGAAGCTTTTAAAATATTGGAAATGATGACTAAAAAGGGGATAGAGCTTGATGTGGTTACTTACAATACATTGCTGATGGGACTTTGTGATGATAGGAAGGTTGATGAGGCGATGAAACTCTTAAAATTTATTTTGAAGGGGGAGAGCTTTGTTGAACCGAATGTCATGACATTTAACTTGTTAATTCAGGGATTCTTCAAGGAAGGTTGTCTTGATGATGCTGTGGAGATATATCACATGATGGTTGAAAAGGGGATCTCAGGTAGCATTGTAACTTACAATTTTTTGATTGGGGGGTATTTGAAGGCAGGAATGGTTGACAAAGCCATGGAACTATGGAAACATGCAATGAACTTGGGGCTTTCTCCAAACTCAACTACATATAGTATTATAATTGATGGTTTCTGCAAAATGCCTTTGCTTAGTGTTGCTAAGGGCATTTTTAGTAAAATGAAGACTCATGGGCTTAGTCCTACAGTGTTTGATTACAATACATTGATGGCATCCTTGTGCAAGGAGGGTAGCTTGGAGCAAGCTAGGAGGCTGTTTCAAGAAATGAGAAATTCAACTCATACCCCAGATGTTGCATCATTTACTATAATAATCAATGCAACTTTCAAAGCTGGAGATTTTCAATGTGCCAAGGAATTGCTAATGGATATGCTTGAAATAGGTTTAGTGCCTAATCATTTGACATTTTCTGTATTAATAAATAGATTGTCAAAACTTGGTCTACTGGAAGAGGCTAAAAGTGTTTTTGAGAGAATGATAGATAGTGGTTTTACACCAGACACCTTTGTATATGATTCTTTACTTAAGGGCTTTGCTTCAAAGGGCGAAACCAAAGCAATCATTGATCTGCTTCATCAAATGGCAGATAAGGGTCTTCTTCTTGACTCAGAAATAATTTCTACGATCTTGACATGCCTTTGTGACATGTCAAAAGACATTGATGTTATGGAGATTCTGCCCAATTTTTCCCAAGAAGCATCAAAAGGAGCAAGAATTTCATGCAACGTGTTTTTATCAAAACTGAACAAGTCTCATGTGGAACTTAAATTATGTGCTGCGTGATACACTTTATCTCAAGAAAGGCTTGCTGATGCAAATACTAGATCTCCAACAGTACTCTCCTAAGTAAGTCTTTACTATAATCTTTCGTTTTTAAGTACTTCTTGGTAGCATGCTTTGTATGTTCTCTTCTTATATTAGCCAAAGGCTTCTTGTAAATGAGGATTTATAGTAGGTCACGAATATATGATTTGTCTTTCTACTTATGTTTTGCTGTTGTCATTCCCTAGAAGTAAAATTTGGTTAACTCAGATTTTTTGTCCTTTCCAACATTGCCCCTTTCTATCTTATTTATACCAAATACTACAAGAAAGGATCTTATTATGTTATTCTATTGCTTAGTGCATTGGTAAGCAAATCTTAAACTTAACATAAATGGGGGAGAAAAAAAAGGGGTTAAATACCTTTGACCCCCTTGTGGTTTATCAACTTTATTTTTTCCCACCATAGTTTTATTTTGTATTGTAGATGGTACCTTGAAATGGCTAAAAGCGGAGATGATAACTTCGTCCAACTTCCCACCCTAAAATTGATGGAAATCCACGACAACACCCTTAAAAATTGACAAGTATCCATATACCTGATTAAAGTAAAAAAATTTTAAATTTTAAAACTAAAACTATTAAAAACATTTAAAATATATATATATATATATATATATAGAAAAAGCCACCCATTTGGATAAAATGGGGGTGTCCGAAACAAGGGGAAGTTTGAGCACGAGTTCCTGGAATTCTAGTTCTGCTCCAACGGCATGCTTCGCTATGCCAACAACTCCAACTACAAGAATGACACCATGATCCGCAAGCAGGTCTTCGTCACCCCCGCCGTCCTCAAGGAGTGTCACTACTCGCTGCATTATCCTTGAGAGCGAGGTTTTCCTTTCTCTAACCCAGAAAAAAATATATATATATTACTCTTTGAACTTGCAAGGCTTCTGCTCGGACAACAAAATATTGGATCATACCTACTTAAAGAGAAATGATAAAAATCGAGTTCATGATTTAAAGTTGATGCATTTAATGGTATATATAAAGTCAATACTAGCACATCTTTTAAACGATTTAAATAATATGAAATCACATACGCCATTAGATATCCCAACTTCATATCCTGACTTTTAATGTAATTACAAAAGAATGTCTTGCCACTAAAAAAGAAAAAAAGAAAAAAACTGGGGGTAGTCATGAAATTCTAGCAAGGACTTTCATGATATCATCCATAGATGGCCTATGCAGATGTTCATCTTCCACACAAGCCTTGGCCAAAACAGCTAAACATAAAACCTCTGCAAGAGAATAATCATTTTTCAAAGAAGGGTCCATGAAACTCAATTGTTCAAAACAACCACCTCCACTATCTTCTCCCAAAAATTTGATGGATTCTTTGAATGGTTTTCCTTCAAAATCCTCTCTTGCTGAGATGAGCTCAAGCAAAAAACAACTCCAAATGCAAAAATGTCTGCCTTTTCAGCAGCCGAGCCATGCAGAAGGCACTCTGCAGGTGCAACCCATCCTCTGTCATTCTCTTCATCATAATTTCCTTTCAAAGGGGTTCCAATATTTGCAATTTTTGCTCTCCAATTTGCAGTCATGAATATATTTCTGCTGCTCAAGCTCATGCGTGCATGGGTGAGAAAAGTGCAGTAATGTAGATAGTGAAGCCCTGTTGCAATATCAAAAGCAATTTGTGTCCTCCTATGCCACTGGAGAGTGATTGATGGATTTGACAAACAATGCCTCAAAGAGCCGTTGCTAGGGAGCTCAAACACTAGATAAGAATCAGAGAAGGCATGATTTTCTCCATAACAAACGCCTTGTAAATTCACAATATTGATGTGATTGATTTTTGAATGTAAATCAATAACCTGCCAAGTGTCTTCAAACCTCATCTTCTTGATCATCACTTCATCATTGTCAATCAACCCCTTGTAGACTTCATCTGCTATCTTCGTTTCTTCGCTGAAATCTCTAGTTGCTTTCCTGAGCTCCTCCACGCTGCAAATGAACAATGAGTACTTTATCCCAGCAAGAAGATCTGGAGATAAACATGAATTTGTGGAGCTTCCCCCTGTTTGACCGGATCGAGGAGAGCTTCTAGCAGTAAATGACTGGAAATTCTGATCACCCTTCCATTTCTTTAGCACCATTATATGCACCCCACATGCAACTAATGCTACAAGTAACAGAGAAAACCCTGCAGCAGACCCTGCAATATACAACTTGCTTAATTTCTGTCTTTTTAGTGTTCTGTCTGTGGGATTTGTTGGAAGAAAGACATGAGTTGGAGGTGGAGAATCTGGGGTACTGAAATCTATCATTGAGCTGCTTTCAGGGGAAGTAAAACAGTTGTTCCTGGAAAAACGGTTGGCTCAGGAAGTAAATGATTAACTGCCAAAAAATCTTCAGAAGAGATGCCAAATTTCTCAATCAATTTACGTGGTCCATCTCCTTCTATAATAGGATATGTAACAAGGTAATTCACACCATTACTAAGACTGACATTATCAGGGCAAGCACATCTCAAAGGCACATGAAGCTGAGAGCCAGCTTGAGGTGGCTGGTTCATCTCTTGAAGTTTAAGCGATTTCACAAGCCCTTCAAAATCTTCACAAGCAATCTGGGAAAATGTCGTCCTTTCCTGAACCTTGTAACTGAAATTTGCCTGAAAAAACTGACCTGAGCAAGAACAGTTGATGGGAACAACAACTTCTCTACCTGGCTTGAGTTTCTCAGAAGGGGATGTAAGATTGTTCAGGGCAAGAACATTAGTTGAGTTCAAGTGGAACATGTCTGATATGCGTTCAATGGTCTGGACATGTTGTTTAGCTCTGTAGATTAAGAATGTTTTGCATGAACTGATCTGGAAGGAATTGCAGGTGTATTTTGAACCTGGAAATTGCATATCTGAATAACAATCTGATGAGTCGTAGTATTGTTGATCATAACTGGAACTTATGCAAACCCAAAAGACAACAAACGAGAGATAAATCATGGGCTTCATCGGATATTGCAAAATTCTGTTAAAGATCAGGCAAGAACTATTACTATCTAGGAGATACTAGGTGAATTCTCCAATGAGGTGGCCAATGTTGGAGACATCTTTGGCAGGACCAATAATATGGCAGCTGTTATTGGTGTTGGATTTGCCAGATTTTGTATGGGAGAAAGCAAAGATAGGTGACAATGGAGATGGCCACTTTGATTATATAAAATAATAAATGGTCAAAAGTATAATTAACCAATTATTTGGGCAACATCATGGCCGGCCTTTAACACTAACGGACAATTGGGATCAGAACATGATACATAAGCTGTTCTACTTCTTCCTGCTTGTTTTTTTATGCACTCAACACAACCTTCCTAGAAAATTTATAGTTTTACTCATTTATCATTTAGTACTGTGGAAATTATGTCCCAAATGCTCTTGTGATTTAGCACCTTTTGACAAGCTCGTTTGTTTCGGCTAGAAAAAATATATATATTTGTATTTTTTGGTGTTTGGTGCGACGAGAAATAATAGTCTACAAAAAGTATTTTCAGTTTAACTAAAAGAACTTCTTTCATTTCCGTAAAATGGTTCTCATTTTTTAAACCGTAAATCATTTTTCAAGTTTGAACTTCTCTTTCTTAAATCATCATATCATTGTTAGAAAACTGTCTGGCCTCCGCTGGGACCTTGCCAAGATTCTACTAGGACTTCGTCGAGACCCCACCAAGCATACACTGCAATACTGTTGAGACCTTGAGACTCCATCAAGACATCGATGGGACACTATCAGACTCAAATTTTAGGGTTTTTTTTTTTCAAATATTAATATTTTTATGTTGCAAGATTAAATGAAAATAGAAAAAAAAAAAAAACAAAAAAACAAAATTGTGAATTTCTATATACGCCAAATGCTAGAAAATATTTTCAACGAAAAAATATTTTACTTCAAAACATACGAAGCATAAGATCCCAATTGTCAATTTGAAACAGCTTCATTTAATTCCTCTCTTCCCATTTGGACTATCCCTATGTTTGTTTACCTTCGAAAGCTTGGACCCAAATTTGCTCAAATTGTTTGCAATTTTCCATCCTTGTTTAACAATTTGGAAAACTACACTGAGCTACCTTAGAGTTTGATTTTGTTTGAGATTGCGTTACAAAAGGTGAAAAGTACTTTTAATATTTAGAAAATTATGCTAAACAAAAAGTTGGCATATTTGGTAAAAAATTGAAAATATTTCTTTGACTTTTTTTACTCTAAAAATAGCAAAACACATTTTTAAGAAAGATAAAATTGAAGCTTTTTTTTAAAAAGCAATTCTTGATTTTAAAAGTTCTATTTCAACACAATCTTATACATACTCTTTAATCTACTACTCTTGTTACAATGTTCCCTAAGATCTTTTTATTTGTTTAATGTATTCTATTGATTTACCAGCTTAGTTAGGATTTTTTAAACAAATGAAGGGTATAATAGACATTTCACTTGCCACATTGAAAACCAAAAAAATTTTAAAAAAAGAAAAGAACAAAGAAAAAGAGAATAGCTGCTTTTATTAAGAATGAAAAGATGGAAGGAATAGTCATTTCCTTTCGGAACTTGTTAGTTTGTATTTTCTCATCCGTCCTCTTTTTTCTTTTTCTTTTTTAATAAAATAACCATTAGATCTAATACACACCTTGATCCATGTAGATCCTACGGATCCTCAAATGATATTGAGCATGTTTCCAATCACTTCTGGAGAAACAAGTGGGCTATTTCTCTAAATGGGTTTCTCATTCTCTATATTGAGGAATAAAAATAATCAATCATTCTCATGAAATAGTCATTTTTGCATACCAAATGTACCCTTGAAGTGCATTATGAATTCCGCGCTTAAGGCATATAATTTTAGTTTTAATAAATAAATAATTAGAATCCCATCATCAGAAAAAAGAAAATAATAAATAAATAAAAGGTTTAGATAAGAAGAAACTGACTTTTGCCAATCTTAGGGGTGTTGGCAAGCCTAAGAGAATTATGACCATCTCTAATTCATTTGAATTAGAGAATATCTAATTAGTTATATTTAAAGGATATTTTTGTCCACTCAAATATAACTAATTGAATATTCTTCATTTCATTTCCAGTTATGAGGAAACCAACCCGCATAGATATTTAATTGCATTATTTGATTTAAACCAAAAGTTGGGTGAGGAATGAATTTGTAACATTCATATTTTCTTTTCATTACATTTCTTAATTAATAAAACCTTCACGTTTCTTGAAAAGTAAAATACTTTATAATTAAAAATAGAAAATAGCAACAAAACCTAAGAATATATGTAGTATACACAAACCAACAAGAAACATCAGACTTTTAACATTTCTCTTACAAGTTTACCTCTCCCTCTCTTATCAAGGACAGCCTACTGTACTGGTTTTTATTGGTCTGCACCATCCGATTAGGGGCTTATCTGCAATAAATAAGGTCCAGATCAATTATGAAGAAGGATAATTCCAGACATCAGAAATTGCAACAAAGCCACCAACCAAACATTATGGTAAAGGAACTCTTCATAGCAGTTCTTGAGGGCCTACTTGACTTGAAAAGAGAGGGAGAGAGACAGAGAACAGCAGCTGTAGGCGCCTTTCTTAGCTTCCAAGCAAAACAGAAAAATTCCATTTGTATGAGGAGCAAGTGGTCAACACAATGCAAACATTGCATTGAGAGGAACCAAGGCTGCTTATCTTATCACCTGTTTATAATCTACTATTGTCGACGGAAGCCGGAGAGCTTATACCTTCACAGCATCCTGTTCAGCAGCATTGTGTTCGCTATCATCAGGTCCATTGTTGACCTTGATTTCCAGGAGCCTGCCTACTGGTTGCCTACAAATGGGGCATCTGTTCGACTGGAGGGCAAGGGCTTTAGCACACCCATTGCACATGCACTGCATCCAAAGGCAAAACAAAACAAACGTTAACCACAAGCAGCAAGGAAAAGCTCCTTTATGTTCAGATTTTCAATCAAAGCTAAAATAGAGTTCACAAATTAAAACATAAATGAAGACCACATGCAGCACATGGGTGATTAATACAGGATATTTCTAATTATCCAAAATTAATTCCTGTTGCTCAGAGGAAAAAGGTGAGGTGGCACTGGGTTAACAACAGCAAAATCAACTTCTCCCTGCACCACCTGTGGCCTTTAGTCTGAAGTGGGAAGAGATGGTGCATGACCACAAGCAAAGCTTCTTTATATGGATTTGGACTCCCAACTTACTTTAGGAAATAATCACTTGATAACCACATAGAAGATTGTTGTTGTATGCATGTCCAACTCAAAAAAGAAAATGTGACAAACTATTTTCCCCTTAATATCAATATTCTGAATCGGATAGATGACTTTAATTTTCTACTATAATTATTTCAAGAAATACCTAAACAGAATATCTTACAACAAGCTGAAGCCAGCTCAAACAGGTTACAGGTTATCTGATCAAGCATCGCTACACTAAATACATTCCAAATCCGCCATTAGCATGTTTATCCATGTTCAATAATTTAAGTCCAAGTAATTGATCTCACCTTGCATCCTACCCAAAAAATAAAAAGTGAAATATTGTACTTTTATACATCTGCACAAACACATGAACTTTCGAAACGTATTTCTACCCTGAGACTTTGGAAGCCTACTGAACTGTTGGCTCTACAATTTTCAGGCCAATAGACATGAGACACTTAAAAGGGGTAAAGATTCTGGTCTGCTTCATATCTACAATGTAATCTCGGACAGCTCCTAACTCTCTTCATCCAGACTACAAGGGGGAAAAGAAAAGCAAAAAGAGAGAAAAACAGAACAAAAAAGGAGCATACCATGTGTCGGCATGGGAGGACAGTAGTGTCTCGGGGTTCAGACAAGCAAATAACACATTCTTTACCAGAATCATTCTCATCCAAATCACCATCAACTGTATTCCCAATTCCATAAATTTCCTGCAGCTCATACCTCATCCCGTTCACCCACAGGATCTGTTTAATCACCCGCACATGGTACTCACCTATCTCCTTCTTTTCAAACAAAGCCAGGGTGATCTGAGAATTCCTGACTGGATTTCCTTCTGATTCAGTTTGGGTCAATGGGTATGCCTCAGCCTTCACTACAAGTGGGTAAACTTCTATATCACCATCTTTCATTAACTCTGTCCCCTCAAACTTCAACAAGTCAATTCCGGTTCCACTAGGTTGTCTGAACTGCTGACCAAGACCTTGCTGAAAAGAAACTGTGACAGGGTTAAGCAGGCCTTCTTTTGTTGCTGTAATGTTGCAGTCTTCATTTTCTTTAGCAAAAAACATAACCGTGATGCTGCCGCAGAGAAGAAAAAGTAACTATCAGAAAAGAAGAAAATTCACATAAATGCATTGGCAGAGAAAAAAAAGAGTTTTAAATAACTAAGCAAATTAAAAATACAAGGAAATGTAATAATACCGTAAAGCTGTAAAAATACTGCTAACATCAAAACACATATTTTGTGTGGAATGTAACAAAACAATATAGACCCCCGTTTCACAGTTTCCAATGTCAGGTGGATGTCACCAAACAATGACTACACCCACAAATCAGAAAGGAGGCTCCAAATAGTAGAACGTTCATGGTAGTAACAGAATGTATCACATTACCAGAACAGACCTGGAGAGTATGAAAAACATCATTATCAAGTAATGGCCAACGTTGATAGGATATAGGGCCCAAGTCCTAACTGTTGAGAAAATACACGGCGGGTCAAATTCATCTTGCTCTCACACTACCCTTTATTATTTATAGATGAAATACAATACAATATCAACATTAGATAACCATATCTATTAACAAGATAAAAATAACCACAACAAACCTTGATAAGATAACCTAGTACAACAACTAGATAAAAGATGAAATACTCTTTAACAATCTTCCTCAAGTTGGAGATTATCATATATTATGAACCTAAATCAATTAAATGCATCTCGTCCATGACCAAGAGCTTTGGGGAACAAATCTGTCAATTGATTTTCATACTTTGTATAAGGATTAACAATCTCTTTATTGATAAACTTCCGTGAATCTATAGATAATCCACTTCTACTGAACCAGACTTGGACTCCAAATGAAGCACCAAACTTGATCAGTGCTAAGAAGTAAAATAAAAAATCCAGCAACTGCAACCAACTTTGATGTTTGCTGAAATCAACTTTAAATTGGTCGAAATCTCCTTGAATTGAACTGAGCAGGCCAAAAGCACCTAAACTGGAGAGAACTGAATCTTAAAAGGTCAAAAATAGCTCAACTTGGCCAAAAAACCTACTAACTCTGTTGAAAAACAAATTGAAGCAATGGAAAAACCACCAAATCGGCAGAAACATTATCTGAACCGACCTAAAAACCAATGAACCGACCAAAAAACCAAAGAGTCAGCCAAAACACAAACTGAACCAGCCAAAAAAACCAATAAATCAACTGAAATACATACTGAACCAGCTGGAACACCACTTGATTGGCCACGAATTCTGCAAAACCTGTCAAAACTGGAACTACCCCACTAGGAAACCTTCAGTGCAAACTGAGACTGGACAAAACCAGCCAAAACAGAACGACTTCATCAGAAAACCAACAATCAGCCCTCTAGACATTGGCCAACCACCACTACAAAACATAAACAACTAATCAGAAACAACCTAAGACCACCATAACACCAACCACAGCAGCCACAACAATCAATGACGACAACCCCACCCATGCGCCATCAACCTCTAACAACAAAAATTGTGCCCAAGCCAACAAATAAACTGTAGGTCATATTCATCTTGCTCCCACACTAATATTTATAATTTATAGAAGAACTACGATACAAGATCAACATTAACTAACCATATATAGCAACAAAATAAAGATAACCACAACAAACCTAGATAAGATAAACTACCACCAAACACCTAGATAAATTTTTTTTTTTTTTTATAACTAATCAAGATATCATTAAAAGCATAACGCGCCCCTAGTTACATAGGGAGTATACAAGAAAGCCACCTAACTAGTGGGAGAAAAAATATATATATTATAACTAATCACTAAAGGAGAAACAAAAGCAGCTGTCCAAAAATATAGAGCATTGAAAAATAAAAACTTAATCTCCTCCAAAGTCATCTCACAGTACTCAAAATTTATGTCATTCATTTCCCTCTATAGACACCACAACAAGTATGAAAACACTATCTTCCACATAGCAATCACAAACATACAAGTCAACTACTCGTCTAGGCATAACCTAAGACAGCCCAAACCAACTGAAAAAAAAAATTCCAAATGGCATAAACAACCTCACAATAAAGAAAAAAGATGGTCCACGAACTCCCCATTCCTTTTATACATACAACACCTATCAACCACAATAACGCGACTTCTGAAGATTGTTCATGGTAAGGACCTTTTCAAGGGCCACCAACCAAGCAAGAAAAGACCACCCTCAATGGAACCTTAGTACGCCAAACACTCTTCCAATGAAAACAAAAGCCATGATTACAACTCATGACACTGGAAAATGATTTAATATCAAACAACCCTCTTTTGGGGACCACCCACCACAACTTGTCCTCACCTTCTCGTCTCACTTTTATTAAATACAACACTTTGAAGAGTGAGGCAAAGACATCCACCTCTCAATCATGAGCTATTCTAGCAAAGCTCACATTCCACTAAATGGAACCTCCAAAAAGTTCCACTTGATCTGTAACAAAAGCATCCTTTGTGCAAGCAATACCAAATAAACCTGAAAAGGCTTCTTTAATGCCCAAATCCTCACACCATAGATCATACCAAAATCTAACCTAGGAGCGATCTCCCACCTCAAATATAGTATAACTTGAAAACTTCCCCCAACCCCTCCTATTATTCTTCCATAACCCCACCCCATTTGCCCCAATTGGCTCACTAAAGCACCACCCTCCTCATAAACTTCCATATTTAGCATCCACCATCACTCTCTACCAAGCCTTTTTCTCAAGGCCATAGCGCCAAAGCCATTTACCTAAGAAAGCATGATTGAACCTTGGCAATTTCCTAATCCCCAAACCTCCCTCAGAGATTTGCGTACAAACCTTGGATCAATTCACTAGATGATATTTGAACTCTTCACCAAGCCCCCCACCCCATAAAAAATCACGTTGAAGCTTATCAATACGGTTTGCGCAACACCCATAAGGAGAGGAAAAAGGGACATGAAGTACATAGGTAAATTAGATAGGAAGCTCTTGATAAGGGTAACCCTACCACCCTTAGACAAATACAACTTTTTTTAACAAGCCAACCGACATTCTATCTTCTCAATAACACCGTCCCATATATACTTGCTCTTAGCCCCCAACAAAAGGCCAAAACACTTTAAGAGCAAAGACAACCCCACAACCTAGAAACCTAGCCAACTAAACCACATTATCAACATTTCCCAAGGAACAATTTCGACTTGGCTAAGTTTGTCTTCAAAACCGACATAGCTTCAAAACATAAGAATAAGTATTGTAGATTACTTAGACGATTTAGGTCCTACAAAATATTAAAGTATCATTAGCAATCAGAAGGTGAGAGATGTCAATCTTTGTCCCCACAGAGAAGCAAACAAAAAACCTCCACTCGCTATAGCAGAAATCATCCTACCCAACGCTTCCATTACAATGGCAAACAACAAACAAGACAAAGGTCCCCTTGCCTCAAGCCACGGGAACTACTGAAATAGCCTTTGGGAGAGCTGTTCACTAAAACCGAGAAATGCAATGAGGAAATAAAGTGAGCTATCCAAAAGCACCACTTCCCCCCAAATTTGCACCTTCTCAGCATATACAAAAGAAAATTCCAATTAACATGACCATATGCTTTTTCTAAATTCATTTTACAAATAACCCCTAAATCTCTAGATCTCATTCTACTATCAAGACATTCATTGGTAATAAGAATGGGATTTGGGATCTGCCTACCTCAGATGAACGCATGCTATAACTTAGAAATAATCTTCTCCAACACCATCTTAGAGCATTCACATTGGTTTATGCATATTTTTATGTAAAATGGTTTTTCCAAGATGTGGCGAAAAACCTAAGTTTATAGGACAGTCAATCTTCAAGTACAATCCTATTCCTTAGCCATTTTACATCTTTCCTTTCATTTCTTCCTCAAGTTCTCCTACTAATTTAAGCATCGGAGGTGGCTCCATCGGCATACCCGACGAAGCCTCCCTTCTCACTCTTGTCTTCCTTGCAATCAAAACCCAAATCACAACTTTATTTAACCAAAACTACACTCCACATGAATAAATTTAAAATCAAATTGAAGCATCATTAGAAGTTATACCTTCCGGACGCAGTGGCATCAAAAGTGAACGCAACAAGGAAGTGCCCAGGATTCTCCTCATCAGGCTCAACCCTCAGACTCTTCTTCTTAATGTTCACATCGTTCCTGATCGTGACAGCCTTCTGGTGCTCCACATAGGGGATAACCGGGTGCGGGGCAGGCCCATACGGATACGGCCCATTAACCCAATTGCCGGGGGCCGGAGCCGGATGGACCCCGCGGTAAGGCTGCGGATACGGACCCCCCACGGGCGGTGGCGGGTAGAACCTGGGATACTGGTAGTATTGGGGTAGGTTAGGATTCGAGTATTGGGCCGGGTACGGTGTGGCCGCAGCGAAAACATATCTGTTCCCGGTGGTTCCCGGCTGCGGATCCTGCGGCGTCGTTGGAGGAGGAGGCGGTTGGCTCCGATGCCTCCGGCGGCTTCCTCCATTGCTATTGCTTCCAATATTTCCCATTTCGTTTCTTCTCTTCTAACCTGAAGAAACTACAAGTCAAAGCCCAAAAAAAAAAAAAAAAAAACAATCTTTAGCCCACACACACTCAATTTTCTGTTTGGTAAATAAGAAAAGAAAATGTTTAATTGGGTGAGAAACAAAGAAAAAGAAACGGTTAAATACAATTCATATAAACGAATCAAAATTTTTACAGAAGTTTCAGGAATTCATAACCCCCAACAGAACAGAAACAATTGTACCTGACAAGCGTGGCTCCTGTGTTGTTCTTGTTCGCCTAACAGTTTAAGCGCAGAGAGAGAGAGAGAGAGAGATTCAATGTGGGAAATGGAATGATGGCGTTAGAAAATAGAGGACGTATGTTCTGCCACCAACCGAGCATCCACCACCACCAAGACCCCCCACGTACACAGAAACACAACACATTGCCGTTTTATGCTAACGTAAGCGGCAAGCACTAGCCTACATTCTTTTGTCGTTCTTCTAATTATGGAATACTGCACGTAATACGACCGCCACGTCACGTGAAAGAAGGAGACGCGGCGGACTTGTGGAAGGTTCAGGTGAAGTTAGCAACTAAGCGTGCGTGCGGCATCAGCTCCTGAGCTATGTGGCCCACTTAGTGCGTGCCACCGCAGAATGGTTGTCGGCCTTGTTTGTTTGCACAAAGGAGTTGTCTGGGCTTGGTTTTCTGGACCCAGAGTACTTGGGGACCCCATGTCCCTTTCTTGAATTTTGGGTCACAAAAAGCCCATGAGGGAACTTTCCATTTTAGGTCGAAAAGGTGTGCTAAAATTTAAGAGCATTCACGTAGATTTATGTATATTTATATACAAAATGACTAATTAAAATTCACTTTAACTAGTTTAACTAATAAGTTTAAACGACATCATATATTTGTATATCATTTTTAATCTATATTATTTAAATATTATCTCTTTATATTTTTTTTATAAACATTATATTCTTTTCTAAATATCATATTTTTTAACTTTTGAAAAAAAAAAAAGAAAAAAAGAAAGAGATCTGCATAGAGAAAATTTTGTGAAAAAAGAGATGTGGAGAAAGAAATAGTATGATTTTTTTTTTTTTGACGTGTTCACACAAGAGAAGGTGGAGAGAGATTCAAACTAGTAATTTCTATTTTATGAGGTACGGTCCCTAGCCGATTGAGCTATGTCTTAGAGGACATGAGAAAATTTTGAGAAAAGAAAGATGTGGAAGAGAAATAATATATGATTTTTTTTTTCTTTCTTTTTTTCACAATTGTTGGAAGGTTTATCTTCTTCTCTCTATCCCTTTGTTCTATCTCATAGCCCTTTTTGTTTCAAAGTTGAAAAAAATAGTCTTAGAATATGTTTGAGATTGCGTTGGAAAGTAAAGCATTAAAAAGAAGAAGGAAAAAAAAAAAGCTTTTAGAAAAGCTTTAATTTTAAGCTTTTTTCAAAAGCATGTTTTAATCATTTTTAATGTAAAAAGTTAAAGAAATACTTTTGAAATTTAACAAAGCCCAAAAAATAAGATTATAGCATGTTCGTTGTGAAATTTTTTACGTATAATAAAGAGAGATCATGAGCTTTTTCCCTTAGAGAGAGATAGAAGATAAACGCATGAAACAAAACTAAAAATAATACACCAAATCAACATAGAACACAGCCTTCAGTTGTTTCATTGGGAACAAAGGGCTTTGTGGTGTGTCTTGGTGAAGCAAAGAGCGCACGGAGACAAGATGAGAGAACACCCCAAAAACCCAACTTCAGCTTCTAGTTGCACGTTTGATGGGGGACCATCAAACATTCGACCTTAACCCCTAGCCTGAACATTCAAGATAGGATCACACCGAATGTTTGACTTGCAATCCTAGAACTGGGCAATACTACACTGAATGTTCGAGTATAGTACCGAATGTTCAATGACAATTTCAAAAACAATTTTAACACATTATCCACCTTTTCAGTTTTATGCACATCAGCCTTTATCCCTCACCCTCACATCCCCTCAACCCTAAACCTAGAAGGAGAAAGAATCCTAGGGAGAGAATGAGGCTTTTGAATTTGCCTTGCCCTCTTTAAGGTAAACCCATTTGTGCTAAGTTGGTTTTCATTTTGTTTTTATGATTTTTATGCTTCATACAAGTTTTAAGAGTGTCATGACAAATTTGTGTTATTATTCTCTTTAAAAGAAAAAAAAAAAAAGGTTTTCAAATGATTTAAAACACCTCATGTTTTCTTAGGCTTGCATATTGTTATGCCTTACTATGTTTTTATGAACCTATTAAGAGCCTAGGATGAAATTGGTTACATGATGATTTGAATATAGGAGCCTTGCATGCATCTTGATGTTATAACAGAACGTTCTCTGCATTATGATCAAATGTTCGACCTCGAGTCCTAACGTTCAACCATAAGACTGAATATTCGAGCAGGATCCATAATGGATAAATTTGGGTTTGCTTCTTGGGTAGGACTCTATCATTTTCAATAGGTCCTCTAGTAATGCATGTAACCCTAGACTATGTTTCATTATAGCAAGAACTCGAGATGTTTAAGGATTTTAGCCAGCGTATGAGGTAAGTAAATATTTACGATTGCTTTTTGTAAAAATGTGCGATATGTTAGTTGATTGATCGAGCATGAGTATATTATGAGCATAATTACTTTCATGTAATTGGGCACCATCACCTTTTTTGGTTCCTCTCAATATGTCTAACGGTTCTCTACCTATGCTCCTCTTGCTCCCAATGCCAATTGAATGCTTAGGCAAATTAGGCAATCGCCTAAGTCCCCAGTAAAAATAAGGCCCCAAGTACACTATTGTATAATTAAGTTTTCTTTTATTAAAAAAAAAAAAATTAAAGCATATTATAAAAAGTTAGTCAATGTGTTTTAATTAAGGCCTCAATTATGGTAAAAAATAATATCATGGCAAAAAATTTAGTGAGTGTTTTTTAATTAAGGCCCCAATTACTGTAAATATAAATACAAAAACGAAAAGTCACATTAATTGCACTCTTAAAAACAGTCACTAAACTCATAATTTCACTTGAACTGTAAACCAACATGTTGGCAAGTTCATTCATTAAAATAACTTTTAGAATAAAGTAACCTCTTAGTACATTTATCTAATTGTACATTAACCTATTAAGCCGCCATGCTAATGTGACTTTTCGTGTGGAACTCATTTGTTGTAAAGAAAATTTCAAGTCCATATTTGGACCACCGAATACACTAGCCTTGTTATTTGTCTCACAATCAATGGTGGGGACTCATTATCTAATTGTACATTTATCTCTTAGTTTCACAGTTCTTTTTGCAGCTAATTTGAAATTAAGAATCTATTGAGTGACCTTGCACTCACAAATTCTACCATGGGCCGCTACCACCAGAACCACTAACGTTTACTCTTATCTTGAGGATCCTTTCCAAGGCTGTGGAGTAAATTACTACAATGGATCGCGTTGTCTTTTTGCCTTTGTTTTGCTTGTCTGTGATTTTGATATGATTTTATTTTCACTCATCTACAAAATAATTTAAAAAACAAAAAATGTATTCAAACGTATTACTACATTGCTGGTAATTTGTTATAGAAGAACAAATAAAGATTTTAGAGGGATTATTTGAAATGCAAGTGCTTCAGACCCCACAAACAGAATGGTAGCCCATGGCAGGGCAATTTCCTAACCGATGTCTTCACACATTGATTGTGGAAATGAAATGGTGGGTTGTTAAAACTAGATGATTTTACATCTCTTTTAATCATATTTTTTGCCCATAAAGAAAGCTACGCAGAAGACAAAAGGCCAGGGTTTGATTGCATTGCTGTCTGCTGAAATACTAGAGTTTTTGTTGCTTTCTATGTCTGATTCCATGAGAGTCCAGTGTGACTCATCCAATCCCCAACTTTCCAACTTTCAAACCACAATACAGAATCTCAGTCATGAATTCCATTCACTTTTCCTGTAATTTGGACCATTTCACGGAAGAAATCTGCAATGGGAATATATAGAAAAAAGAAAAAGGCAAGCCACTGGTGAAGATGGTGTTGATTATGGTTTACTCATGTCCTCTGCTCACTTATCTCACACGTTTGAACCCACAAAAACAGTTTGTAGCCACAAATCATTCGGCATCACCCCAAGCCCTCGATCATAATATGGTTGGTAATGTTTGTTGCATATTATTTGCAGGTCCACCACATTATTGAAATGAATACATCTTAAAAAGAGCCCAACCAACAACAGGCTTCGCATGGACGACATTTGAGAGAGAATGGGAAACTAGATAAGCAGGAGAACAGAAACATTGAACCTCAACAAAAGGGCTACTTTAAGAGTGGAATGAAATGCGTCTAATTCACTTCTTACCACCTCATTGGAACCTCTTTCTGACCACCACATTGTGGAACACTCCAACCTAGAAAAAGGAGAAAAAGGAGACAAAAAAAAACTCAGCTGAACTGAAAACACATGTACCTGTGGCCCCATAACCTGGTATTCATAAACTTCAAAATGCCAGCCTAAGTGAATAGTAAGCCAGAATCCTCACCACTATAAATTCATGAGTGAGCCAATTTATTCTTGAGTTGCAGCCTACAAAGCTCTTTAGTAAGAGCTGTGTCTCATGAGTTTGAAAAGAAAAGAAATTACCAGTTACGAACAAAAGTATACACGCCTACAACTTACAAGACAGAATGAAGCAAAAGTTACCTAATACCAAAAGTTTGAATAGTGCTGGCCCTGTTTCTACAATCACTAAGATACACCCAGTTATTGGAAGAAAACATTTCTTCCTTTTGGTGCAGAAAATGTGCAGTAAAAATGGGAAAGAGCATGAAGCACTAAAAGATCAGGCACCAAACATTGAACATCATATAATTATGTAAAAGGCTTGTTAATTTATTGGTATAAATAAGTTGGCTGTGGATGAACTTTGACCGTTAAGACAGACAATAAAGCACTAACAAAGTGACTCTACTTAGTCCCTCAAAAGCAAATAAAATGCAGAAACATGAAAGTAGAAATGCATTCAAATTCAAGCATGTTAAGAAAAGAACACCAAATTTTCAGCTAGACAAAAGCTATCTCAGTGACAATTAATTCTAGTCAATAAGATAAATGCACACAGAAGCACCCTCAAGGCCCAGGTGGAACTGCAGATACTGGAACCATCCTTTCAGTCGATCAAACATGATCTTCAACAACCCATAATGGCACAGTTGTACACAAACACACCAACATGCTCTTTCACACCAAGAACCTTCCAATCCAAGGTTCCATCCTTGATCCCGGACTCAGGAGACCCAGAGTTGAGCACAATTCCTTCCCCTTCTGGACCTCCTCGTTGACGTTGCCCGCCCACCACAAGAAGTTCCTCTCCACAAGCCTTGAAATCCAGGCCCCAGCCATTTGCCAAATCAGCCCTGACTGGAAGCCTTCCCAACACAACCCAGGTGTTCTTCACTTTGTCATACGTTTTAACCATGTTGGTCAAATGCTCTACTGCATATAACTGGTTATTCACAACTGCCACAAGAGGAGGAGCCTGAGTGGCCCTATTGGCAAATGGATACGTATCATCTATTTTCCGCAATCTTCTCATCTGAGGATCATACTCCTCCCCACAGGTCAATGACAATGAAGCAGCGGGAACGGGATTAGCCATTCCGCCCACTCCGCCAATCACGTAGAATTTGCCATCCATAAAAAGCCTGAGCATAATCTACGCGGTGTGTGCATGGTGGGTAACATTTCCCATGTACCTGATGAAGAGTCATATAATTCAGCAGATTGCAAAACATTCCCAATTTTATCACTGCCTCCAGCAACAATTAGCAATCGAACCAAGGCTACTTGATCCGAACAAACAACGAGGGCGGTTCATCCCCAGACACTTAATCCAACTACGACGTACCAAACTATACTTCCAAATAGCAAAATCCATCAACTCACGACCAAAGACCAACAATTCACTACCCACAGCCAAGGACTCCTTATCAGCATGGTTAAAACACTCATCGCAAGGCATTTTAGGCAAAGTCATCCATTTCTTTCTCACAGGATCAAATGCCTCCCACCCCCTTGGATCACAAACCAAATACACCCAATGCTCCACAAACCCCAACTGCTTTCTCAACTCATATAAACACCCACTTTTAATTAAATCATTAAACCTTGTATTAATACATGATAACGAAGCATAGTCGGATCTACTTGCCAAAGCAAGGCAATTCAACGCAACATCATCAATAAGACCCGGGAGAAGCGAATCACTTGATCCGAATCGACATCGGCCATCATTCACTCCTCCCTCTGAATTCATGTTCGAAATAGCAGTCACTTCTTCCTCCTCCACAAAAAGAATCCCAACAAGCTTCGATTGTTATGTCAAAAACAAATCTTTACTATACCCCCCAAACAAAACCAATCAAATTTCTCATACAAAACTCAATCTTGACAAAGGACTCCAAAAACTTCTTCTATACCACAATTGCTAAATATGCTCCCAGTACCCCGAAAACAAATACCGAGCTTTGCACGCAATCGGTCTCCATGTGTTTATTCTTTCCATCAATTCAACAAATTAACGTATACCCGAAAAGGAATTTTCCATATATTTTTTTTTCTCACATTCACCGAAACTAATGCAATCTCAGCTCAAACAATCGACTATGGAAACACATGCATCCTCTCTATAAGATTCAGAGTTCTGATTATACCACCGAGCTATATGGATTTTCCGGGAAATTTTCTCAGCTGATTTCCAGCAATCCAAATAAAGTTATCTGAAATTCAATGAAAAACAAGAAATTAAGACAAATATTACAAAACACGCAAAAGTATTTGGTTTGAACAGTACAACAAGCAATAATAGTACTCCATTAGTATTGCACAGGACGTTCGGATCCGGATTGAAACACAGAAACGCTATTCGGATCCAAATCGGATGATTATTCGGATCCGCCTTGGGCGGAGAGAAACAAAACAAACAGAGTTCGGAAGAGAGAATGAATAACAAAAAGGATACCCGTACCGAAAAGTGCGAAAGCCGGGTCGGATCTCAGGACTCGGGTCGTCGCATAATGAGCCGGAAAATTGTTTCCGCCGAACATGTCGCCGGACTCCGGCGACTGAGAGAGAAAGGAGAGAGAGAGAGAGAGTGGTCTGAGATTACTTGGAAGAGAGACTGGGTTTGTTGAAAAGTGGGGGTGAGTTATAAAAATGAAAAATATTGTGGCTGCTTGCAGTAATGACCCTACTTTTCTTCGTATTTGTGTATTTGTACTTTGTTTAATTACTCTTAAGCACTTTTTAGTTCTTATCTTCTATGGCCTTTTGCAAGACCATTATTTATGGTTTATTTAAATACGGTATATTCGGTAATGGGTGATAAAAGCTCACATAAAACCAATTTATTATATTATGATTATTATCTTTCACTATCCATTTATTTATTCAAGTGTTTTCACATTATGTAAATATGAGCATTGTTTTTGACTTTTTAGGAGTACTTTGTTTTTTGTATTTTTCTCACTTCTATAAGGTAAATCTGGGGAACATGTGCAAAGCACATTCTCAACCCTTGTCGCCCGGGCTAATCCGTCGGAGTTTACTATTTTGTGTCATGAGTTGTTTGTTAATGTACTTATCTTAATAACAAAAAAATGTCTTCAATAAATAATTCAATCGGTGAGGACCACGCCTAATAAAGCAGATGTCACTAATTCGAATCTTCATCTCCCCTCTTCTGCAAACATGTCAAAAAACAAATAATAATAAAAACACAAACAACTTCGCAATTATTTGACAAAATCACATATTACAACCTTTTAACTGTAATTAAGGCTAAAAAAGTGCAAGTAATTCAATACATATGCAGATGGATATGAATATGAGGTAGGTATAATAATAAGGAAAATAATAGGTACTCTTTTAGTGTTCTTTGGTGTGTTGGTATAATAATAAGAAAAATGATAAATACTTTTTTAGTGTTTTTTTGGTGTTCTTTTAACTGTGATATGACTTTTAAAATTATCATTATTTGATAATTTTAAAAGACACATCATAATCAAGAAGACACCAAAAAAAAATAATAGAACAACTAATAATAATAATAATAACATGAGTTTGAAAGAAAATAGGATTATAAAGGGAAAGTGACATAAGTGGAAGAAAAGAAGGATGATTGGGATGTCGCCACGTACAGTTCCCGGCCCCTCCTCCCTCCTATTAGTCCTAATGCAAATATATTAATTTTGTAGATCATGGGTTAGTGGTAAAAGGATATTATTAAAAGATAAAGAGTCTTAGAAAAATGAGAAAAACGATAAAAACTGACCATCCCACGCCGCAACCAAAAAAAAAAAAAAAAAAAAGATTTGACCACTTCACATCTACAACAAACTTTTCGAGCTTCATCCCAAGCCATTGCAAATTTTGCAAATATATATATATATATATATATATATATATAATTGAGTAATTTTATAAGTCACTCGTCTCTTCAAAAATAATATGACTTTTAAAATTACTATTTGATTAAAATCTAATAATGATTAATTATAAATCTAATGATAATTTTAAGAGTGACATCATTTTTAGACGGACACAAAAATAACACAAGAAAGACTAAAGACTTATAGACTTATAACACATCTTGTATGAAACTTGTTTTTGGTTTTGTGTTTTGTTTAAGTTGTTTGTTTTCTTGCTTCTTTTTTGTTGTCGTTTTGTTGATGAGACTTTTATAACCGGAGAGTTCGTCGTAGTATTTCTTATCTAACGGCTTTGGTTTGAAAGTCAGCAGTGCTTCTTCTTTAATGTCATCCAATCGGTTGTTGTTGTAGTAGCTTTCAAGCATGCCAAACTCTTGGCATGATTCAGAAACTTCTTTGTGCGGCTTGTTTCTTAAATTTTAGCCTATGATACAAAGAACCATTTTTTTTTTTTTAACCCATTTCTTAATTTCTGTTTGAATTTGTCGTCGAGCAGTATCCCTCAAGTTTGATCGAGTCATATTCTAATCTAGCCACGTCAGAACATTAGTGGGACTCAAGACAACAAATACTAATAAGATTGAAGATTTTCATTTTGAGAGTCAAACTCTCTCTTAATACATGTCCAACCGCTTTAAAAAGTTTTCTTGAGTTCACTGAACCACTACAACTTATGACTTACGAAAACTAAATGCCACCTTTATTTTTTATTTTTTTTTCCTCCTTTGTGTGCCCCAATTCTTGTCCTCCGGCCATCATCATTAATGTTTGATGCTGTTGTTTGAAACTTAATAAAAATTTTGACACATACACACATGGTAGTACAAAAGGAAAAGAAAGGCTACGTGTAGAGAACACTTTTTATCAGGGCCTTAATGATGGATGGTCCGACCTATAACCAAATTTACCAAATTTATTCGCCAAGTCATATGCTACTCTATTAGCTTTTTCAGTACAATTGAGCCATTTTTGTAGGCCTTTTACTCACAACATTGATCCACACTTGGCAAGGAATGTTAGGGTATCCTTAGATTCCATCCATAGCTTTCTTTAATTACCTTTATTTCCCATCATAATTTATTTTTTTTCCCATGAAAATACGAACCCTAGTATAAGTTTTCAATGTACAATAAAAAAAGAGTACAAAAGCAAAACATCTTTCTAAATCCTTGAGTTATGCCTTCAATTTATTCCCACCCCAAGTCTTCTTTTTGTCTCTTGAGAAAAACAGCCAAACCTCCTAGAAGACGCATTTGAAGTTCCTTTACCCTTTTAATTAGGGTTTGCTTGTCAAATTTGAGTTGTTTTAATGCATGGTTATAAAATTATATAAGTTAATCCTAATATGATTTATTTAATTAAATTGGTTTAGACCCCTCAAATATAACTCATTAATTTTTATATGGCGTTTGTGGGGTTGTGTCAAAAACTATCCACCCTAACTTTTAGCTTTAAAAAAAAAAACAAAATATAAACTTGATTTATACTTTCATTTTTCTCTTTAGTTCAATGCTTTTTGGTTACATATAAAGCGACTACACCAATCCAGCTCTACACGCTCTCTAGTCCAAAAGCCATTATTGAATATTTAATATGCATCTTTTACTTTTTAGTTTTTTTTTAAAAAAAAAATTGAGAAACATTTTAAAATAAAAATATTTTTTTTCATATTTATTTCGAATTTAAAAACAAAAACAATTAAAATTCCTCCCCAAAAACATGACATGAGGGTGATGCGGTGGGAGTTAGGGTTGGTCAAATCAGGGAGTTGACAGCACATTTTATTAGCATGCGGTTGTTCAAAGTGACAGCGTTTAATGAAAACATTAAAAGCCTAATAAAAGTACACTACAATTATTGCAGGTTGTATTTACTATTTATTTAAGTGAGAAAACAACCCGCCTAAATTAAAATTCTCTTCATTTCAAAATTCTTTAATTTTTTTTATTTAATGTATTTTGAAGGGTAGTATTATCAAAAATTTTAATAACGATAGTACATTAAATACATTACTTTTCAAAATACACTAAATAAAAATAAATAAATAAATTTTAAAATGGAGATGATCATTTTTCCTAAAATTAAGAATGGAGAATTATGATCATAGAGTAGAAAAAACCCCATTGGCTTAGAAAAAAAAATAATTTTTTTTTAAATTAAAAAATATATAAAAAAAGAAAAAAAGGGAAAGGCATTGAAGTGAAGTGAAGTACCAAAGTACCCTTTCTTTTCGGGTGTGTAGAATTAAAAAAAAGGTCTAAAAAAAATTGAGAATGGGGGAAAGTACAGAAAGATCTTTGTAAGAAGTACTGGTAGTGGTAATCAAATAATTAGGGTTGGAGTAAAGTAGAAAACAATAAGAAAAAAAAAAAGGAAAAAAAAGTACCACTAAATTCCCCCTTCTTTTTGGTCGGAAAGTACCTTCAACTTCAACTACTCCTATTTAACTTTCATTGTCTCTCGGTCTCACTCTCACACACCCCCCCCCCCCCCCCCCCCTGAAGTTTACGCCTTAATAAGTTTTTACATTTCTTTTTCTTTTCTTTTTAATTTAATTTTATGGATTCATGTATAAATGGAGAAATGTTTTAGATGTTCTTGAAATATGATTTTTTTTTTTTTTTTTATCAATCGTAATCTAAGATTTAATTTATATTGATTGATGCCCTAATTGATATTTTATGCTACCCGTGCGTGATGGTTTACGTACTTTTCTTAACAAGATCTAGTGCAATGTTATGTGCCAAATTTTGTTTGACCAACCCTAATGGTTCTATAGGGATAATCATTGTCTTCTTATTCCTAAGAGGACGATTACACACTTGTGAGAGTGGCTTGGCGTGGCTATTGGGGCACCTGTCAATTTATTTATTTATTTTTATTTTTTAAATTACGCAAGTTCGTTTTGTTGCCTAACATGGCAATGTTGTGTCGCACTGCCACATTAGCGTATAAGCCGAGTACATTAAAAAACCATATATAAACACTCAACTAAGCATTAACCACTTGGATGTTACTAACAACCATAACTAGTTTTTAGAATAATTTATCTAAATTCATAAGTTTTTGTACCTATTTTATAATCATCAACTTTCTAATCATTTGAGAACCAAGTATACCTTGAATCCAATCACGTTCTTAACCACTTAAAATAAAATGGGTTGGTATTATTTATTTCATCACTAAGCTCTATTGCCACATAGGCTAGTGATAAAATGTTGAGAATAATATATATATATAAATATAAAGATTTTTTTTTTTTTTACATGTCCACACAAGGTAAGGGAGAGGGAGATTCAAACTAGTGATTTCCGCTTCATGAAGTATGATCCATAGCGATCTAAATAAATAATCAAAACATCTGTAGCATATTTGAACCATCTTAATTAAGAAAACTAATCATAATCATTGATTAGAAATAGATCAACTTATCTCTGAGATTATTTCTCGCTAAAGTACTATCTTTATTATTATTTTTCTTCCCTAAACTAGTATGTCAACTTTTTGGTTTGATTAGATGTTGAAAAAGTTCACATGTAAACAAGACAACTTACTAGTGTTGGAGAGATTTATTCCTTAAGGGGAGTTCTTTATCTATTGTGATCATAATAAAATACCACTAAACTCAAAAATTAAAACCCAGTTGCATTATATTATATTATAAAATTCAATTATTTTTCACTCACATATGTATATTCTAACGTACGCCAAATTTGAGGTCTTTACCAATTGGGTCAACTTCAAATAACAAAATAGTTAGTAAGTGAAAAGAACATAATAAAAAAATGGAAAAAAAAAATTATTAAAATTGGTGAAAAAAGAAAACCAGTTAAGTCATACTCAATCTCTTTGGCATCAAACAAATATTCTGCTCTTATATCATGCAAAAAAGAATTAGTAACATAAACATGAAAAGATGGAAAGGAATCTAATACTTTTCTTTATTCCAAAATAGAGCCATGTGATGTGAGGAGGAACAAATGGTCATTAATTTCTTACTTGTCAACCTCATAATCCTCATTACCTTTTCCTAATTCGCTTCCTCTTTAGTCTTCCGATTTATAAATTATAAACTTACTATTGTTAAGTCGTTTCAAGGAAATTCTCAAAGTGGTTGAACATATAATAAGATAAGAATTCGACTTTTGAAACGAGAATCCTCAATTCTATTAGTATTAGTTGGCTTGAGTCTCACTAATGTCTTAATAAAGTCCGATCAGGCTATAACTCAATCGGATTTGAGAGAATATTTGTGGTTGTTACTGTCTATGTCTTTCTTGTTATGCTCTCAACAAATATATACTATTATGATTACGTTCAGATAAAATAACAACAATTTTTTTAAAAATTATTAGAGATTCGAATCCGTGGTTGTCTAGATGGGTCATCCAATTAGGGTGGGATTATGTACTATAAATGAATTGATTGAGTGGAAACTTTAAATAAAATAAAATTAAAAAAAATGAAGAGATCTAGAGCCTCATATTCTGTTGCGACTGTCAGAAAATCCAAGTGGGTTGGGTTGGCTTCACAGGGTCTGACACAAGCTGCATGGGCGCCACAAGGCGGAGGGCCACTGAAATCTCTTCTTGTCAGTAGCCAGGTGGTCCCTTTTCCTCTGTAGCTGCACCTGCATTACGCCGGTATTAACTCCTCCTGTTTTTTTTTTTTTTTCAGATTGGATTTTCAAGCTTCAGAATGGATTTAGGGTATGGGTTTTCAAGAGTTTGGGCATTTGAGACAACCCAAGTTGAAGGGAACAAGATTGTCTACAAATCATTTATGATAATGTCTAGTTATTTATAGTTGAAATGTATTTTTATTTTTTTTATTGGATAAAAATATCATTATACTATAACTAACTGGATATTATTCAGTTCAAGTAAATTAGAGAGAATCCTAATTTAAGTTTAAGAACTTTTCATGTGAGTAGATAATTTATTAGAATTTGCATTAAAAAGTTTGTAACTAAAATAGAGAGGAGAAATGATAGTGTTCTCTTTTGATCTTATGGTGATTGGATCACGGATTGTTGTCATTAATAGCATTCCTTTCATCCCACAAAAGACAGATTCTTTTTTTAAAAAATATATATATTTCAAAATAAATAAATAACTCTTTTTTTTTATAATTTAAAATTATAATTTTTTTTTTTTGACATATTCACACAAAAGAAGGATAGATGATTTAAACTAGTAACATTTGCTTAATGAGGTATGGTTCACAACTGATTAAATTATTCCTTAGAAACAAAATCACAATTTTTAAAAACGCGCTCCAAACGGATACATTTTATAAGATAGATTCAAAAAACTTTATAGAATATACAACAATACATCTTTATAAGAAAGACTTATATATATATATATATATATATATATATATATATATATATATATATACCGACAAAGTTAAGAGAACATGCGACAATACGAAATTGGAAAAGTAAATGGATATATATAGGGCAGTTTGGCATTTCTTATGACTTATCGAGTGTGTTTGCATGCGTGAAGCAAATGAAGATCCTCTAGATAGATAGCCAATAAGTAGGAGTAGAGTAGCCGTCAAAGAAAGGTCAAGCTCATAGCTAACCGACGTTAATATTTGTGATATATTATTATTATTATTATTATTATTATTATTATTATTATTATTTTGATTTTATGATAGTTGTTTTAGTTTTGAATAAAAAACAAGTTTTAAAAGCATTAGAACCTAAATATTAACTCATAAAATTTTTGTTGACAAAAAAAATTATAAATTTTATTTTTCTTAATTCATATTTACATGTTTTATAAACTCAGAGAACGCTATAGGGAGAACCTTTAGGTGATATCATCCTTAAAGGGTTAACTTTTCATCCTTAAAGGGTTAACCTTTCACCCTTAAGTTTTAGTTTTGAATAAAAAAACAAGTTTTAAAGCATTAGAACCTAAATATTAACTCATAAAAATTAATTTGTTGGCAAAAAAAATGTATTACAATTTTATTTTTTCTTAAATCATATTTTACATAAATCTGGGAGAACTCAGGAGAACGCTATAGGGGAGAACCTATAGCAAATCCCATTTTATAAAGACATGTACACAAAAGGAACATAACAATGACATTTATCGTTATTCTTACAAAACAAGGAAAGCTTCGTAAAACTCCCTTCAACTTTTATGCATTTTGAAATTATTACTCCTTGAAATTCAAAAATATTCCAATTATGATATCAAACTTTCAATTTATTTAAATTATTCAATTATGTTAGGATTTTTTTAATCAAAATTCTTAAAATAATCATGTTTTTTATTATAAAAATAAAATAAAAAGTGTCAAGCGTTTTATTTTTTATTTTTAATTAAAAAATAAACATATTTGCAATATCTTTGGTATGAAAAAAAAAGAAGAAGAATGGTATTTTGAAAATTTTGATAATATTTAATAGAAATCTTAATGGAATCAGATAATTGAAAGTTTAATACTTTTAATTGAGAAAGTTTAATATCCTTAATTGAGATTATTTAAACTTTAAAGAACAATATCAAAACAAGTGAAAATTTTAAAATGTTTTGCGAACCATCTTCCGACACGTATAAAAATATGAATGAAAGGTTGCGATAATATTGCATGCGCATGCATGATGCATCATCATGTTTTTGTAATCAAACGGCACGTGTTGCTTTTGTTCCGATTTGGCGTTATTCACCAAAACTAAAGTTCCGCCACCTGGCAGATTATGAGACAGACAAAGAAAGAGAGACGTGCAGAATATGAGGTCTTGTTGTGTTGTTATATAATATAATATAACATAGCCAGAATAAATAAATAAAAAAAAACTAAAATAAATGTTTTTATTTTAATATTTTTCAAGTATTAATTAATTAATTTATAAATATAAATATAAAAAAATATAAATATTGATTTGATGGTTACCAAAAGTCAGCAATGAGCAGTCAGCACAGCTGGTTTTGGTTTTATCTTATCCCCAAACAAGTTTCCTCCTCCATTGGATGGTTTCCATTGCCTTTAAAGTTTTGAACCATGGGTTGGGAAGAGAAGGACAAAGACTAGACCCCGTTGTTGTTAAGGGATAACTCAATTGGTTGTAGGCTACGTCTAATAAAATGGAGATCATAAGTTTAAATCTCCCCTCCTCCTTCTCTTGTATAGACATGTCAAAAAAAGAAAAAGAAAAAAGATTAAGACCCGTTTGATTTACGAAATAGGTATTTTAATAAGAAAATAAATAAGTATTATTAAGAATAGAAGAGGTTGGAATGAAATAATTATTCAAATTCTTTTGTTTGGTAATAACATATATTTTATAATTAGGATTGAACCAAAATTATTAAAAAGCTTATATAATTTCTAATTTTCTCAAAACTAAAAAAAAAAAAAACGGCAATTCAAAAGAAAGAGAGGGGAGGGGATAATGTTGGAATAAGTCCACCCCACGCTTCAAAAAGTAATTACAGCTGCCAAATTATATACCCAAGTCAAGATTCATAACTAGGTGTGATGTTTAAGTCATTGTGAATATATACCAAAATTATGGATTTAAGGGGTTGTCGTTTGTCAAGCCGTCTGAGCTGATAATTTTTAACACGACTACTAAATAAAAGGTGGAACCACTTTAATGGGTGGAGAAATATATGTTTTTATGAGGACCTTCCTTGCAAAATTTATTTTTCACCCTCCAATTTTGCTATTATTATATTTTAAAAAAGGGTTTTGCCCCCCTCCACTCAAGTTCTAGTTCCACCCTTTTTTGTGATCCCCAAAGGCCCAGATCTATAAAAATTTTAATCTAATTCGCAAACATAAACCAATATGAAATTAGTGAGTTAAGGTTAAAGTTTTGATTAGTTTAATTAAATAGGTAGGCCTAAAGTTAACCTACATAATCTTATATTCATGCTTTGAAATAATTTGTACTTTACACGTGACATTTAAGCTTGACAATTTTTTACACAACATGCAAATCTGACATAAAATTAGCAAGTTAAGTTGAAGAACCTGACTAGCTAGTTTAAGGTTGACCTGTATAATCTTATATTCATGCATCAATACAACTTAAACCTAACAAGCGAACACAAATTGGCACCCCCAATTTGATCATAATGCCACTTCATTCAAGAATACATAGAATTTTCAAATATCTGAACAAATTAACAATAATATCTTGTTCTAATTCTTGGTCATGGAAAAAATAATTTTGAAAGCACATGATTCTATATATATACATATATATGAGGCTATCAGGTGGACCGTTGGTGTAGGTGATGATATTTTACTTTTAGGGTTTTGATAAATGACACTTCACTTTTTCCTTATATGCATGTGTTGATAGTGATAAGAAGAATGATATGGATTGGAATCTCAAGGTTAGTGACTGTAGCACTCCTGAATAGGAATGGGAGATCAATAAACATAAGAACCCTTGTTGGGAATAGTATAATTAAATAAATTGTTCAAATTCCTATCCCCAATACAAATGTTAATTAAAGAATCATGTGGTGGGGGGACCAATTTCTAATGGTAATTTAATTTAATGTTAACACAGTAGCTTGGCTTCACACTTATGTGAGTTGTAAAAGAATATCCCTAAATGCTCAAACCACAATAGATTATTATGGACCTAGAAATTAGAATGTGCTGCTCAAATTAGATTTTTTTTAATGTTTATGGTTATTAATAAGGAATTGATTTCCTAAAAGTATATACTAAAAGTTGTTGGGTTAATATTTGTTAGAAATTTAGAATATTTTCCATGTTGAACTATTTTTCACAAGCTTTTGATTTAGTTATTCTTATAGATCTGTCACCAATTGCCTGCAGTCTACCTTGCCTTATTTATCACACCTTAGGTTCTCTATAAAATACATTATAATATAATTCAATACAATAAAGATGTAACCCTAAAAGCTTTTATTAGTGGACGTAGACCTTTGGGTTGTGTTTGCCAAGAGGCTGGAACAAGCTGGACCCGGGGCCAGCATTGTAGTGCTTTTTTGGTTTGTTTAGAGATGTGTTTGATTGGTTTTAGTAAAAATGTTTTGTGGGTAAGAGTGAAAAAAATATATTTTATATGAAAAATGTAAAAAATTTGTTTTGCAGTAATATTTTTATTTGAATAATAATAAAAAAGAATGATTGATGTACTATAAAAAGTAAGAATGTTAGGATTAATTTTGAGGGGGAGGTATTCTTTTTTTTGGGATTGAGGAAGAGGCCCAGTCTAGCCCGATCCAGCCTCTTGGCAAACACAGCCAAGTCAGAGACTCAGAGCCACTCCAAACCTCTTATGTTCTTTTCTTCTTTTATATTTTACATAAACTTCAACATGGTATCATAGCTACCATTTTTTTTGGTGCCTCTAACAATCCTTTCGTCACCCGGGCAAGTTTTCTGATTTAAGTGTTTCTTCGGTGTTTTTCACTACGAAAGTAGCGCACACAGCGCTTTGTTGAGACTAGCTTTGCAATTGGTATATCAAATATTCAATATACAATTAAATCATATTCACGAAGAAACAAATCAAGCAACTGGTTTCACAACTTCCTTCATCGACACAATTATGAAATCATATTTCTTCTACTGATTTTCAGTCGATTATATTGGATAATATTTATGGCACAAGAGCTCCATGCAGCATACAGATAGCAAACCTACTCAAGCCCAATTAACATTGAAGGGCCATTATCATCACTCAATTCAGATACATGCTGTTTTCATATATCCTCCACTATGAAATGAGATTCTCAATCAAATAACTCAAAAAACAATATTTTAGATCCAGGACTGGTACAAGACATGTTTCTTCTCTTCAAATCATGACAAGATCCCCAACTCACAAGTACTGAATTTCTGCAGTTATCAACTCAAAAATCCTAATCACCAACTCACTCTTTGGGCTTTCAAGTGCTCCAGAAATTTTTACTTGAAACGGCCTGTAATGATTTTTACCTCCTTGCCAGTCAAATTGATGCGTCAAAAAATTATTTTTTTTTTAGAAAAAAGAAAAGAAAAGAAAAGAAAAAAGCTTTTCTACTATACAAAAACCTAAGAAAACAATTTAGTCAGTAGGGGTTATGTGAGTATCATTATTGTTCCCATCCGCTTCTTCCCTCTGCAGCCTCTTACGTTTGCACCAACATAAATACTGAGGAATTGGCCCATCTTCCACAGTAACCCAGGTATGCTCCGCAACAGTCTTCAATGTCATTCTCATGTTTGGTTCTGCAAAAGACAATGGTTCAAGTTCAATTGTGGAGCAGGTGCATGTGCAGAAATATAGCTATCATAAAAAGACGAGACGCATTCAAGGGAATTCAGGCATTTTATAGGCACGGCCGGATATGACAAAATGTTGGTAGTGAATACATCCCACTGACCTTTGCAAAGAAGCCCCTCTAGCAAGTCCTTCAGCTCTGGGTTCATATCATCCGGGAGAACCAAGGGGTTATTAACAATCTGCAGAAGGAAAAACCACTTAGGCAATTCTACAAACACAGGGCCTAGAGAGTAGAAAATGAAAGTCACCATAAATGGAGAAAGTAACTTTTGTGCACCTTCTCATATGTATCCTGCAGGGTCTCCCCTAGAAATGGATATTGACCCAGAATCATACAGTACAAAGTAACTCCGACGGCCCACGTGTCTGCAGCTTTCCCGTGATAGGTTAGACCTGTTGAACAGGGGAAAAAAATACATGGTAAGTACATCCCACGTCAATTAATTTCAATGTCACTGGGCATATTTCAAGCTTGAGAGAGAACCCTAACCAAGACAGCATTCAGGGGCAGTGAAAACAGGAGTCCCAGGGGAACGACGGAGTTCATCATTATCATCCTGCAAATGAAACCAATAAAAGGAGAAATTGAAATATTGTCAATGATGCGTGACCAAATACTTGGTTTAAGTAAAAACAAGACTATTTATGTAGCTGAAGACATGTCCAGTGCTAATGTTTGTGAGATCCCAATATAAAATACTTGCTCCACAAAGAGCAATAAGAACTACAACTCTGCTCCCACATGGAGCTCAATTTGAAAGACATTTATACTAACTAATCTGAAAATACAATTTTATAACAAGACAGTTCCACCACATCATAGTAACACAAATTTTAGAAGTATATTTTGCAAATGCAATGCTTGCCACTAAAGAGGGCAGGGGAAGGAAGGTGAGTTGTCTTCAACAATCAAGCAGGCCACAAGAACATCAGAAGAAAGCATGTTTGTCAAAGACCTTTATTAAATTGATGTAAATAAGTTCAAATCAATTCTATTAAGCTTTAATCCAAAGTAATTGGACGCAACTACATGGATTTCCAAAGTAATGGGAATCGGCTACAGGAATCCTCCTCCATTCAATCATGTCAAGACTGTATACTCAAATTCAAATTTTAATAATCATGCCATTTCTAACTATTTATATCCAACTTAATCCTTTTCACTAACTTGGATCAACTCACTTTTTACACAGACGCAGACATAGGCCCTCACTGCACATGCACCATCTCAAGTATCTCCCTCATCTGTCCCTCAAATGTTGCCACTATGAAAGGACATTTTTCTCTTTAGTATCTTTGACTATGTAACCATTGATCCACCATAGCATCCTTATCACAGCTGCTTTCATGAAATCAATATTTCACCAAAAAATAGTTGGTGGGAGGTGGACGTTTTTGCTTCTTTTCTCCAGGTTTTGCATTCAATTAAAGTGAGAAGGGGTAGTGAAGATAAGTTGTGGTGGGTCAATTCTAAAAAAGGTTGTTCAAGGTCAAGTCCTTTTGTTCCTTGGCTTGTTTTGACGGTAGTTGTTTCCCTTGAAAGAGTGTGGTGGACTCAGGCTTCCTCAAGGGCGACTTTTTTTACATGGTCAGCAACTTTTGGCAAGATCCTTACCTTGGATAATTTCAAGAAGCGGCGTGTTATTGTGATAGACAGATGTTGCATGTGTAAGAAGTTTGGGCAATCCGTAGACCACCTTTCTTCATTGCGATGTGGCTTTTGCTCTGTGGAGTGCTCTCTTTAGTCGCTTCAAGATGTCATAGGTTATGCCTAGATGGGTTTTCGACTTGCTTGCTTGTTGGTGGTCCTCTAGAAGGCCGAAGAGTGCTGCGGTGTGGAAAATGGCACCTATTTGCCTTCTTTGGTGCTTATGGAGGGAAAGAAACAATAGAAGCTTGAGGACTTGGAGAGGACCTTGGTGGAGATTTAGCCTCTTTTTACCATACTTTGTATCTTTGGACTATTGCTTATGTGTCCCCTTTGTCGATTAGTTTTGATGATTTCCCTATTCGCCTTTTCCTTTCTAGTTAGGTGTTTCAAAGATGCAACTCCGAACTCATCTTCTTGCGATCTTTGAACTTCGAGCATTTCTTTCTCTCCAAATGCACCTCATCAAACAAAAATGAATTACATTCCACACAATGTTTTTTTTTTTGGACAAGGTAATGTGATTAAAAAAAGCGCAGAGGGGTGCAACCCATTTACACGGGAAGTATAAAAAAAGAGCGCCTAAAAGGAAGAGAAATGAAAAAGAAAGTCAAAAAAACTGATCACTAAGGGGGCTAACTAAGCAGCTGTCCAAGAGTACAGAGTAGTGAAGAAAAAATGAATAAGTTCCTCTAAAGTCCTACTGGAATTATCAAAGCAATTTCTTTCACTCCACAAGCACCACATAAGACATAGAGAGATCATCTTCCACACTACCACACTCCAAGAACGTCCTCCCAACCACCAGCAATCGAATAAATCACCAACCCTGCGAGGTATAACCTAAAACAGCCCAAACTGACTAAAGATAGTATGCCAAAGAGCACTTGCAATCTCACAATGAAGAAGAAGGTGATCGACTGTCTCTCCATTCTTCTTACACATACAACACAATTCCACTACCACAATATTCCTCTTACGCAAATTATTATGAGTCAAAATTTTGCCGAGAGCCGTAGTCCACCCAAAGAAAGCCACTCGCAGAGGCACCTTTAGCACGCCAGATACTCTTCCAAGGAAATACCTCATGGTCAAAGTTGGACAAGGCTTTATAGAACAACTTTACCTCGAAATTACCCTTCTTGGCCGAGGACCAGTGAATGCAGTCCACATTTCCAAGGAAGATCTTACAAGAATATAATCGATCAAAGAAAGAAAGGAATATTCCTTTTACGCAAATTATTATGAGTCAAAATTTTGCCGAGAGCCGTAGTCCACCCAAAGAAAGCCACTCGCAGAGGCACCTTAGCACGCCAGATACTCTTCCAAGGAAATACCTCATGGTCAAAGTTGGACAAGGCTTTATAGAACAACTTTACCTCGAAATTACCCTTCTTGGCCGAGGACCAGTGAATGCAGTCCACATTTCCAAGGAAGATCTTACAAGAATATAACTGATCAAAGAAAGAAAGGACCATATCCAACTCCCAATCCTGGACAGACCGTACAAAGATGACGTTCCACTCGACAATCCCATTTCTCCATATAAAGTTATCCTTCACCCAAGCTTCTTTGTATCTAGCAATACTGAAAAGGGAGGGGAAGGCATGCTTCAAAGGCTGATCCCCACACCAAATATTTTGCCAGAAACAAACTTTCGAACCCATTCCCACCTCAAACCGAATACCATTGGCAAAAAAGTTCCAACCTTGACGAATATGCTTCCACAAGCCCACACCATAAGAGCTTGAAACCTCCTTAGTACACCACCCACCATCTTGGTCTTCATACTTGGCTCTAATTATCTTGTACCAAAGGGCCTCACTTTCATTTGCTTATCTCCAAAGCCATTTCCCCAAGAGAGCTTGATTGAACTTATGCAACTTTCGAATGCCAAGACCACTGAAGCGCAAAGGGCGACAAACTTGATTCCAGCTTACAAGATGCAACATAGGCTCATCTCCCATTCCTCCCCATAAGAAATCTCTTTGAACTTTCTCAAGTCTTTTGGCTACAATAATCAGAATAGGAAATAGAGATAAAAAGTAAGTCGGAAGGTTAGACAACGTACTCTTAATGAGAGTTAAGCGACCTCCTTAAAAAGATACATTCTTTTCCAACCAGCCATTTGACACTCCGACTGTTCAATCATATCATTCCACATAACCACATCCTTATACGACGCCCCAAGAGGCAACCCCAAATACTTCATAGGCAGACCAGCAACACTACACCGAAGAATATTAGCTAAGGCCCCAATATTTTCCACCTCACCAATAGCAACAATTACTGACTTACCAAGATTAACTCTCAACCCCAAAACAGCTTCAAAACAAAGGAGAATAAGGCCCACATAAACCATTCCACACAATGTTTAAATCATTCCAACAAAACCTTCCTTTCTGGCACGCCAAGAGCTCTACCACCCGTCCAAGCTAACCCACTCTACTCCAAACATCTTAAACACCAAATTCCACAATTCTCTAGCAATATCATAGTGAAGAAGGGTAGCAACTACTATATATAGAACTCCCTCCCTCAGCAAGTCATTTTGGGAAAGTTGGCTGCTTAAGCTTGACCCTTTACTACTTGGAACTATAATCTCTCATCAATGATTTTGGGATGATGTGTGGTGCGGCGAGGTTTGCCTCAAGGTAGCTTTGCCTTGGTGAAGGAAGCGTCTATGGCAATGTCATACGGACTTGTCGAGTGGCACCCTTCGGAACATCAACTTTTTTCACTTGGTTCAGGATTGGGAAGTCGACATTTTGGCCTCTTTTTATTCTCTGTTGTATTCTTTAAGAGGAAGAAGAGTTGGGGGAGGAAAAGCTTGGTTGGATCTCATTGTGCAAAGGGATTTTTTATGTTAGATCTTTTTACAAGATCCTAGCACACAAAGACAATCCCTCTTTTCCTTGAAAGAGCATTTGGCGGACCAAGGCTCCCTCAAAAGTGCATTTCTTCGCCTAGTCCGGGGCTTTTGAGAAGATTCTTACCATGGACAACCTCAGTAAAAGACAACTTATCGTGGTCAATCGGTGTTGTCTTTGCAAGCTGAATGGGGAATCTGTCAACCATCTCCTTCTCCATTTTGAGGTTGCATATTCCTTATGGAATGCTATCTATAGTCACTTTGGGTTTTCCTAGGTTATGCCTAACGGTGTGGTGGATTTGTTCGCATGCTGGTGGTGGAGGGTAACTCTCGAAGCGCGGTTATCTGGAAGATGGTGCCCCTTTGTATTAGGTGGTGCTTATGGAGGGAAAGAAATGACAGAAGCTCAAGAATCTTGAGAGGACCTTAGAGAAGCTCAAGTCACTTTCTTTTTTATTCCTCTTTACTTGGACATCTGCTTATTTAGCTCCTTTAATTATTAGCTTGTTAGATTTTCTTGTTCTCTTTTCTCCTTATTAAGCATTCTCTTGTATACTCTGTGTATTAAGGTTGCGTCCCTCTACGCTTTTAATATATACAACATTACTTATATACATAAAAAAAAAAACGAGTTAGCGTACAAGGCTTTTTAGTTTTGTTCTTAATCCCTTGACCATGCTTCTCAGACTGACCTACTATCAAATTATAAATAGCCATCACAGCTTAAACATCCAACACCATGACTCCTATTTGCACCAAGCCCCTCTCTCCAGGTTGTATTCCTTTGTAAACTCTATATCAAGGGGACCAAACATCCTACTCCATGAAATCTTGTACATTTTAATCATATAACACCTTCATTCCATGACTAAAAGTTCATTTCTAAATTACATTCTAAACTAGCATGTGAAAACAACTTGCGCTCAACTTCTAAATTTTAAAGAAAAAAAATGAAAGAACTATACATAGAAATTTTTTAATTACATTTTCTCAACTATTTTACTCGGAGACATATACTTAATACATGTACACAAATTAAAATCTGTAAGGTTAAACTATGAAGGGAGAAACATGGAGGTTTGCAATGCATATATCCAAATTGGTGTTGTCAATTCTTTCATATTGCACAACAATCTGCACAAGTCAATAGTTAGACCTTATCTCTCTAAAAACGCCTGGTGAGTTGGTCTTAAAATTGAATAGCTCTTTCAGTCTGAAATATTAAAAATCTGAATTCTGTGATATAATAATAAATAAAAAGTATGCCTTAAGAGATCTCATTGTTTTACTGACAAAAACAATTTGAACTTTTATTTGTGACAAGCAACTTTAAGTCTTCAAAAAAATATTGCTTGTAGAAATATCAATAACCCCTCAGTTATCAATACACAAGATGTACTCCAAGAGCAGAGCAGGGATAAAGTTTCACATTCTACCTTCATGCATATCATTTAAAAATAAATATGATGGAATATCATCACAACCTTTTTCTTGCCTTTCCATGAAGTAAACCTAAAGAAATTATGGGGAAGCACTTTCATTACCTCAAACACCTGGCTGACGCTGAAATCCCCAATCTTAACCGTACCATTACGAGTAACCAACAAATTATCAGGTTTAATATCACCATGCACAATATTCTGCATTTTCAAAGGAAATATGATAAGATTCACCATAATTGAAGCCTTAAAACTTCACAAAAGGGAGGAAAAATGCCTAAGTAAATGCATATAATGCGATCTTGTGACTACCCATGATTAATTAGGGTAATTTTGTATTTTGTATTTTATTTTATTTTATTTTATAAGTAATGTTGTATATATAAAAAAAACCCAATAGGGCACATCAAATACAAATGGGTATAGGGCGCCACGCTCATAAGTAGCCCCCAAGAAACAAACCCAGGAAACAAAAAACCAACCTGGAAGACAACCCACACAAACCCAAAAAACCTAAAAAAAAACCCAAAACCAACCCAAGCCCCCTATTGCACCTCGGGGAGGGGGGGGGGGGGGTTGGAAGAAAATGCATTTTTTAGGGCTGGCAAAATGGGTCACCCAGCATGACCCGTGACCCGTTTAGCATAAACCCAGACACGATCCGTTTAAATAAATGGTTCTAACGGTTAGACCTGTGAATTTTCACGGGTCACCCAACACGAACCCGTGAACCCATTTAAGCTAAACAAGTCTAATGGGTCCACACGACCCGTGTGCGCCCTGCGACTTTTTCTCTAAACCAATCTATCCATAGATTCAAAAGAATCAAAACCCACAGTATGCTAACCAAGATTGCAGCAACAATCACAAACATCCAAGAAATCCATGCCCATTTGGGAATCATATTCCCAGCAGCCCCACTTGCATAAACAATTTTTTCAAAGATTAACAAATAAACAAATATTAACATACTGGTACCAGCTGTGAGACATTGGCGGAAGAGAGAGAGAGAGCGGTAGAGCGACGTCAGCGGCATAGCAAAGAATAGAGATAGGGGGAGAGCGGCTGCGATGTCGGCAGCAAGCGGAGAGCAAAGAGAGAGAGCGTTAAGCGAGAAAGAGTGGAAAAATGAAAATCAATGGAGGAAGAAGGGGTGGGCGGCGCTGAAGAGTGAAGCATGAAGGAAAAAAAAGTTAGGTTTTTTTGTTTTTTTTGAGTTTTCCTCTTTTTGCGTGCAGCATATTCTAGTATTCCCTCAGTTTTTTTGGGGTTAATCCTTTTTCCTTAAAAAAATAAATAAATAAACGGGTCTGGCGGGTCACCCGTGACACGACCCGTTTAAGCAAGATAAGTGGGTCGTAAACGGGTCAACCCATTTACGACCCAAACCCGTTTAAGATAAACCTAAACTCGCTAATTTCGTGCCGGGTTCACGGGTCATGTCAAAATTGCCGGCCTTAGCATTTTTAGACTTGAAAAAACCGCGCCTATGTTGGCACTTCGCCTAAGAGGACCTCTGACCTCTAGCCTCAAAGTTCAAGAAGCAATCCAAGTTCTTATGCTCCGTCTTCACCTTCACCTTAGGAGTAGCAAGCTCCCACTTCTCCTTCTCAATGACAAAAAAAAGATTCGACAATCTTTTATCATCACCTCCCCATGACAACCTCACCACAGGAGTGAAATTCATCGTATCAATCACCTCCTTGGAATAGCCCTCCACTGGAATATCAGCCACAACCTCAGCAAGCAGGTCCTTGTTTTTAAGCAAATGCTTAGCAACCTCATCCTTGACCCTCCGGGAATACACTAGTTGAGACTTGGAAACAGGGGGGGTTGAGACCCAACTCAACCGCCCCATTGGACGAGACAGTAGAGCACACCATAACCTCCCCATCATCAATCTTAGCATCCTACTTAGGCGATTTCTCCAGCAAAGAGGAAGAAGCAGAATTTGACCCTAAACTTGACGGAGCAAGCCATTCTCTAGAAGAGGATCCTTTCCCTTAGAGGGCAAGGATGCCTCCTTCTCCCTCGGGGGTGAAGGAGAGAGCCCTCGGGCCAAAAAACCCCCGACAAATCAAACTCAAAGCCTAAGAAGGACTACGAACAGCCTTGGCCAGAGAAGCCTCCGACACCGGCACTTTGACAATGATAGCCACCCCAGACCTAGAAACCTCCTCCCAAAGGCTCGCCAGAAAATCCTCCCAAGGGAGAGAGAAGGCCTCTCGAATGGTAGGACTACTAACCAGCTTAGAGTCCGATAACAAAACAGTCCCCAGAGAAGACCCATCAACGGTAGGGACATTTCACATGTACACCATTTGATTTAACCCTAAATTCTCATGGTAGGGGTGTAATTGAAAGAGGCTAAAACATGAGAACCTGACATTGCAAAATCTTAAACTTTTAAGGTATGATTGGAAAGCACCTAAATATTAGTGAGGTAAGTGAAGTTTTCCCAAAAAGAAAAAAGGTATGACATTAGGAAAGCAAAGCAGATGACCATGCAGAGATGACATATCATCCTATTCTCAAAGCCAAGATCAAAAGCAGACTTTCAAGATCATACATGAGCATGGAGGTACATAAGCCCTGAAACTATATCCCGCAAGTACTTTCTTGCTGTGGTTTCTCCCAAGCCACCTGGTGGACCTGAACCCTCACAAACCCATTTGCCCTCCACATATTCAAGAACTGAAACAAAAAAACAAAAACAAAAAAAAGGTCACTTACATTAAGCAAAAATGCTATCCTAGTTCTTCATATATTCACACCTTCATGCACAATAAATATTGCAAAATAGAGCACACTTGTTCAAATGAAAATAGGAAAACCAAAAAAGAAGTAGCAAAATATACCCATGTAGAAGTGATCAGTGTTTGGGTCATCAATCACCTCAACGAGATTGACTATATTAGGATGATCCAACATTTTCATAATAAGAACCTGAAAGGAAAAGGCAAACACAATTATTCTTTGATAAGTCTCACACTTAAACATGAAAGAGCTAAATCAGCTTATGTAATCAATCATTTAATTTACTTGACAAAAGAAGAATAAAAAATCAACCATTGATATGCAAAGAAAAAGCAATAGACAATGCATTATGCTCTTGTTAAATGACTTGTTGGACACTCGTTCAAAAATTTTTTTTTTTTTTGATAAGTAAGATGAAGTTTTATTAAAAGCATAAGACTCCCCTAAGTACATTGGAAGTATACAAGCAGAAAAGCCTAACTAGAAAAAGAAAGGAAAAAGCTGAAGCTCGCCCACAAAAGAAACCCAACAAACCCACCTAAAAACCCTCAAATACAAATACCCAAAGAAGCCCAAAGCCCTCAAGAGCCACCTGAATTGTTACATTACAATAGTCTTGCCCTTCCTATTTCGAGAAGATGCACCAGCAATGCCGTAATTAATAGAGCTTTCTAAATTTAACAGCTCTCTCTTGCCCTTAGACCTTGGCTGCACAACCTTTATTGAAATTCTCTTTCACCTCATTCAAAACGCCAACTTCCGATCCTCCTCTTTATCGCCATCCAGCTACAGATCAGGAGGATTGGGGGATAGCTTCCCATTGCGTGCTACCTTATTTGCCCGACGAAAATCCTCTTCCATGTCCTTCAAGCTCGCCATATGCGGATCATTGTCCTTTACACCTGCCCTCAACCACTCAATCAGCCACTCTTGGGGTTTGGTCAAACCATTTTCAATAGTGTTAGGTGCCTTTGCTCCTAGGCCCTTTATCCATTGAACTTGGATTAAGAAACCCTCTCTATAAAATGCCCCTCATCAGATTAGTGTTCTTTGGAACAGGCTTCACTTGAGCATTGTGAGTAGCAAACCCAGCGAACCCAAGGACCTGGGTTGGAATGATATTGTACCAGCGGAGCACCAAGGGATTCCATTGCCTCAAGAAGAAGAGAATCATTCACCCGCCTTCCTCATTCTTTCTGAGCTCTCCGATAGTAGCTTAACATCTGCTTGTTAAGAACTATGGGAGTCCCATTTTCCGATAACCTAGAAATTGAGCGTAATCTATCTCCCAAAGTTAACGCCTCTGACAAATGGGCAGCCATGGGTAGTAAAGAAACAGAATGTGAAGTAGCAGACTTCATCGACGAAGAAGGGACCAGAATATCCCATAGGGATCTCGAGAGCTTACTGGAGTGAGAGAAGCCTGAATACGGTCTCGAAGAGAGAGAAATTTGAAGACGCTCAAAACCCGAGGAGCCTCCCGTAACCTTTTTCGGCAAAAAGGGAACCGGCCCAGAAGGCGAAGAAGCAAACGCAGTAAAGGGGAGGATTGGAAGAACCTGCACGTTGAAAGACGCAAGAGCCAAACCGTGACCAGAACCAAGATTCAAATCCGAAAGAGAAAGAGGAAACTTACCCAATACTAAAACAGGCTCCGAACCCTAATTCGAAAAATGACCCAACCTTGGTTTAGAACCAGGATCCAAGCCTGAATTCGAAATTAGACCCGAACCTGATTCAGCACCAAGATCCAACCCATGACCCCAACCCACTTCAGAGACAGACTTGAAATGACGACCAAAAACAGAAGCCACGGGGCCCAAAGAACCAACCCTAATCCGCCTACATTTGGGCTTCAAAGCAAACCTGGCTAGAACCCGATCCAACCTAGAAAGAACATGTCCTAGAAGCCTCTTCATCCTTGGGTTCCCAAAAATACCCTTCATCCTCTTCGGCTTCAAATAAGTAGCAGCAGCCGCTGCCAAGGATTTGGGCATACACTCCAACACATAACAGTCCACTGCAAATCGCAACCCATCTCCATTAGACACCCTCTCGAAGCACATCGATACCGGAAACAGATCAAGAAAGCTAGAGTAAGGAAGCTTCCCCCCTACCGCTTTCGCCCCATCCTCGAAAGTCAACCGGAGCACTTCCACGAACGAACGCCCGAAAATAACACCTAAGGAAGACACTCCCAAAAGGTTCCCCACCTTATATTGAGCCACAGAATCTAACAAACCAGACTTCACCGCCAGCTCTCCCGCAAAATGCCACAAGCCCATCCCAAAACAACCCTCAAGGAGCCTGATGACTCCCTTGCAACCACCCTCGGCCAAAATCGATACCTCCAAAAATCTTCCTGCCTTATTGCCTCCCCATGCACCATCATGAACTTATCTCCCTCACGATAAGATTTGGTGATCTCCTCCCTCACCTGAGACTAAATCGCTACTTCCACCATTTCCGCCAACCAAGAAGAGCAATGGATACTCTTGAAAATATACCCAACGAAGCCTTTTCTCCTTTCCTCCAGACGGAGGTTAGGACACCCATCCTTTGCCAAGAGGCAAAAGGATTTTGCTTCAAAAGAGAAGCTGCGATCCATGACAAGCTCGCCAGACCCTAACGAACAGCACCTATCGCGCCACTGCTAAGGCTGAAAACGAAGAAAGCTGAAGAGAGAGAACAAAGCTTTTTTAAAAAAATCTTGTACCCCGGCAAGGAAATGGATGACGAGTTCAAAAACAAAAATAAGTCTTAGTCTTGGAGATATCATAATTAGAAGAAGCATCAAGAGCTTTGAGCATTCTAAGAAAATAAATTTTGCATATACGTAGGAGAATGATGATCCTGCATAACCACAAGATATGTTCAAGTTACATTTCACCCCAGACATTGGTAACAATAAACTGTAATATGACCATGGTTAGCAAGAAACTATAGCATCAGCCAAGTCGACAAGACAAATATGCAAGTTTTCCAATGCAAAATAGTGTAAATCACAAAATAAAAGACAGTGAGCAGATACCTCGCGAAACACATCAGTCATAGCAGTCTCTGAGGGTGCAACTCGTAGCTTTAACAAATGAGACTTATGAAAGGCCTGTCATTAAATTATGCTCATATGATTACAAAGTGAAACCTCTATTTGGCATGAAGTTCAAAGTTATCCAAAATAAAAATAAAAAATACCAAATATTATGTCATTATAAAATTAGAGTAACTAAATAACAAAGAACCAGCATCACTCAGTACTGCTTCCAATATTTTTTCTAATGGGCAAAATTACATCATAATGGAAGTAGAAATAGACTAGCCCCTAAATAAATTAAAATGACCAGAATACATCCTCAGTACTAACCGTTTTATAACCATAACATGCACTAGAAAGAACTCTTTTAAGAAAAACAATACCTTGATTGCATAATGCTCTCCATCTACACTGCTTCGATATAAAACCTGTAGCACATACAAGGAAAATGCTAAAGAAACAAAATGAAAAATGCTAAATAAATAACCCATTGAAGCAAAAATACACAAAACAATGTCATCAAGATTATGCTTACCACTTTCCCATAGCTACCGGCACCAAACTTATACTGACGAACATACACATTGACCATATAACTCATTGATGCAAAAATATACAAAACAATGTCATCAAGATTATGCTTACCACTTTCCCATAGCTACCAGCGCCAATCTTATACTCACGAACATACTCATTGACCATCTTATTACCGTTTTCATCCTGAAAATAAGTTTTAAAAAGAAATATTGATATGAGTAGAAAATGGTGAAGGGAACAACAATTATTTCTGCATGTAAAGCTAAATGGAAAATACAAAGCATCCACATAAGCCCATGCGCATATCCATAAGCTTGCCAAGATTAGGAATACCCACATACATAACCTTCTTCAGTAAGTCAGCCTGCAGTTTGACCACATTATAGAAAGAGGGAGATATAGAGAGAGCTTCTATCAAACTCATAGCTAATACCATGATAATGAAAAAACAGACCTTCAATGACAGGATAAAATTGAAATCCTACCAGGAAACGATTAGGCCTCGTTTGGTTTGTGGATTGTCTAGTCCATTGGAAAATGATTAGTTACCACTGGGATTAGCTACCACTGGGAATAGATTAGTTACTCCTATTCCTTTGTTTAGTTGTAACGCTGGAATAGACTACTTAATCCTATTCCTTCGTTTGGTACAATGCAATATGTTGGTGAATGGAATTGTATTGTGATCTTATTTCCTAAAACACCCTTATAATGCGAATACAATTTATATTATTAAAGACCTTTTTTTTTCTTCGAAACATAAACAACTATACTATAATTTTTTTAAAAAAATTATGTCATGAATGTGGGATTTTTTATTTTTTGCATCACCATCTTCAAAGAATCAAAAATTTCTTTTCCTATCCAGTAAAATAAGAGACAAAAAAAAAAAAAACAGATACAAAAGCATCTGGAAATTATCAAAATGCTTGCAAGTCATGGAACTCGAAAGTATTCATTCAATATAGAGGCGAAAAATAAACTACATCAAGAATAGGAAAAAAAATACTGAGAGAAGAAAAGAAAAATTGATTTAGATTCCAACCCAATTATATCGGTGATTTCCATCTAAATGAGGGAAAAAAGCTAAGAGAAGAAAAGAAAAACTATGTGTGATTTGAAAGAAAAAAAAAAAAAAGACTAGAGAAAGAAAAAAAATGAGACAAAAAAAACTGATTTGAAAAAAAAAAAATCGAGAGAGAAGAGAACGAAAAAAAAATTGAGAAAGAATGAAGAAAAAACCGAGAGAAGAAAAAAAAATCCAAGAAATACAGAGAATGAAATAACCAAGAAAATAGAGATCGAAGAGAAGAGAGGGGAGAGAGATGTCTTGCTTTGAGAGATGAAGATCATTGCTTTGAAAGATGGAGATTGTGAGATGTGTGAGAAGTGTCGAGTTTTTTTGGGCAATTTTACACGATATTTTTAATCCCATAGGAAATGATTAGCTAAGCCACTCATTTTTGAATGGCTGAGCTAACCCAGTGTGTATGAGATTACTAGTCCCATGGGAATAGACTACTCCCATGAATAGAATGTTACCAAACAAAGGACTAGCTAACACTAGTGTTAGCTAGTCCAATCCAAGGGCCTAATCCGCAAACCAAACGGAGCCTTAGAATATATTTTAAACATTCTTACAGCTACATGTATGAATCTTTAGGAAGTGAAATGTTAATAACTGCGTATGACTAATAAGCGTAATAAGATCCCCAATATCACTGTTGATTCAGAAAACTACCATCTCTTTATAACAAACTATCATCATGTCAAAGCTTATGGTCAACCAAATTGTATTTGTATGTAACATAAGCGTCAAATAGGGAAAGGTTACCTTGCACACTCGTATAATTTTTCAAGAACAAAAGGTTAAGGTTTCATCACACAAATAAGACCAAAATCATACCTCTGTGCGAACAACTTTATGAGTTTCCTTGACAGGAAATTGTCGGCAAACCATTCCATTTTGTTCTCTGAACATTAAAATCTCTTCAGAATGTTTGGCACGGCTGTGGTGCAACTCAGCATCATCTCCATGATTAGTATCCGTAACATCACCATTGTAGGAACAATCATCATCATCTTCAATATCTTCATCCAACAACAAATCCATGGAACGGTGATTATTGAAGCCTGAAGTTGGCCTTGGTTGTCGTTTAGGCCTTCTGTTAAAACCAAAGCCAAAGCAACCGCAGCAGCCCATCATTCTGGCAATAATCTTACTCAGCATGAGAAACTTGAACCTTTAAGTAATTTCTTTAATTTTCAGCAACTGAAAAAATATATCCCACCACCTGTAAAAAGGCATACCCTAAAATTAAAAAACCACAAATACCGTAACCCACTTCCAAGAAAAGCTACCTCAAGCTAAATTTAACAAAAAAAAAAAATTTCCCTTTCAATCTTGAAGTAATTTTCACAGCACAAATTTTGAGAAATTCAGCCGAAATCAAATGAATATACATTGTGCCACTTAAAACGAAGAATGAAAACCTGATTTACAGGAGGAAGCGAGGGCTCCAAGCCCGAATCAGCTTGGTTATTGTAACGGATGCCATTCAGCCAAATGAAAGGAACAACTTATGTTATTCAGCCCATTACCATTCAGAGCCAACATCTTGACCGCTCCAGTTTATAGCAAAAAATGCAGGGTCAAACCACACCCTTCCCCAGCACCCACAACACGTTGACCTTTTCCATTATTAAAAGCAAAAAAACAGAAACAGAGACAACGAAATTAGAATTAAAATAATAAAAGTTGATAATTTTACCGACGGAAAAACTAACAAAATAACACGCCAAGCTAATTACCAGTCGAAAAAAAAGAAGACAAAAAAAGACAAAATTTGCCTAGAAATTTCAGACCCAACAGGCACGAAAAACAATTACAAAATGCATTCGAAAATCGAGCATATCCATAACAGTAAACAATCAAAATTCAAAACCCTAACCTTTTTCTCTTTCGTCGTAATAGAAACAAAACCCTATCTCCCCAACTTGTCAAAGCCAATTTCCACCAAAATGAAAGACTCTCGGAAGCAATATTCAAAACCCCCTAGATTGAAATCCACCTCTCCCGATGGAAATAATTTAAACAACCGACTCTGAAAAAAGAAGAAAAAAAATGAAAAACCCTAGTTTGCCTCAGAAAAAGGGGGAAATCAAAAAGAAGTAGAGGCTTCGGGATCTGAGAATCGAAACCGAAAACAAATTTATAAGCGAGATTTTGAAGACGATGACTTACGGCAAATGTTTAAATTTTGAAGTGGCAGGGATACATTAGGAAATAGGGATTCTAATCGGGGATATTGGTGGGCATATATGTAGGAAACAAAAATAGGAGACTTGAAGCGCGTCCGTAGAAGCAGCGGCAGCAACAGCAGCGGAAGGTTCTCAGGTACTGACCATTTATGGTTGTTTTGAGGAGAACACTTGGTGACTAGGGTGACGAATTTTGTCGGGTAGGTTCAGACACAGGGTGATGGTGACCTAAAAAAAAATACTATTATTCAAACTTTTTTACAAAAAGAAAATGAATGATAATGCAATTGTCATGGTTGGCGGCTAGCCCCTGCAAAATAGCATAAACGGCAAATAATAGAGCGCCCAACAGAAAGAGAGAGTGAAGTGGTATCACCTCCGATGCTAAAGCTAATAATAGATTGTAGAAAGGTCAAAAAGAATCCAAAGACGATAGAAGGTTAAGGGTTAAGAATTTTTTTGTGCGTCGTTTAGGCTTGCAAATGAGGCCTACCGGCCAGTTCGATACCCGCCTAGTTAAACTCGATTCAAGATCGAGTTCAACAGTGTTCTAACCCGCTTGTTACTGTAAAAATTCATTTAATTAACAAATAATGCAAACTTAGCTCACTGAGGCTCGTGAGCTCAACCCGTTTAAGGCTCGGACTGCTCGGTTCACTCGACTTGTATAGGAATTGTGAGCTTGACCCGTTTAAGGCTCAACTCGCCTAAATCATGTGGGACTCATGAGCTCGACTCATTTAGCACTCGAACGGCCCAACTCGTTTATGGCCTGCCAACTCGTTAACTCAAATATACTTGATACTTATTTTTATATCTATATTGCCAATTTGCCATGCTCCATTATTTCTTTATTATTTCTTTTATATATATATTATTTTGACATATCCACAAAAAAAAAATGGAAAATAGATATATAATATGATTCATATGAATAAAACTAGATAAACGTGATTCGTGTAATCTCAAATTAAACTATTAAAATTAAAATCAACAATATGATTGTTTATAATCATAATTTTAATATTATCATATCATTGTAAATTTATAATTAACTAACTTGTATAATTGTATATTTATGTTACATAATCACTCAGCTAATATATACTAATTTCAAATTTAGTAACTTAGTTAATATTTTAATATAGTTAATTAAAAAACATTTAAACATAAATTCGCTCAACTCAATGTATGATTTTTTTAAAAAAAATTTTATTTTTTATTTTTTATTTTTTTTTGAATGGAATCAACTATCAAGCAATTTTATAAATAGCATAACAACATTAAGCATAACACTACAGAAATAATTTTCGAAATACGATAAGAGACTTCATCAATAAGACCATGTTCCTCGCAAAGGAATAATGCTTCATTTGTGAGACGATGGGCTGCACCATTGAGATGTTGTCTTAAATTTTAAAACTCTTATTAAAATAATATTAAATAAATTAAAATGATAATAAATAAATTAGAGTAATGATATATGAATTAACGATATTAAATAATTATTTGGTGTTAATGGTATATATTACATTGATTGTTTACCTCTTTTGAATATCACTTTAATTCTCAAATTTAGCTTCATAAGTATGTTTATGAGCATAATTAAATCTAATTTAGTGAATGCATTATTTATATTAATGTTTGGTGAAATCAAAAATTAATTTGAAGCTTTTTAGTTTTTTGGCCTAAAAAATAGTGTCTTAATTTTCATACTGTCTAGTAAATATTAAAACTACTAAGGAAATGTACCAAGGTTAACCACTTTTGTTGAAAGCTTGGAGGCTTTTAGTATGATGGATTATGAGAAATATCTTGAACATTTAATAAGGCAAGTAAGCAAGTGGCCAAGTGAGAATGCAAGTAGTTTTAAGTCTAATTGAGTTGAAAACTATGTATGGGCCAAAAATAGAGTCAAACAAACTCGGATGAAGTCAAACAAAAAATATAAAATGTTTGTATTAGAGTCCTCTATCTACCTTCAAAATTTCATGTCAATCAAAGTATGTTTGGACATCCAAAAATGGATCGGAGTACACTTCCCTCATTTTGGACGAAAATGTTAAAGTATACTAGGTTCATTGTTTTGGTTGAATACATCACAACCATTGGATCAAAAGTATGAAAATGAATCCTAGCCATTCATTCTCTTATAGATAGAAACTTGTATTTAACCTTTAGATCAAAAGTATGAAAATGAATCATAGCCGTTCATTTTCTTATGGATAGAAGCTTGTATTAACCCTTAGATCAAAAGTGTGAAAATTAATCATAGCCATTCATTCTCTTATAAATAAAAGCCTAAGTAAATTAATGTTTCACTTAAGCTCCTTTACATTCTTAGTAAGTAAGGATAGCTTGCTCCTCATTTCATTCTCTTTCTTAGCTCTATGTCAAAAAAATCATATGGCCTAAATCTTTCTATAGTGTTCAAGTGTCCTTACTTTTCTAAATTAGTTACCTATAGAAGATTTGGTGGAGTTCTACTTCAAGGTTTATTGGGTAAGTGTTTCTTATGTAATATAATGATTTATTGTTCGTATTATTTGTTTTCATCTAATTGTTTAAGGAAAAGGATCCCTCTATTTCAAAATTCCTCTATTTCCTCCATTTAGTGTATTTTGAAGGGTAATGCATTTAATGTACTACTCTCATTAAAATGTTTGGACAATACTACCCTTCAAAATACACTAAATAGAAGAAATGGAGGATTTTTACATTGTTTTAAAACCTAATAAGCTTATGATGTAAAACAAAGTAATTAATGAATCAATGATAAGAGTTCATAGACAAATTGATTAAAGGCTTATGATATTATCTATATTTATTACATATATTATTTACTTTACAGCTTTTATATTCAGTCAGTTATTTTATTGTCATTTAAATTTTAATTCATATTTTTTGCGGTACGGACTATTGGTCTCAATTTAATTCATATTTTTTGTGGTACGGATCATTAGTCTCAATCCCGAAATATGGATTCAGTATTTATATTCAGTAATTTATTTTATTATCATTTAAATTTTAATTCATATTTTTTACGGTACGGACCATCGGTCTCATCCCCGAAATATGAGTCATGTTTTATACATATTATTTATAATACTAGTTTTTATTTAGTGATACTTGCCATTAGCCTCGTCACAAAAAATGAATTCAGAAATAAAACTATTTATAAGTAATTATCTCAAATTTATATAATAAAATAAATAAATAAAGATGAAGTGACGGATAATAAATAAATATAAAAAGATGATGGTATTTAAACAATGATATTATTTGAGAATTAACTAATATGCAAATATTGTTTGTATGTATTTGTATGCAGAAGTGGAGCATAATTCCACACTAAGGAGTGTAAGTATGGATGTACTTACTGAGTATTAGCTTTGTTTTATTGTCATAAGAATTCTTATTTTATCGTATTGATATACTTTTGCATTACAACTGTTGCATAATATGTCTAATAATATGGTCTGATAAGATAGTCACCTTAAGAACAAGTTGTGTCGTTTAGGCTTGCAAATGAGCCTACTGGCCCGTTGGATACCCGCCTAGTTAAAGTTGATTCAAGATCGAGTTCAACATTGTTCTAACCCGCTTGTTACAATAGAAATTCGCTTAATTAACAAATAATGCAAACTTGGCTCACTTGACTAAGCTTGACAAGGGTTTGTGAGCTCAACCCGTTAAGGTTTAGACTATTTGGCTCACTCGACTCATTTAGGGATTGTAAGCTCAACCCGTTTAAGGCTCAACCTGCCTGAATCATGTAGGACTCTTGAGCTCAACTCATTTAGCACTCGAACGGCCCAACTTGTTTATGGCCTGCCAACACGTTAACTAGAATATACTTGATACTTATATTTATGTCTATATTGCCAATTTGCCATGCTCCATTATTTCTTATATATATATATATATATATATATTTGACATGTCTGTAGAAGATAATGGAAAATAGGTATATAATATGATTCATATGAATATAACTAGATACATCACAACGTGATTCGTGTAATCTCAAATTAAACTATTAAAATTAAAATCAACAATATGATTGTTTATAATCATAATTTTAATATTATCATGTCATTGTAAATTTATAATTAACTAACTTAGTATAATTGTATATTTGTGTTACATAATCACTCAGCTAATATATACTAATTTCAAATTTAGTAACTTAGTTAATATTTTAATATAGTTAATTAAAAAACATTTAAACATAGGCTCGCTCAACTCAATGTATGATTTATTATTATTATTATTATTAATGGAATCAACTATCAAGCACTTTTATAAATAGCATAACAACATTAAGCACAATGCTCTATAGAAATAATTTTTGAAATATGATAAAGGGACTTCATCAATAAGACCATGTTTCTCGCTAAAGAATAATGTTTCATTTGTGAGACGATGGGTTGCACCACTGAGATGTTGTCTAACATGATTGACCTTTCAAATTTTAAAAACATAGGTTCAAATTCAATATATGTTACTCGTTATTTGTTAGTGTGTGACATGACATTATATTATAATGATTATATATACAAACTTAAAAGTTATATTAATTATATTTCACCATCATTTGCTTGGGGAAGTATTCACGGGGTAGGTGATCTTATAAAAGAGGGGTTGATCGGAAGGTAGGTGATGGGTCTTCGATCCACATTTGGGGAGACAAATGAATCCCATCCCCTTCTTCTTTTATGATCCAATCCCTTTGAGACTCTTTGATCTACAAGCTAAGGTAAACATGTTGTTTGACAAATGATTAAATCAAAGATAGAGCAGACTATTCTATCAAAATAACATCACGAATACAATCTGAAGTATCCTCCAACCAAACTTTATCCATGAAAGAACATTTTGCTATTTGAGGCTTTGAGCAAGCTGATGGGCTACTGAATTAGCATCGGGTCTATCCATCACAACTTTTGCATCCCCCTCCAAAATCATCATCTGGAAGCCTATTTCCTTTCAAAAACATACATCATAGAAGGAAGGCACCCAATGTTTCCGCAATAATAGGTTAAAAAAATACCTGGTCTTGTAAAGCTCCTTGCTGCAAGAGTGTTTGGATGAGTAAAAGATCCTTCATCCACGAACTTAGTTCCCCATACCAATGCTTTGGCCACATGAAGAAAATCCAGCCCCTGTAATGAACATTTTTGGAAAAACCAATTACAAGAACCCCACACATCCATTGCCGAAGGACAACCCTATAAAATATGAAAATCCGTTTCAACATCCCTTTCGCAAATGGGACATAAAGGGTCCGAGACCACCTTCCTCCTTAGCAAATTATCTGTTGTAGGCAGTGTTGTGCGAAAGGTCGCGAATCTCTTACACACTCAAATCAAGCGGAACAAATGTGATAATAGTGTTTAAAGAAAAATAAACTAAATGACAACAAGACACAAGATTTACGTGGTTCGGCAATTTGCCTACATCCACGATGCAACGGTAGAGAGATCTTTCACAAATTCAAAAGGGGAGAATACAAAAGAGTGATAAAACACTCACAAACCCAAATCCCCAAATACACCCAATTTCCCACTCACTAGCTCCCTTTTTTTTTCTCTACGGAGCTTTTCTTCTCTCTGTGTATTTCTCTTGTCTCTCTTGTTTTCATCCACAACTCCCTGCATCCCTTTATAAAAGAAAGGTTGCATTTGAAATGAATGAACAAAATGAGTTCATTCAATTCTTCTTACGCCAGCCAGCACACATACATAAATGAAGAGCTTCTTTTGTTGACAATCAAGTAACAAACAAAAGTCATTAATAGTCTAAAATCTTAGACTTTCCATCTCTCGGATTGGCGCAGCTTTTGGGAGTAATGGCAGCACTCACCTACAAGACTTATTCCACCTTTGCAATAAATGACAAAGCTTGACAAAAGGAATAAGTAACAGCTTCATTCGGTGAGCTTGACAACTTTGACAAAATCTTCCTTGTTGACTAATATGAGCCAATTTTTCAACAATTTGCCACCTTGGCGAATATTCTCTGCTTTACCGTTGCACTTCCAATCTGCTTCAAATTTTCAAAATATTGGCTAAGCCCAAACAATGTTTGAACTTAGCTCCAGTAACCATTTTGGTTAGCATGTCTGCAGGATTATCTAGCTCAATCTTTTGAAGAAGAATGTCTCCTTCTTCCATAATTTCACGAACAAAATGGAAATGGACATCAATGTGTTTTGTTCGAGCATGATGAACTTGGTTCTTCGCCAAATGAATAGCACTCTGACTATCACATAAAACTTTCACATTCTTCTGAAGAATACCCAAGTCCTCAATCAAGCCATGTAACCAAATTGCCTCCTTTATGGCATCAGCAACTGCCATATATTCAGCTTCAGTAGTTGACAAAGCAATTGTAGTTTGCAATGTTGACCTCCAGCTAACTGGTCCTCTTGCTAGTGTAAAGACATAACCTGTTGTAGACCGTCTTTTATCCAAATCACCAGCATAGTCCGAATCCACATAACCAACTAAAATTTGATCAAGTCCACTGTCAACTCGTTCAAATTTCAAACCAACATCTACAGACCGAATACCGTAAAAATTCACTTCGCGATTGCCTTTTCTGGATCATGCATATATCTCGCTCACCATCGCGCGAAATATAAGGCCTCATTACACACCATAGCATACATCAAGCTACCCACCAAATTTGCATATGGAACATGAGCCATGTGATCGCGTTCCTCATCTCATGAGACATAGCAGACTAAGCTTGAAGTCTTTGGTATTATGATCCATACCAAAACGCTTCAACACCTTCTTCAAATCTTTTTCGTTAAGCAAACAATACCTCTTGCCCTCTCCAGTAATTTCCATGCCAAGAATCTTCTTAGCTTCACCAAGGTCTTTCATTTCAAACTCATTTTTCAATTGAGTTTTAACCTATCAATCTCCACAATACTTTTACATGCAATTAACATATCATCAACATATAAAAGTAAATAAATGAAAGTACCATTTTGTAGCTTTAAAATACACACAAGGATCAAATTGGCTTCTTGTGTACTTTTGCCTCATCATGAATCGATCAAATCGCTTATACCATTGTCTTGAGATTGCTTCAAACCATATAGCGATCTATTCAGTTTGCAAACCAAATTTTCCTTACCAGCAACTTTGAATCCATCTGGCTGAGTCATATAACTATCTTCTTCTAGGTCCCCATGCAAGAAAGCATTTTTACATCTAGTCGCACTAACTCTAGATCAAACCCAGCAAAGCCAATAAAACATGTATGGAAGAGTGTTTAACAACCGGAGAAAATACCTCATTGTAATCAATACCTTCCTTCGAAGGTAACCCTTGGCTACCAATCGCTTTGAAACAAACGCCTCTTGTTCTGCAGGCCCTCCTTCTTGGTATATAGCCACTTGCACCCAATTGCCTTCTTCCCTTTTGGTAGTTGAACCACCTTCCAAGTTTGATTCTTGTAAAGAGACGCATCTCCTCACCCATAGCTTCCTTCCACCTAGCCTTTTTAGGTTGCCAATTGCCTCTCTGTGGGTTAAAGGAATGTCTCTTGATGATGGTAGTGCATAAGCTCTTTGTGTCGATATCGAGCAGGCTTCCGTGTTCTCGCCTTGGTCTCTTGGCGCAATAGAGTGCAGTTCTTTGTAGAGACCTTTGGGTTGGGGCCTCTTCTTCAACTTCATCGTAATCTCCTCTTCAATTTCAAGCTGGGAAGTTTATCTGTTAGGGTTGCATAGATACTTTTGGAACCTCTAGCTCCACTGCTGCATAGTCTTCCTGTAGAATGATCAGATTCTTCAATTTGAGAATTCTCCACCTTGCATTTTCTGACCATCTCATCATCATTAAAAGTTACATCTCGGCTGAGAATAACTTTCTTCAACTCGGGACACGAGTCTGTATCCCTTCACACATGCTAAATCTCAAGAATATAGCTTTCTTGGCTCGTGGATCCAACTATCTTTGACATGGAAATATCTTTGGACAACCAAAACATGCACGGTTTATCATAATCATTAGCGGTTTACGACCATACCTCGATGGAGTTTTCCATCAATTGCAGGGCAACCTTTGTTTATCGGTGACACGCATAATTCGACCTCACCAAAAACTCTTGCCCAATCCGCTGGACAACATACATCGTACCTTCTCCGAATAGTACGGTTCATGCGTTTCGCCACCCCATTACATTGCGAGTCCTCTTGAAGTGTCTCACAATCCCTTCATCGCATATTTTCAAAAATGGATCCGATGTGTACTCACCGCCATTATCGACTGAGTCTTTTAATTTTTCTACCGGTTTGAGTTTGATCATTTTCTTCCATGTCAAGAAAATTCCCGGACTTCATCTTTATGCTTCATCTTTGTACACCCAAATTTTCCTGGAAAATCATCAACAAAGGTAACAAAATAATGTTTACCTCCCAATGATGGAACCTTTGTAGGTCCCCAAACATCTGTGTGAACATAATCAAGAGTCCCTTTGTGTTGTGAATCACTATGCCAAACTTGACTCGTGTGCCTTGCCCGAATGCAATGTTCACAAAATCTAAATTTGCTGTTGTGGCACCATCCATGAGACCTTGCTTTGCTAGCCCTTGCAAAGCCTTCTCACCTACATGACCCAATTTCATATGCCACAATTTATTATTATTAGGGATTACCTTTTTAGAGTTGCCGGATATTGTGGCGTTGCTCCAACAATGGTAGTCCCTTGCGGATGATACAAATTATTTTTTCGAGTAGCTTTCATCACCAATGCACCAAATCACTTTCATGAGTCCATTCTCCATAGTGATTTTGTAGCCCTTCGATTCAAGAACACCCAAAGAAATCAGTTTTTCTTCATGTCCTACATACCGAACTTCTTTCAAAACTCTAGTGATCCATCATGCAACTTCAAACGGATTTTCCTATCCCTTTCATCTTACAGGCGACGTCATTTCCCATAAGAACTACTCCACCATCAATCAAATCCAAACTAGAAAACAATTCCTTGTTTGGACAAATATGGAAGGTACAGGTTGAATCCATAATCCATCCTTCCCAATGGCAATCGTAAGATGTCCAGCCAAAGCAACATCCGAATCAATCTTGATTTCCGTGCTCACCACATTAGCTTTATGCTCCTTGCCCTTAGTTTGCAACTTAGGACAATCCTTCTTCCAGTGGCCTTTCTGACGACAGGATGCACATTCATCCTTTGCAGGAAATTTCTTGTTTAATGAAGTGCCTCTTTTCCTTGAAGCGAACGGTTCCTACCGAGGTTTCTTACTTTCAGATCGCCTCTTCATCACAATGCCCTGACGATCCGCTGTGTGCTTGCTTATCCTTCCTCCGATACTCATCATTTGTTAGTGCATTAGATACATCATCAAATTTAAGCGTATCTTTACCATACATTAAAGTAGTAGCAAGATGTTCATATGTATCAGGGAGCGAATTAATTAACACTACTGACTTTATCTTCATCATCAATTTTAACATCTAAATTTTGCAAATCAGCAAGTATTTTATTTAAATTATTCAAATGCTCGCATAGAAGTACCTTCAACATACCCGAAAACTTCTCTTCAAATAGAGCTTATTTTCAATGCCCTTGGTCATATACTTGTCATTCAGCTTGTTCCACAACTCCTTTGCCATAGACTCCTTCATAACAAAATACTTCTGATCCTTTGCAAGACAGAGCTTGATTGTTCCACAAGCTTGACGATTAAGCTTTTTCCAATCTGCCTCTGACATCTCCTCTGGCTTGTCCTCCGAGTCACATCAAGTTCTTGTTGCCAAGACATCCATAACTTCACATTGCCACATGCCGAAGTTATTCCGTCCATCAAATTTTTCAACATCGAATTTTGCATTCGAAACAACTGACCTCACAACCGGTGTACGTCCACCAGATTTTGGATTTTCACCAGATTTTGAAGTTGACTCCACCATCGTGGTATTCCAAATTTTTCAGCAAACACTAAATCACCCAAAACAATTGCCTAGGTCGAAACCCAGAGCTCTGATACCAATTTGTTGTGCGAAAGGTCGCGAATCTCTTACACACTCAAATCAAGCGGAACAAATGTGATAATAGTGTTTAAAGAAAAATAAACTAAACGACAACAAGACACAAGATTTACGTGATTCGGCAATTTGCCTACATCCATGGTGCAACGGTAGAGAGATCTTTCACAAATTCAAAAGGGGAGAATACAAAAGAGTGATAAAACACTCACAAACCCAAATCCCCAAATACACCCAATTTCCCACTCACTGGCTCCCTTTCTTTTTCTCTACGGAGCTTTTCTTCTCTCTGGTGTATTTCTCTCTGTCTCTCTTGTTTTTCATCCACAGCTCCCTGCATTCCTTTATAGAAGAAAGGTTGCATCTGAAATGAATGAACAAAATGAGTTCATTCAATTCTTCTTACGCCAGCCAGCACACATACATAAATGAATAGCTTCTTTTGTTGACAATCAAGTAACAAACAAAAGTCATTAATAGTCTAAAATCTTAGACTTTCCATCTCTCGGATTGGGCGCAGCTTTCGGAGTAATGGCAGCAGCTCACCTACAAGACTTATTCCACCTTTGCAATAAATGACAAAGCTTGACAAAAGGAATAAGTAATAGCTTCATTCGGTGAGCTTGACAACTTTAACAAAAAATCTTTCCTTGTTGACTAATATGAGCCAATTTTTCAATAGGCAGGAGATTAGGACACGCTCTCCACATACTTAACATTAGCATCATTACTCCCATGAAATGATTGATGTCAATATTTTTTTCATATCATCTTATAAATTAACCATTAAATCTATGAACTTATGAAGATACCAAATAAGTTAATGATATATTTTATAAATTTAATAATTAATCCATTGAATTTAGAAGATAAAATTGAGATGAATATAGATAAATTATGGACACAATCATTTTTCATACTCCATCTCCGGACTCTGAATGAATTGAAATTCGGGTTGTCCCAATAGCAGGACCTTTATTCTTGTATGGGGACCTGCACATAGCATGATGTCATAGGTTGAAATTTGGGCAATTAAATATAAAAAGTGGTGATGAATGTCTCGAAGGAAGGCGTGATAGAACAATTTTCTCACGTCTTCATATAATATATTATTATATATTATCGAATATATTATAATAATATATAATAATATATTATAAGGCGCGAGGGAACACGAGTGGAAGGTGGTGGGGAGTGGGCAGGTTTTACTCACGAGGAGCGCCATTCAAAACGAGAGGTCCTTTAGTTGTTTACGACTCTCCCTCTCTGTCTCTGCTTCATTCGCACACATTCGCACACTCGGCTAGTATTTCACCGCCATGGCCGTCGTCGGCGTCCTCGCTCTACAGGGGTCTTTCAACGAACACATCGCAGGCACACTCTCTCTCTCTCTCTCTCTCTCTCTCATGCTTGTTTGTGTGCTGATGAACTGAATCTCTCTCTTTATTTATTGTGGCAGTGCTGAGAAGGCTGGGGGTCAAAGGCGTTGAGATAAAGAAGCCCGAGCAGCTTGACAACGTAGCTTCCCTTATCATCCCAGGAGGAGAGAGCACCACCATGGCTAAGCTCGCTCAGTACCACAACCTGGTCCTCTCTCGCCTTCTCTCTATTCGTTCTTTTTATTTTATTTTTTTTGTAAATTGGAATTTCGACTGCCAAATGAGAAAACTACACATAGAATGCCTGAGTCGGCGAAAGGATAATGGCTAACAAACAATCTACACCTTTTGCTGATTTTATCAAAGTTTTTATACTTTCTTACATTAGCGTAATTATGAAAATTGCATTGATATAGTGTGGTTACTTATTTCACGTAATCATTAATTGGTTTCGTGCTGAAAATGACAGTTGATGTTGATTGGAGGGAAAAAAGAAGTCGTTGTTATATACCTTGTGATTTCATTGAATGGGTTTGCCTTGTTTTGTTAGAAATATTCAATAACACAGTCAACTCTTTTTTTACTAAGAACAAAACATTTGAATATTCTGTTTCAAATTCTTGTGGCATGAAGTAGACGATGGTTCAAATTGTCGAAAGTTTTCTTTTGGTCCAATTGTGTCGAGGTTTTCTTTTGTCAGATCCCATGTAATTTAAAATGCAGGGTTTGGAGTAATTTATTTAAACTTTCAGTTCTCATATGTTCTTCAGAACCAAATGTAGCTAAATAATTAATTTTTAATTTACCTGTAGTTTCCTGCTTTGCGTGAGTTTGTCAAAATGGGGAAGCCTGTTTGGGGGACCTGTGCGGGGCTTATCTTCTTGGCAAACAAAGCTATAGGTGGGTTTTGCATCCTTTGTTCCCTTAAAATTGATTTAGGGTTAATTTTATGTATTTAACCTTGATTTTTTCCCCCCTTGATGAAATAAGAGCACCCAAAAATTATTTATAATTTGAATGGGTGTCATGTCTTTTCAGGGCAGAAAATAGGTGGCCAGGAACTGATTGGGGGCCTGGATTGTACTGTACATAGGAATTTCTTTGGTAGTCAGGTAAGTCTCTGCACTCTCAAGTGAATTATGTATACTAGGGTAGTTTTACAATGAAGAGTAAATCAATTGCATTTGTAAGAGTAAAGGTCCGGAAATCTGATATGATGAGACATTAAACAAGTTTGGGTGTTTGGATATGAGGAGACATACTTAGTATGTTTGAGTTTCTTATGGAAATTGAATTGTTTTGTTAGTCATAGCATCTCATGTTAAAAATCTGTTGTTATGGGGCCTTAAAAAAAACTCGGAATTGGGATTCATAACCAAAAATGATTGTTGGCATCAGGTTTTAGAATCTCATCAAACTTTTCAATTGTAACTCTAAATATTTTTGGGGATATCTTTTTTTTTTTTTTTTTTTTTTAATTGGTAAGTTATACACGCACTTAATGGCACATGAACCCACAACCTCACCCTCTACCTTGCCACAAGGGGAGGAAGTAACTTATTGGCAAATATTTTTTGGGATATTTTTGATAGTGATTTTTATTTTGAGAGTTATAGTGCAGCATTGCATGACTAAAGAAGAAACATCCTCTTCGGAAGCCTAAGTTGAAGTATTTTCATAATTCTGTAATTGCTGGTTGTGTCCCATAGTCATGGGCTGTGGGTTTTATTTTGTTAATAGGTGATTCTTCTTTAGTTTATAGGCTTTTATGGTGTGTCTTTGGTCCATCTAACTAGGGAATTGTTTACTAGGCAAAATGGGATTTCTTTCTAGTCTATCATAATGCTGACTAAGGCTGAAATGGAGGCCAAGTTTAATACGTTCAGAAAATTAAAAGCTTTGAAGAATAACATTGCATTAGTGAAGGGTGAGGCACAAAGCATTTATTCTAGTATGGAATCTTTTAAGTTTTGTCTTGGAGCAAATTGGAAATGTTATGGAGAAACTATCAGCTGCTCTATTTGGTAAGAAGCCAGTGGTATTCCTTCTTTGATAGTGCTTTGAACGAACCTTTTTTACTCACAGCAACAGCAAGTGAATAAATAGTGAGTTTGCTTCTGTGCACTGAGGTACTCCTCTAAACGAGAAAATCGGCCTTATCTTGAACCACAAGTATGATTTCAAGAAGAGCCTAGATTGGTTGACGTGGGAAGATGTGTTTAATTAAAAGTTAATGACTTTCATGCAGAGAGCGATCTGGAGGCACTTTTTGAGTGGTTTCATTGTTGGGAAATATTTTTAGATGGTCTAGCTTGACTAAAGAGTGAGAACTCTTCCTTGTAGAGGCTAAACTAAAGGGGACAACTAGCATCTGGTGAGGTGAGTATCAACAAACCGATTATATGGCTATTAGATCGTGGTAAGACGAGAAAGTTTTCACCTAATTGCAAGCAGTGAGCACAATTGCAATTTGCATAGTTGATGTAAGAACGTTATTTTACTGAAGAGTACACCAATAAGTTCCATAATTTGGCTATGAGGGAGGGATTGTCAACAAACCGAGAGGGATTATCAACAAGCCGATTGTATGGCTATTAGATCTTGGTAAGACATGAAAGTTTTCACCTAATTGCAAGCAATGAGCACAATTGCAATTTGCATAGTTGATGTAAGAACGTTATTTTATTGAAGAGTACACCAATAAGTTCTATAATTTGGGAGGGAGGGAGGGTTTTGTGCAATAATTTTTTAATGTAATAATCCTTAGATCTTCTAATGAATACTCGAAGTCTGGTAGCATATGGTTAATTTTACAGGAAATAACTTGGAGTTCGTTTTAGTATTTACTAAGCCATTCTGTGGGGATTGTAGATCTCTAATTGGTATAATTACTTCCTTGTTCAGAGCTGGGCCAAAAGGGGCCTTGTATGCTTCAAGCAAAAAAAGAGGGAGAGTTTCTGATGCTGGCAGCTTCCAATTAATCAAAAGTTGCCATGTTTGGTATTCAAGTTTGAAGAAGTAACCTTCTTGTTTTTCAAAGAAAGTGTTGACTAAAGTAGAGAGAACTCTGCTAAAGATCTTTTTTTAGGTTCTGATAAAAAAAGTAGTGTGCTGAAAGGGTTTTGGCTGGCTGTTTGTAATCCAAAAAGGAGGGTGTTTTGGGTTGAGTAGTACGCAGAAAAGATTTTAGGTTCAGATCTATAAGTGGATTGGACTCACGAGCAATTTTGAAGAGGCTAGTTCATTCTGGGTGATGAAATATTCCTGCTGAATGTTATTTGGTCATGCAGGAAGTTGTGGAATGAGTGATAAAGGGTGGCTATTTTTTTAATATAGAATTGGAGATGGGGAATATGTGTCCTCGTGATATGGACACTGAGACAAGGGCAGCTGAGATTATACAGATGATAAAGTTTGAGTAATGGTGAATGAAAAAAATTGGGTTTCTTCGGAAGGAGATTCTGAAGTTTTGTTGTATTCCAAATGTCTGTATCTATAGATGCCATGCTGAATTCTACTTTGGAGGATAAGTATTTTGATTTTTACTCTGACTTCTGGGTTAATAAAGTCAGCGTGGAAAGAGATTAGTGGTCTTCTTCCAGTTGTGAATTGGCATAACTTGTTATGGTTCCAAAGGCTATATACCTTGTACCTTTTATCTTATGGTTGGCTTTCAAAGGGAAAATAGCAACACAGGACATACAGGGTACATTGGCAGTAGTGTTTTGAAGCCTAGTGGTTGAGTGTTTGAACCAAGTGATATACTCCTATAAAATTACCTAGTGGTATTGGCCAATGTCAAATTCTGGTGCATGGAAGCTGGCTTTACCAGAGTGGTTTCCCTCAATTTGATACATATTTTTCATTGCCCTGATTTGCCATATTTGGTTGGAAAGAGATTAACCTAGCATTCTCTGTCTACTACAAGTATGGGGAGGCCGTTGAAAGAGTGATCTAGTGCCAATGTGGCAGCAATGTCATGTGGATGCTTGGATGGAAAAAAGTTGAAAACGAAAATTTTCTTTGGTTTGGAGTAGAAGCCCAAAAGTTATTCTTCTAAATTAATGTTTGCTTAGTTTCCATTGTATTGTCTCTTAGTAAGTTGTGATTGGGGATGTATTTGGACTAATTATTATGTACATTGATCTTTATGTATTGGAAAGATATTTAGACTACCTAGAAGTTGAAGTAGAATTAATGTTAGAGCTAGTATACATATCCTATGTGAAGGAAGAGATAAAAAAACATTGAAAATCATTTTTCTCTTTTGATACTTATCAGAAAGATATAATACAAATTTGGTTGAGCATTGCTCTCTTTTCCCTCTCCTCTTGTTGTGGATTATTGTTCTATATTGTCCCTTTCCCCCCTCCTAAACCCAACCCTCATCATTTGGTATCAATCTTATACACTCCCCCACTAAGCTAATAGGTTGAAATTCTTTAATGTCTATGGCCACCCCTGGTTTGTTTGGTATAAGAGAAATGAAGGTGGCATTGAGACTTTTTCTCAAAACATACCTCTATCATGGAAATCATGGAAGACATTCATAATGTCTGCTTTGAGTACCCCTTTGACCACTGCTGATTGAAATCCTAAAGGAGCTGCAGCCTTACGCAGCTCCATTGCCCAACTGAACCAGTCAAGGCCTTCCCGACCCTTTGGTATGACAACTGAACTGCGCCGCCCACCCACCTCTACCGTATCCTCCCACAACCAGATAACGCCCAAACCTGTTCCACGTCTCTAGATAATGAAAGCTTTTGAACCTACTTTATAGGACTTCAAGAACTCCTTCGTGACGTCAACCTTAAGGTAGCTCCTCCACGATCGACGACAACCATTTCACAGTCTCTTTGCCCATAGAGACAGAACACATAAAACCCCTGGTTCGTTTGAAGATAAGGAAAATAGGGACATCCACCTCCATCACAATTTGTATGATTTTGTTTCTACAAAACAGCATATAGAGACCCATCACAACTCACCAAGAAGAAGATCAACTAGAAAACCCACACCGCCACTGTTGCTTGGATGCTAACCATATATTGTAATCATTTCAGTCATGCAAGCATATATTGTAATCAATTGAGCAAAAATTACATTTCCCTCCAGCAATTCTTCATTAGGTCAATCTTACTTTATCAAAAAAAAAAAATCTTCATTAGGTCTCTCTCTCTCTCTCCCAAGGATACACAATGTTAGAGCTAGTATATATGTATGTGAAGGAAGAGATAAAACAACATTGAATATTTTGTTGATATAATAGAAATTTGGTTGAGCATTGCTCCCTTTTCCCTCTCCTTCTCTTGTTGTGGTTCATTGTTCTACATTGTCCCTTTCTCCCTTCTAAAACCCAACCCTCATCAAAGTGCTATCTTGCATATTGTTAGGTATAGATTCTTTAGTAACAGCTTTGCTTTGAAGTAAGGATTTATGAAGTCTTTCATTGGGTATGAGGTTATGTCCCATAGTTGGATCAACTCTGTAGATTGCTTTCTTCTTGAATAAAATGTTTATAAAACATTCATATTCATGGAAGCTTTGTGTTTGTTATTGTACTCACCTAGAGATTTAATGGATAAGTAGGATATGTCATGTATGGAGTCACCCAAACCCCACCCCGCCCCCCACCCCCAAAGAAAAAAAGATCCATAACCAAGAAAAAAAAAAAAAGGTTGGAGTTAATGGAACAAAAATTTGGATCTTCGCTTCTACAGAAGTCCCTGCTTATTAGGATTGACTTCTTTGAAACCTTATATGGTGACACGTGAGTCAATTTATTGTCACCATCAACTTCTGGGGTTTCTCAAGTATGTTTGTTATCTAAAAAAAACCATGTTTATTCAGATCCAAAGCTTTGAGACAGAGCTTTCAGTACCAGAGCTTGCATCTAAGGAAGGTGGTCCTGAGACATTTCGTGGAGTTTTCATTCGAGCTCCTGCAATCCTTGAAGTAGGGCCAGAAGTTCAAGTGCTAGTTGATTATACTGTCCCCTCAAACAAGGTGTTGGATTCGAATTCTGCTGTCGAAATGCAAGAGGTCTGTTGTTATATGCTCATTACCACATGATTTTTGACTGGTCATACTTTAAAAGAAAAATTATCTGCTATTCAATTTATTGGTCTTCTCAAAACTTTGACTGGCCTTGTTGTTGTTTAATTGGACTGTAAAATATAAGCCTGCAACACATGCTTGTTTCCTATTGCTGCAGTTCACAATCTCTTCCCTATGTTGTGACAAAATAAATTATTGTGTTCATTTCAAACAAATAGAATAATCACATCATACTACAAGAGTACAATCAACCAGTTCCAATTAGTGTATCAACTATTCTATCGTTTGTGGATAGAGGAGATAAGATTAGCAGTGATGGCTCGTAGAATGCATGTTATATCATGGAATTATGTAACACAACAATTTCTTAAATTTTGCCTATATGGAACTGATATTGGGTCTTCTGAAGGCTACACGGATAGAGAACTGAATATCTTGTGAACTGGCTATGTGATAATGTGTTTTTTTCTTTAATACTCACAGATTGATGATTGATGCTCCTTAAACATGATTGCTTTCATTTTTTAGACTAAGAGGACTTTGTAATGTTCCACTTGTGCCATTTTTCGCTTCTAACCTATATTGGCTGTCAGCTAATGTAAATATGGAGCCACCGTCGTACTGAAATCAGTTTATTATCAGTTTATGGGTGGAAAAGAGGGGAGTGGGAGTGGGAGTGGGAGGGAGAGGAGAAAAGAGGGGGGGTTGGGGTGGTGTTTGTTGGGTTCTTTATGACTGCCTGGAGGCCATGTTAATTTTAATATTCACTCCATTTTTTATTGACAGCTTCTCCTTCCCTGGCCTCCACTTTCTGAAAACCAATTACTCCACTCCCTTGCAAAGACCGTATGTGTCACAAGTTTCAGTCATTCAAAATAAGGAAAGGACAGGAAAATCCCATTCCGGTTAAGTCTTCCTTCTCCCACTTGGGGCCCTTGAAGGTCATAAGGCTTGCCTATGTGCTTGAGAGACGCACAAGAACTTACAAGCTGCAATTTCATTTGGCGCAGCAAAGGCAAAAAACAGGAAAAGTGCTTCAGTGATCCCTTAGGTATGGCCTTTTATCAAATGGCTACTTTAGGTTCAAAAATTATTAATTTACTCCCAAGGTTAGAACTGTTATCGAATAGAACCTTCATCTACCTACCAGTAAATTTTAATGGTGTTGTCACAGCATAACCAATAAGAAGATGAAATGTGTCTCATTAGATAAAACATATAAAAATAACAAGAAAAAAATAGAAAATTATAAAAATAAGAAAATAATTTTAAAAAAGAAACTTTGTTTTCTAGAGGTGTTTTGACCACCCCCATATTCTCTTGGTGCTTGAAACATCGCTGATTCTCCGGGTCAACTCACCAAGTTTGGTTCCCTGCTATCTGTTATTGTTAGGCCTTTCATTGTGTTACTCGCTCCATTACTGAGTCGGCTATGAGTTGGCTTAGATGCTTAGATAATGAACTCAGGGATGGACTCGGACCCCAAGTACCAGAAAAAGGTGGGGGTGAAGCAAGAGGTTGAGGACTCATTGGAGGAAAACCTTGGCCTGCTTCACAAATGATCCAAACCCACACTCTCTAAAGGTTGAGTTGAATTCCTTTTATTTCTCCCACGCTTTCTTAGCAACCAAATGGAGCATGATTAAAATTGTGTTCTTTCGCCCCTTTTATAAAAACACATCTACTGCTGGCTATCACCAGTAGTATAAATCTGATTTCCTTTCTTTTTTGGTGGCGTTCTCACTTACCAAACAAAGCATATATGTTTTGTTATGATGTTTAGTTGTGATGCTAGATTGATCATTTCTGTAACCCATGCACTTAAACTTGCTTTTATTGCTTTTCTTACATTTTCTCAGCACAATGCTTTTCTTTAGTAGTTGGAGGAGTCCATTTCCTTGCATTGTTTTCTCTGAGCAATGGAATTCAGGACTTGGTTAGCGTCTTCAAAAGAGTCCATCCTTTGGATTTGATTCATATGTGGCTCTCTCAATAAAATGCTTCCAAATTGTTGACCCTATGCAAAATAGATCACAACGGTTCCAATTATAAGCTCAAGGCCAATTGGAGTGGTTTGGCCACTCCTCAGGCTCATTTGAGGGTGGTCGGACCACCACCAAAAAATTAACTTTTAAATTTTTTTTATATTTATATATATTTTATTAAATGGAACAATGTTGTTTTTTGATTGGGTATGACATGGTAGCACTATCAAAAATTGAATAGAAGGTGAATGAAAAGATTGATTTGATCACGGTTCTAACCTGGGGGAGTAAATTGATGACTTTTGAACTTTAGAAATGATTTGATAAAAGGCCACACTTTAGGGTTCACTGGAGCATTTTTCCCGGAAAAGAAGAAGCACCACCTGTTAGTGATCATAGCCATACACAATATGCTACTGGAAGTAGTTACCTTGGAAGTAATAATGTGAATTAGTTAATCTACTTTTGATGCATTTTTACTTATACATTATCGATATTTCAGGAGAAAAATTCGTCTGAAGAGAAAGTGATTGTAGCTGTAAGGCAGGGCAACTTGCTAGCGACTGCCTTTCATCCTGAATTGACAGCAGATACTCGATGGTAGATGCATTTTCCAATGTTCAATTATTTCTTACCCTCTATATGAGGATCTAAACAACTGCTTTTGCAGGCATAGTTACTTTTTGAAGATGGCAAGCAATGTTTTAGAAGAAGCCTCAAGTAGCATTGTTGCTGTTGGAGGAGTGGATTTAAGTTTAAACAAACAGCCAAAGAACGACCTTCCTATATTTCAATAGTTGCAGTGAGAAACCAATAATTTATCTTTTCTACATGCTTTTTCTGAATGATTATTCTTTCCCTTGAAGGCTGACATCCATATTGAACAAGTATTCTCTATGTTTGGTCTAGTTTTAAGTCTTATATCCAGCTCTGCATCACAGATGGTGTATATAGAATTTGAACATCACTTCTTTATGGTAGCTTGGAATTTTTATTGAAGTAATTATGTTTACTTAATTGGGTTCTTGTAATGGTAATGTACATATGCAAGAACAAGATCCTCTCAATTTCATTTGATCTGGATATTATCCAACTAGTTATATTTGAGGGGTATTTTTATCTTTTTACTTTTTTAGAAAACAAAAATACCCCTCCAATATAACTAACAGAATATTATCTAGTTCAAATGAAATGGAAAGGATCTTAATTCACATATGCATGATAAAGTGACCATGTCGTATTTACCATGAATGTTTTATTAGGATGTTATGCTCAAATGAAGAGGACTAAATCTGCTTGGGCATGTGATGGATACAAATCTAATGCGTTTGTCTCTCTTTAAAACGTTAGAGGCCACTTCAATGACGAAAGCCCAGCGGGTGGTTGTAGAGTTCCCAAACAGGATGACACTTATCAGGCAAAATGTAACTCCAGTTTCTTCTTGACAATGAAATTTTAGCTGAACTTTTAGATGATGATGCATAAGTAACAGAATTATAGTCTGGGTGTTAGGTTTCCGGTGCTCTTTGTTCCAAATCTACATGCATGCTCTCACATACTAGATTGCCTCTTGCACTTTGTTTCGATCATCGATGGTTGCCATTGCGATATCATGGTAATTCCTGTATGATAAAAACTGCCAATAATAGTAGGAATAACCAATGACATCGACGTTCAGGGGAAAATAAAAAACAACAATAATAGTAAGAATGACGATGCTGGTATAAATCGATAAATAAATGGAAAAACTATATTTACCCTTCTCTAGCTACTATCTTATTTCAATGTTTTTCTTAATGTTTTAATTTTTGCAAAGTCTTCCCCAACTCATCGTTGGAGTTGCAATTGCATTTATTTTGCTTTTTATTCTCAAGACAAACATTATTTTTTTGACATGTCCACGTAAGAGTAGGGAAGGGGAACAAACATTAACAAACAATCCAAAGTCACGGTTGGATATGTGAAACCCATGTGTGGGACTTAGATCGTCTCATAGATCTAATGGTGATTTTAAAAAGTGAGAAGATGTGAGAATGACCAGAGGAGAAAATGAAGCATTTTTCAATACAAAATTTCAATATGGATGTCACATCATAACACTTTTTCAAACTAAAAAACACCCCTCAAAATGCATTAACAAACGTGCATAGTTCTTTTAACTTAATTTTTGTGGAAAACTACAATTACCCTAACGTTTCTGCTCTAAATGTTTCAATTTTTACAATATCTCTCTTCCCTATTTACCGTTGTGGTTGCAATATCTCATTCCGCAACCCAAAATAACAAAAGTATCACCTATAAGATAAGATAAAATTAAAAAAATTGAAAAAAAAAAATGACAAAGTCTGTCTCTTAGCATTCTTGTCTACGTATAACACATTTATATTCATGTGTTTTTTTTAAAAAAAAAAAAAAACACAGAAAAAGAAAAACAAAGAACAAAGAGAATGCTGAGAGATGGACACCTAAAGAATGCAGATAAACATTTAAAAAAAAAAGGTGGAAGAAAAGTTCAATGTATGTATTTGTTCCATGTGAGGTCCAAGAAGCAATGACCTATTTTGAGCAGAAGGTGAAGCGTGTTTCATTGCCCCCAAAGGCTCCATTATATCGTATTAAGCAACATATATTATTGCTGACCATCTTTTCCATTCTTAGAATTAAAATAAATAAATAAATAAAAATAAAGTAGATTTGATTGATACGTGCGATGGCGATGCCGGCTGATCGAGCAAACGTGTGATTGCACCAACTCCATCTCTAATCTCTATGGTTGACTTTGATCACCAATTACGTGTTGAGGGGGTGAAATCTTCATGCATGTAACTTGTATCTTAATTGTAGTTGCAGCGTCAATTTCAAGCCTACTTCAATCACAGGTGACTTTACTTTACGTAGCCTCATCAAAGGTTATTCATATATATATATATATCTTATTATAAAGAAGCTACAGAATTAATGAAAAATATTATGGAATAAAATCAATCTATATACAAGAAAATAACCACTCCAACAAGTAAGACAGATATCATAATATATTGACATGCTTAATAGTGATCAAAAGCTTGGTCGGGGGTGAAAAAAAAAGAATGTTTTTACTTCCAAATCTTTCATCCATATTTGCACTTTGACGCAGTTGTAAAGAATATATACATGAGTTTAATAAATTAAGGTTGTTGCAAATCTAAGACCTCGGAGAAATTAAATGTTGCTGTCTTACAAAGTTGTAAATTAATGTATTACAAGCTTACACAAACACAACTTTTTACTTAAAAAATGGTCCAAACCTCTATACTCAAAGTAATAAATGTATAAGAAATGATTGCAGAAGAGCTCTTTCTTAGCTGTTTGTTTATAGGAAGAAGAAAAGCTACCTGAATTAAGGCGAACTCTAAGGCTTATTTCTCACCAGAACAGTCATTTAAAGGCTGCCTTTCCACCCTACCCTTTCCATCTCTTTCCTCAATTCTCAAAGCATTAGAAAAAAATCTGCAGAAAGGGAAGAGAAATAAGCGAAAGTGCAGTACGTTAGATTATACCTCATAGTTCATAGAGATGGATAGAAGAAAGTCATGCATTTGCTGGACTTTCTTTATTCTAGTCCTCTCCATGGATGCCATCATTGTTCAGGGTGCGAATGGAAACAATGGCAATGGAAACAACGGCAATGGCAATGGAAATGGCAACAATGGCAATGGCAATGGTAACGGGAACAACGGCAACGGCAACAGCAACAATGGCAACGGCAATGGTAATGGAAACAACGGCAATGGCAATGGTAATGGGAACAATGGAAATGGCAATGGAAACGGCAACAATGGCAATGGCAATGGTAATGGTAACGGAAATGGCAATAACAATGATGATTCAACAAATTACAAAGACCTCACACCAGCAAAAACAGGAGAGGAACGAGCTTACTGCAATGCAAAAGGGGCTTGCAACTCCAAAACCCTTCAATGTCCATCTCAATGCCCACAGAGGAAGCCCAAGAGCAACAAGAAGAATAAGGGATGCTTCGTCGACTGTAGTAGCAAGTGCGAAGTCACTTGCAAGTGTAAGGATTAATTCTTTCCAACAGACTTCTTCAATTCTAACTTCTTTAGTACTTCTTCAATTAGGATTCTGCATGCAGATGAAGTTATTGGCAATTATCACTTTTAGGTAACAGCATCCGCATCTGTTATGCGATTACTAACTTCTATCTGCGTAGTTTTTACGATTATTAATCACTCTCTACATTACAGGTAATAAGCCTATTTTAGTCTTTTGCGCCTTCATTAGGTCTCTATTAGGTCGTATTTTAAACGACTTTGAAAATGTTTTGGGCATGTTTTAGTGTTCTTTTTTTAAGCCCTAGTGTTTTATATGAAATCCGGCCACATCTTGATTCTACATTTCAGCTTAAAAATAACAAATAAAATAAAAATACCTTATGATAGGTTCATCCAAAAAATACAATTAACATACAAATTACAAAGCGAGATTGGTGAATTTGTTTGTATATATAAAGAGTATGTAGAAAACCACATTTGCATACCTTAAAGCTACCATCTGCATACGCATACGTGGTTAGTAGTTTTTGCTAACCACATGCGCACATGCGAATAGTGGGTCGTTAGTTGCGTATAACAACCATATGCAGGTGCAACCTTAACTTCATTGATTTGTTACATTTGTTATGAATATCTTAAAACTTTATTTGTCTCTCTATTGCAAACGTCGAGCGCATGTTTTTTTTGTTGTTGAGTATATTTACAAGCAGGAAAATATATATTGAATCTCAACTAACACCAAGTTCATGGCAATTGGCAGGGAGAAGAGCCAACTGCAATGGATATGGCTCCCTCTGTTATGATCCTCGGTTTGTTGGAGGGGATGGTGTAATGTTCTACTTCCATGGAGCAAAGGGCGGAAACTTTGCCATTGTTTCAGATGATAACCTCCATATCAATGCCCATTTCATTGGAACTCGGCCACAAGGAAGGACTCGTGACTATACATGGGTCCAAGCCCTGGCTATCATGTTTGACACTCACACCATTGTCATTGCAGCAAAGAGAGTCTCAAACTGGGACGACAATGTCGATGCTCTCACTGTTAGTTGGGATGGAGAGGCTGTTGACATCGCTACTGATGGAGAGGCAGAATGGAGGACTAATGGTGAAGAAAGAGAAGTTTTAGTTGAAAGAACCGATGATGCAAACAGTATAAGAGTTACCATTGCTAGGCTGGTTGAAATAGACATTAGGGTGAGACCTATTGGAGAAAAAGAAAATCGGGTTCACAATTACCAGTTGCCGACAGATGATGCTTTTGCTCACTTGGAGACACAATTCAGGTTTTCAAACCTAACAAATCTAGCTGAGGGAGTGTTGGGTAAGACATACAGACCAGACTATGTTAGCCCTGTCAAGATTGGGGTTCCCATGCCAATGATGGGTGGGGAAGACAAGTACCAGACTCCATCTCTCTATTCACCTCTTTGCAAAGCTTGCAGGTTTCAAAGGCAAACTGGGTTCAATGTCATTATAGAACTTGCCAAGTACTGATGAAAATGTAGAGAAATAAACATCATCATCCTTTGTATCAAATAAGGTGTTAGGATGAGGTTCATCCTGTTTTAGGTCTTCAGCTTTGATTTAGTTAAAATAAAAATAAAAATAAGGGCTATTTTAAGTCATCTTGGGCCTCTAGTCAGTCGCCACTTTCACATATTCTCCAGTCCTTAGCATCTTTGTATGAAACAAAGTTGATGAAGCTCCTTGGACCTTGAAAAGCAACTCCAGCGGTGCAAACTTCATCGTATCTTGAAAATAATTCTCAATTTCTCAACCAGCTGCTTCTCGTAATCCGACAGATCATCCTGCATATTTTGAAGTAACAGTAAGCAACAATTGCATCGAAATCCATAGTATAGAAAATTGTGGGCGAGATTCAACCACTCACCCTATAATTTGCTTCAAGTGCATCAATCGACTCCCTTGAGATGTGGCTCACAAATTCATCCCCAACATCAAAATGTTTACCAAACATCTTTTGCTGCTCCTCATAGTTGGAGCCAACAATCTGTAAAAGCACAAATATCAGCCAACCTCCACCAATGTGTAATCCTTGTATTACAAATTCTAAAGCATCGAATTTGACTTTACAAATCATGCTCAGACAACCAGAGGATATTCAAAGGATCACTGCTAATGCTATGTCCTTCAAAATTTCTTCATCTATCACCAAAACCTGCCCACATTAAGAATGACAGGCAGCTGTAGTGATTGATCCAAGCTCTTTAAAGCATTCTATTGGACCTTTTGATAAATTCTTGTAGGATTCTTGGATGAGGAGCTTAATGTTTTAAGGACTTGGGGAAGATCAGGTCATTACAGATTTAATACTTACATATGGAAATTTTGTATGACCACCAATCTTAATAAATGCTCATTAGTGATTACAGATGGAGATTTAAAAAATAAGTGGCCTTAATTTTTAAGAGCTTTTGATAGCTACATCACCACGTTTTCAAATATTCCAAGGAGTATAATAATGGCTCCACGCTATTCCTATGGGACAGACAACCACCCCTTAAACCAACAAAGCATTCAAGAGACTGCATCAGTGATTCAAAAAAACACATACCTTAATTGCAACCTTATGCCCTTTCTTTGCAACATCCACATGTTTATGGTTATTTTCAATCGATGAAATTCGTCCAATATCAATGAAGAAACCCTTTCGACGAACACAAATTGGAGTCCCAACCTGTGCAAAAAACAGATTGAATCAGTTATGTAAAAAAATATAAACCAAATACTTATCAAAAAGGGCAGAGGGGTGCAACCCTAGTACCATCTCCTCTTTCATCTTCCCTCATGCCAAACAGCATAAGAGATGAAACTCCTCTCAATTCCCCCTCCCCTCCCTCCTCCCCCCTTCCCCTCTCCATCTCACAATGCAAGGGTCCAGGAATGGGGAGGGAACTAAGCAAATCAAGGAATAAATTCAGTAGGTATATATTAAGGGGCCTCTAGTGCCAGTCTTTGTCGTTGAAAAGTTTTTGTATGTTGAGGGCTCCACTGGCTAGTTCTCCTTGAAAGGACCAAAGCCAACCCTTCTAACTGGCCACATAATAATGGACTCCAAAACTTTATTGGTTGAACTGAGTAAAGGGCTCACTACATCCCAAATTTCATAACTAAATGACTCGGATAAACTATATACATGTCCAGATTTCTCAATCTAAATCCAGGGAGACAGCGCAAATCAAGTAACAAAGTGAGGAGATATTCCAAGGAAACTCTAGGGTCATGAATTACTTAAGAATAGCTTCTTGTTTTAAATATTTTCGATACCCCTTCCCTATCTTCTCAACTTTATCAAGATCTAAAAGTAGCCCAGGTAGACTGAATCCTTTTTTCTCGAATAATTTGGTTGAGAACACTGAAAATGAAGATTTATTTTCTTGGACTTATCCCTACCTTTAAAGACATCATATCCTGACATACACCGATACTTCACAAATGTTAAGTGTCCCTTAAACAAGAGAAAACAAGCTAGAAGGGCTGAAAATAATTACCTTGGCAATTCCTTCCACGACTTCAACCCCCAATACAATTGGATCCTTCTTGTTGAAAATGCAGTTTGGTAAAATCTTAAGAACACATGGAAAGACTGCATCTTTAGCAGCTTCCTTCTTCTTTTCCTCCTTGAGATTATCAATATAGGCTTTAAATTGATCACATAAGTGATATATGACATCAGCAATAAAAATCTTCACACTGAGTTCACCAGCAAGTTCCTGGGCCTCTGGTGTAACTTTGACATCAAATGCTAGAATTGTAGCATATTCTTTTGTCTTTTCAAGCATTACACTGGCCTTCATGACATCATTTCTATGCACAGGGCCTATGCATATGCCACTAACAGGAATGTTTACTGCTGGGGACTTTAAAAACTCTAGCAATGCCTCTAACGATCCCAAGGTCGATGCTTGTACGTAAACTCCCTCACCACTCTTATCAATCCTGCTCATGACTGACTTCATATCTTCCATAGTTGCATCCTTGACATCCTGTATATCATCGTCAGGCCCTACAACATAAAGACCAGTTCCAGCAATAGCATGCTCAAGGCCCTGCATTAAAATGTGACGAGGAATCAAGAACTTGTTTCAAATGAACCAGAATTACTCACTTTAATTGAGCAAGTGCATTACTGAAACTCTCAACAAATCTGAAATTAGCTTGGATTGGCCTTGATTTCAACAAGTGCAAAAAATACCTGTGCCGTGATCTTGATACCCATTGCAGCCTTGATTTCCTTGTGGTGCAGATAAGTCCCCTGAAATCAGACCACCACCTAATCATCATCTAAAGCATTGCATAACTTATAGCTCTAGCTTGACCAACACAGGATATAACTTAAGTTAAATCTTTCGTGCCCTTTTTATTATTATTATTAGAAGTAAATTCATACAGGTTATTTCTAGAAGGAAAAGAAGAAGAAGAAGAAGACCTTTTAGAAGCCTTTCAGTCAAGTAACACAACTTTGGGCAGAACATTGTCATGATCGTTATGAAGGATAAAAATAAAGCAACTTTAGGGTTAGGAAGACCCTTGGTAAGATAGAAACAAAGAGCACTAAGAAACATGATTGTTATGAAGGATAAAAATAACCAAAGTGCTCTCTATATTTGGGCCTTCTATCGACAAAGCACTCAGTCTTTAACAAAGGGAGAGGCAGTCCTTCCCTCTGTCAAGCTAGAGACAATTATCTCAGAAGTTATACTCAATCTCCCACACTTCCGTGAGTCCTCCAATTTTGATACTATGGCATGGCCATTCTTAGGTGGCATTACTTGACTTCCTTGTAAATTTTTCTCTCATTGTATACATTTTCTTCATCCCTCCTTTGCCCATGGACTTTTGTCCTCCAATGTCACTCTAAGATTTAAAGTCCCAAAAAATTCGCCCATTCGTCACCATGAAGCATGCAACTTAGCAAACTCTTTAAGATCCCAACTATGGAGTACTATTGCAGATTACCTTCAAGAACTTGGCCTTCCGTGATATTAACAATAATTTCAGATGCAGTTTATTAACTTTAAATTGTTTTATTCAAAAGAGAATAACTAATCTTCTTAGGCAGTAAGAAACTCAAAAGAAAGATTCATGGTAAAATCTCTTTTGTATGTTTTAGATCATTTTTAATATTGAGGTCAACTAGCTCTTCTTCACAAGTTAGTTTGCTAGTAGTTTACTGGAATTCTTTTTTTTTTTTTTTTTTTTGATAAGTAAAAATAGCTAGCAAAAATGAGATACATAAAGTTTACTGGAGTTCTATTTTACCAACCCAAGAACTACAAAAACTATGTAAATATGTGAAAACAGACCATACCTTAACTCGGAGTTCCTTCATTGGATGGGGTGTCAATAAAGCTCGAATCGAGGTAACAATAGGCCCCTACAAAGCAAGATTCATTTGTAAGAATTTGAGAGCTAGCATGAGATCATGTGGAAAGACGTTTTAGGTGCTTGCCTGCATGCCACAAACAACTATTTGATCACCTTCATGAAGCACACCATTGACTAATACAACATCAATAGTTGTCCCATGACCTTCAACAACCTTGACCTCCAACACAGTACACTGATGCAAAATTTAACCACAATCAACTTTTCATTCTACTACCTTGAAGCACTAAACCAAATGAAATTCATGTGGAAGACTGCAAACCTGCATCTCACTGCAGTATTTAAGTTTCTTAACCATAGTTTTCTGAGTCCATTGAACTAAAAATAATAACAAATCTGGGATGCCTTCGCCACTGTATAATTCACAAGCCCAAAATTAGCATAAGAAATTTCGCAGCTGAAGATCCTAAAATAGTTATATCAATAACACATTAAAAGTCCACAAGTTGTACCTAACAGCACTTGTAGGCACAATGCTGAAAGTTTCCCCCATTTCCTTATTTTTATAGTACAATTCAGTATTTAATCCCTGCTCCTTGAACTGAGAGATAATCTGACAACCAACAAAAAGAAACCTAATGAATGAGTAATGAGCCAAACTGGCAAGAATGAAGCAATGAGAAAAGGCAGAAGTTATTAAACCTGAGTGAGCCTCATATTGAATTCATTGCGTACATTCTTAGATTGCTGCTTCATGGCCTTCACAATTGGCAAATTGTGACATGTTTTCCAGCCATACAGCCTGTCCACCTGCAGAGATTAAAAAAAAAAATTTAAAAGAAAAACTAAACTAAACATCAATAATAATAAGAGGGGGGAATACCAACACCAAAAGCAAATTAGATAATAAACCTCACCTTATTCAAAGCAACAATGAATTCCGTATTCCTCATTTTTAAAAGATTAAGCGACTCTATTGTTTGTGGCTCCAAACCATGCATAATATCAACGACCAAGATTGCAATATCACATACCGAACCCGTGACCTTAAATTAGTGAATGACTCATGCCCAGGGGTATCAATAACCAATAGCCCAGGGACCTTCAGTTTAGCATCAGCTTTCAATTCCTTAGTTTTCTCACGTATGTTCTCGGCAGGAAAATACGTTGCACCAATCTGTTGAGTGATACCTCCAGCTTCACCTTCCTGAACATTAGTGCCTCGTATACAATCTAGCAATTTGGTTTTACCAGTATCAACATGGCCCATGATGCAGCAAATTGGGGAACGAAGGTTATCTTCACTCTGCTTGGAGGTAGCCTTTGAAACCAGTACTTCTTTCAAGTCAGCATCTTTTATCTTATTCTCGAGATTCTGGGATGTTATTGGCGGGGAAGGAATGGTTTTCTTAGCAGCAAGAGTTGATTTGACAGTTGCATTGTGAGAAGTTGGTATCGCAGCCTCTATCTCTTTTTTCACTGCTCGTTTAGGCTCAAAGTCGGCCTCTTCATCAGCAAATGCACTTTTAATAGAAAGATTAACAGTTGCATCATCCCAACACTTTGCATCCCATTCATCCTCACCGCCATCATCTTCTTCCAGTCCATCAGCAACTCCAGATTCCTCCTTGAGATCCATTGATTCCTCATCAACTTTCTCTGAATCCATATTGGACACAGTCTCTTGTGGTTCTTCCTCCTTTGCTTCTACATTCTCCACCCTCTGATCAGGGGCAGCACCATATGCTTGTTGGTGAGTTCCTTTTTGCTTGTACTTTCGTTTAGTTTGTACAACGATGGCTGTAGAAGGAAGAGGCACCCTTGCATTAGCAAGTATCTGGTTCCTCATAGCTTCCAATCTCCGAGCCTCTTCCTTCTGCTTTGCACTCAAAACCTTTCCCTCCACTTTCTTCCTCTGCAATTTCTCTTTCTCCTTTTCCTTCTTCCTACACTTCTCTTCCTCAAGCTCTTGCTGCCTACACTGCTCTTCTTCCTCCTTCCTCAACCACTCCTCCTCTTCCCTTTTCTTTCTCTCTTCTGCTTCTTTTCGCCGAGTGAGTATCTCTTGCATCTCCCTAATCTTTTTAGGGAGTTTCTTACCTGCCCCTTTACTCATTCCTTCATTCTTTTTTAACTTCATTGACTTCATCTTCTCTTTCCCCTAGAAAACCCAAATGCACCAAACAATTAGATAACAATTCACAAGCTGATCCATAAAAAAGCAAAAGTAAAAAAGCGAGAATCATAAAAGATAGACAAATGAAGTTAGACCTTTAGATAACAATTCACAAGCTGATCCCTTAAAAATCAACAGTAAAAAGGTGAGAATCATAAACGATAGACAAATGAAGTTAGACCTTTCTTTGGTTACCACTAAGAGCTGGTTTGATACATTTTAGAGCCTAAGGCAAAAAGTTAAGATATTTTCTTTAAAAATAATTATTCTTGCTTTTTTGTATTAGACCTACTCAAACAAATTACTATATTTGGGATGCAAAATTACTTATTAATTTTTTATATTTAAGTTCTTCTAAATCTAGAACCTAGACTTTGCACAGAAAACAACAAAGACATATCCATGGGTTCTATAAACTTTGATGGTCGGTCATTATTCATTTTGTGTGAGCACCAAAAACAATAAAGCGATCTCTAGGGCCAGCCCTTATTGCCAGATCCACTGGCTAGTTCTCTTGGAAAGGACCAAATTCAACCCTTCTAACTGGGCACATAAATAAAGACATCCATGCTTATTGGTTAAACTGAATCCAGGGCTCACTACACAGACTCGGATAAACTATTTACATGTCCAGTTTTCTGAAACCTAAATCCAGCGAGACAGTGCAAATCAAGTAACAAAGTGAGGAGATATTCCAAGGAAACTCTAGGGTCATAAAATTACTTAACAATAGCTTCTTGGTTTAAATATTTTTGATTTCCCTTTCCTTTTTCTCAACTTTATAGGAGTCAGTAAAAAGAATGAATCCCTCCAATTCGTTTGAATCTCAAACATCTGTTACTGCTAATCATCAGCCTGAGCAAATAGAAACCATCACTTACACGGATTGTGATTACTACAAAGCTGCAGATGGCAATATCGAGGTATTCATCCCAAAAAAAGAAGGCAATTTCGAGATCACACCAAATAAGAAAGCAGTCCTCCGTATTGACATCACAACCCTCACTTCAGGATCCAAATCAACAACATTGGAATCAGAATTCGAGCAAACAGAGGCCATTACTAATATTTTTGATATTGCAACAGACTATGAATACTTTTTTTCTCGAATAATTTTGCTGAGAAAACTCTTTTATTGGACTTATCCACATCTTTAAAGACATCATATATACACTGATACTTCACGAAAATTATAGACTTATAGTGTTCCTCAGTTCCTTAAACAGGGGTAAACAAGCCAAACGGGCTGAATATAATTTACCTTAGTAATTCCTTTGGGGATAATCGGTTCCTTAGTCCCAACTGCAACAGCAACAGCCTCCTCCTTTTCCTCCATGAGATTATCAACCGATTTTTCTTTCTTCTGAAAAACAATCAAACCCCACCAACTTAAATAAAAAATTTCACTCCAAAAACAAGAAAAGTCAGAGATCGCATGACAGGTAAAAGAGAAAAGCAAACTAACCGATCCAGAATGTGAGAGAATTTTTCCGACCACCGTAAGAAGCCGGAGAGAATGGGTTGAGATACGGCGTCGGCGTGGGTAGGGAAACGAAGCTTTGAGAAGAGAAAAGTCTCAGAAATAAGCGAGGGAAACCCGACGTCTTAATCCAAATTTGAACCAATTTTATACTCGACCCTAAATTTCATACGCACGCGGCACGTGACCCAATTTTATACTTAAACCCTAGATTGCCCTTTCCTTTTGGGATCAGGATTTCCTCGTATTAAGGGGAAAGTGAAAGGCTTACCTGCGGTAACACGAACTACCGCGTATCTGCGGTAGTTTGGTTTGAAGGCTAGGATTTCACGTTAACCCCGAATGCTAACGTAAGTTTTTTTTTTTTTTTTAAAAAAAAAAAGTGCCGTCAATAAATTCTTCTCAAACCTCTGGCTTCTTCTTTTCTACCCAAAACTTCTTATTTCTGCAAAATTTACCATTCACTGAGATTCACAGCTTTTACTATTTCTGTGCGACCGCCCAAAGACTCAAACCTGAAAACATTGGCTCCTAGGATCTCTTTCTGCCAAAAATAATAATAATAATAATTTTCACCCTTCCACAAAATGACATTTCCTGTGCTCATTAGGTTCAAGCCCTTCTCTTTTCTTTTTGAGAATTTTATCATCTAAAAAATGATAATCGATGTACAATTATAATGGGTGGTGGCAGCCTCATTATGCAGGCAATAAATTGTTTGTAGTGGCAAATTGGTGTGAGCCCAGTCCAAAGGGAATGGAAAAGATGACTCTCATATTTTCAATCTTGGCTGTCCATTTTTATTCAACGCTTTATAGAGTATCACGTGTCTCACTATAAAATAATTAATAAAATATTTAAAAAAATTGGCCCTTGGGGTGGTTCGTTTTTTATCTTTTTTTTTTATTTTTATTTTTTTTTTTTTGTAAAATTACAACAAGTGATGTGAATTTATATTTTTTTGTGAGTGAATTGGTCCTTTAATATATATAGTAATACGTTTAGTTAAAAACCCAATATATAGAATTAAGAGTTATCTTGATTAATACCTTACAAAATCATAAATAGAATCCTATATATAGAAACAAAATTCCATTATATAAGATTTAAAAATAAAAATAAAAAGGGGTAAAAAATCATAATATAATAGTGTATATATATGTATCGAATCAAGAGCATATATAGAATATGTTAATATATATACTATTATAATAGAACCCAGCATATATAGAATTTGTTAATATATATATATACTATTATAATAGAACCCTTCAATATGTTTTATACATATATATACTATGGACAAAGTTTTCCTCCAAATTAGGTTAAAGAAATTTCATTCAACTTAGTTTATAAAATAATAAAAGTGGCATGTGTTTGTTGAACATGTTTTATTAATATCAGTGACGCATGTTACTTTTATAAATTAGGTTAAAAAAAATCCTTTTAACCTAGTTTGGAAGAAAACTTTGTCTTTATATATATATCAAACACACACTAATTAAGAGGGTCATCAATGATGACGTGATGAATACCTAATTAAATTTTTTATTTTAAAAAATTCAAAAAAAAATATTTTGAAAAAGACAAAAAAATCCTCTCCATTTCAACCGGTTAGACAAAAATAAGAGGGCAAAATTGTCTTTTCAATTGAAAAGACCATTTTACCCTCCTAAATTGTACTAACGGGCATATGCCCCTTTTCTGCAAATTTGTGGTGGTATTTTTAATTACAGGTGACTTTACGTAGGCTTATCAAAGGCTATTCATATATATCTTATTATATGATCCAAGAAGCAATTTTTTGCTAGACAAAGAAATGTTATCTTTAAACAGCGGCCGCCTTCCTGCTTAGGTTTCAATTTCAATAATATGCATCTACGTATCTTTGTTCATTATTTTCTTAATTTCAAGCCAAAAGGAGTTGAGCTTCCGGGAAAATTAATCAAAATAGTTATGAAGGGGGAATATGATCACATTTGAGCTTCCGGGAAAATTAATCAAAATAGTTATGAAGGGGGAATATGATCACATTTGAGAAAGAATAAAATATTCATGTTGTATGCTAGAGTAACTAGTTAGAGATTGATAATTACTGTACCAAAACAACCCTTTTGCACTTTTTGCACTTAGCTGAAGGTTAAAAAGGGTCATATCAGCTTAATATAGCTAATATATAGGTTTTACCCACTTTGTTGGATATGTCTTAGGCCATTATTATTTTATAATTGATCAGAAGTCCCAAAGAGTAATTATATTTTCTTCTTCCAATAATACAATGAGGTATAACTCATGAGATAACTTTCTTTTTTTCCCGTAGGGATTCATTTTACAATAATAGCCAGTAAAACTCTTATTCACTAGGAAGCTAACGCGGAGACTACTCTTATAATTAATAAATTGAAGGTTCAGAGCAAGCCTCTCTATGCACAGGAAGCTTCAACTGCTAAACTCTTTGTTACTCCTTCACATGGGTCACCAAACTTATCAATTGATACTCCAATTCTACAACTCTTTGATCCAATGCAAGCCTGTAAGAGTTCATACTAGTCAGATAAGCCAATACAAGTAAAATAGCATTAACCAAAAGAATGAGCAAAATCACACCTTCTGTACAATGGAAAGAGCCCTCATGCTGTCGCACTGGCCATGTCTAAAGCCCCCACAAATCCCATCAGGAGTCCCAAAACTTGCAAACTTGATTGAAGAGATGACCTGACCAGGAAATGGGCACTCCAATGATAGTGTGGGCCCTAATTTCATTCCTGATCTTGAATCTGTATTCCATGTTTCTATAGGTGGTGGGTGAGACTCAGACACATGCGAGCACAAACTTCCAATCTGTCTTGTGGCAAAGGATATCTGTGTTGGATCACCACCGATTTCCTCAAAAAGTACAAGAGTGTTGCCGCTTGTTTGCAACCATGAACGAGGTACATGGTACCTATGAGTTCAGAGATATAAGAACCAAATCTTTTACTTGCAAACATTTCTCACGAAGAATCTTTACAGTACTTACAGTGTCTGAGATGGCTTCCCACAGTTCTTTTGGCATTTGCTTGGATCATAATTTCCTCGGTAATTGCAAGAGTCGGTGCAACCACCCATTAAAGAGACATACGTCGGCCAATAACGTCCAATGCTTTGCCCATTCACCCATGCCTCTCCCTTCCCCATCCCTGTAAAGTCTAGTGCAACTGGGTCATTGCCAGCAGGCGCATCAAACTTTGTCTGAATTAACAAGTATGGCTTTTGATTAGTATCTAAAAAGTTGTTCCAATAGAACTCCTATTAATCTTCTTCTAGATCACAAGTAGAATTCTACAGGAATCCACTTGATCGAGGTGGATATGACAACGGCACAAATACACAACTATGTCACAGTGGCTTCAGTTAAATCGATCAGTATTCATTCCCATGTTTGTGAAAAAAGCTATTTGAATGATTTAGCTCACATCTAAAATATTAAAAAAATAAGGTTACCTTGTACCAAGTCAAGGGTTGGTTCTTAAGCAAGGTAGGTTTTGAAACCCACAGTGAAGAACTTCCATTGGGCAGATCTAACTCTTCACCTTTAAGTCCAACCTGCACTCAGAATGACAGAGGAAAAAAAAATGGTGAATATTATTGATTTAATCCTTTTAGAGAGTTCATGTCAAAAAAAAAAAAAAAAAATCCTTTTATGTCATTAGAGAGTTATAGAAAAAAATAAAATATCCTCGAAAGAATAAAATATCCTATTTGGGAGTTGTATGACTGCTTATTCTTGATGAATTAGAAATTGTCTTTGTTTTGCCTAGTTGATGGCCGGAACATATTTACTGTTTCGAGAATTTATGTCTTTTGGTAACCAATAGCGGGACATATGGACTTGGAAAAGGAAAGGAAAGAAAAAAAGAACACTAACCTGATATGTCCATTGCTGAAAAGAAAGATCGACAGTAGTGCCATTTTTTGTGCCTTTCAGCTTTACAGGACCAGTGATACCCGCACCGATTAAGTCATAAAAAGCTCCAAAGTTCTGACATGAATGAATTGATGTTTGCATTTAAAAATTCTTATTACTAGTGATTGATTTTAAATGCAGAAAATTTTTCATCCAACAAGTAATATATTCATTGAAAATGAAAAACATTGTAGCAATAAATAATTTATCTGATTTAAAAAATGCACGAAGGCTGACCTGAAGTCCCACTGTCAAACTCAGGAGATCAATTGTGTTCTTCCCAGCTACAAGTGAAATGGGGATCTCCACTGCAACCTTAGCGTTGCCTTTTCCGCTCCCTGCAAATGTTTCAATTATTACATGATCAGTACAAAATATACAGTATTGTGATGTGTAAGTTAAGCAAAGTATGCACCCATCATACATTTGAAAAGAACAATTATGAAACATTAAAAGAAATTTTTGCTTCGACCTGGCTTGATCCTAGTCTCTGTATCTTTTGCATTTACTGGAGATATCAAACTTTAGATAAGCAGAGAATATATATGAAAGGCTATATGCAAGATAGAAACCTAGAACTACCATATTAGTAACAGCCATGGTGAACTGGTTCAGCTTGCAGTATTTTGAAATTGTCATTAATTGGTTCAAGCTACAGAATATCCCGAAAGGTAATGTTCCATATACTAACCAGAATTGTCAACAACACTGACTGTATTGCTGCAAAGACCGCACTATTGGAAGAAGGATTTTTTTCCCAGCAAAGCGACAAAAGAAGTTTAAAAGTGAAAGAGGTTTCCTCCAAGGAAAATGAGGATAAAAAATTAAAAAGGAGAAAAAGCATATCATAGCAAGCAATTAAGTCTATCAACAATGGAGTCGATGAAAAAAATGGAATGGAATTAATGGATTTAAGAACTAAGCAGAAATGGAGTCGATGAAAAAAATTCTTCCAACCCTCTTTCAGCTAAAAAATACATAAATGAGTTCTTTAATCTATGTAACTAACCATAGCTTTATTTGTTGGCAAACTCAATGTCAAAACATGTTTGGTTGTAATTTTTAAGTCTAGAATTAAGTCGGTGTAAAAGTTGATCTAAAGCATGAGAATTCAAGTTTGTGTATACAACATCCTAGAGAAAGCATTAACTACATCTCTGTTATCACTTCAAAATGACTAGTTAAGTTGCACTTGGAACACCCTAAAATCACTTATAAAGTTCAATATGATCATCTAGTAAGGAACTAATGTAAGATTTAACACCCATGAATATCTTTATAATCCACACACTCAATGTGGACTACCAATCATCTTCCTAATGTGGGACTTGGGTGTTAAAGTGTATATTGTCTAACATAGACCTAGTCGAATTAAAACGGTCATATCATTTGATTCCGAGATAAGATAAAGGCAGACTTAGTGGCATTAGAAAGCAAACCAAAAATGGTACAACTTTGTATTTCACAAATAGTTTCCAATTCTAATGTTTATTGGGTTAAAACAGGTTGTCAATAAAAGTCTGAAAATCTGAACATATTAGCTCCTCTGGAAACTCATCACTAGACACTCATTCACACAAGTCTAGACAAGTCATTTTATGTGAAGCTCCAGAGCCTTGTTCGCAGGATTCCGGGTGCCGTCTGCGAAAAAGTTGTAAAACCCTAACCGTTTTAGTCTAAGAACCCTGTTTTCTCCCTATCTATATAAGTCTCATAATTCCCGACTTCCAAATTGTTAGAGAGGTTACATCAGTATTGGAGATGTTCATATTGTTCTAGAGCTTAAAGAGTTCCAAATCTTCTCATTGTTTTATCTTTATCTCTAAATCACAAAAAAGCCTACAACCACTGGAGTTTTGATTTTTGAAGTGAACGAGGTTCGCTCGTGAAGATAATCCATATGGAAGAAGGTTAGAGATTATGGAGCCACTACAGTGAGAAGTGAACATGTTGTTTATTGGGATTACGAGATTGGCTCTTCAGATTATAAAGGCTTTGTAAGGAGAATGATCTGTAACATAAATCGTAGAAGCCTTTTGGGTTGGCTATAGCCCCAAAGTAGTTTTACTATTTGAAGAGTTCTTTGCTTGATTTTGTGTGTTGATTGATTACTGCTTTACTTGATTTTGTTATTGACATATGTGGTGTTAAGATTGAGATATTCACTGTTTGTAACTTGGGGTCTAA